>VZTI01000329.1:1098913-1238800 GCA_013397865.1 Struthidea cinerea
GAAAAGAAAAAAAAAAAAAAAGAAAAAAAGAAAAAAGAAAAACCAAAACCAAACAAACCAGAAATATGAACAGGTAGTCAGAGGTTAACACATTTCCCAACTTTTCACAATATCCAGTTTACTGAACATTCGTATCAAGCTGGATTCTGTACATATACGTCTGTATACTCAAAGACAATTTTCCATTTAACCAGGACTTGTTGGGTTTATTAAGTAGATCTTAGCTGCAGCTGTTCTTTTTTTTCCTCACTCAAAATTTTTATCTTCAGGCTTGCAGGAAATATTTGTCTTCCGATTTTTAAGCAAAATAATGTAACTTGCAGTTCTAAAGCTGTCTGAGGAATTAAGGAGATTTAAGGACTACATTTCAGATCAGTAATCTCTATTATGTGACCTTGTGATCAGTGGCATTTTCTAACCTAGACTGCAATTCCCGTGATGTCAGTAGAGGCACAGTTTTGACTCTAAACACTCTTCATTGTGGACTTCTTCCTCAGGCAAATTATAATAGTTGGTTGCTATTCTTCTGTGTATTTAATGATAAAACCACAGCCACTCAGAAGGCAGATGGTATGAGCTGAATTTTAATGTAGAACATAAGCAACATTTTGTAGATGAGAAAAATAAATTAAAATAAATTTGTGGAGTCCCCTGTTTCTACCTCAGTGTAATCATCTCTCAATGTAGAGCTATATACTGTACTTCATCCCATTCATAAAACTAAAGATAGCTTTGTCTCAGTACATTTATGAATAATGGCAAAACTATTATATTCTGATCTTGCAGACAGGTAACATTCCCATTCACTGAAACCAATGGTCTTAAATTAGCAACTGATTTATATAGTCTTCATGCTGTCCTAACTCCAACACATGACCAGTGGTAAAGCACAGAACTGAAGGGTTTTTTTCCTCTAACTGTACAAATACATGTGTTTCTCACATAAACGGTTTTCCTAAATCACAGAAAAAGTCCAAATATTTACCCGAGTTTCACCAAAAGCACAGTTACTCACACATGATTTATAAAATCCCTCTTCATAGTGACCTCCCAAAACTTATTCCCAAACCAAACAGCCCAGCTGGGAGATGACTTGTACTACACTTTTGAGAAATTACTATACAGCTGTTATCTATCAAACCCTGACAACCTGCATAAAATAAATTATCTAAACACTTACTTTAAGAGAAAAATCACTGATAGCAATCTTACTGTTAAACACAGGGACATACATTTATTTACACAGAGAAAGGTTTTTATACCTCATTTTCTGCTGCTCATAAATTGTGAGCACACAATTTAAGAACTTACTTTCTTCATAAATCTTCATTAAAGACTTTATTTTAAAAAAGGAAAAACCTCCATTTAAAGAGCACAGCTGGCTAGGAAATGATGGTACAGTTAGAAATAAAAATTATTAATCAACTGTCACTTGAGAGTATTCTGACCAAATTTACTGTCAGTGTCACAGATAAATTTTTATGCATTTTATATCTTTGAACAGGAATTGTACTGTGAAAGGAAAAAGGATCATGCACAATGGTCAGGACTTCATTTACAGTAGGAGGGGAGAGAAAGAGGATCTCTGAAAACAGATTAGTGTCTGTGTAATCTCAAAATTCCCTTTTTCATATAGCCAGTGATATTTGTAAAACTTCAGTGAGAACTTACAGCTTTGTTCTAGCAGGTTTTACATCAAACCAGATATGAACTGCCCTTCCATAACTAGCATAAATCAAATGGACTCCAAATTGTCTTCTGATGCTCATTTAAAACAAAAACAATGCATGCCCATGTCTAACCTAAAGTGCCATCTTTAGATGATCTCAGACTATACTGGTGAATATAGATTCATAAATGATATTTTCTTTAATTTCTCCATATCTGAATCAAATATTTTGAACTGATTAGCTGTTCTGATGTTCTAGAAAACCTCTTTTTTTTTTTGCATTTCACCTCAACTGGGCTTGAATCAGGGGTTACTTAAGCCATCTGTCTGAAAACAAGGCATTTGTAATCAAAACCAAAGAACATTAAGTCCTCACTTTCTCAGCAGTTCTAAAACTAGGACACACTGACAAGTGTCCAGATCCTCCCCCATAATTTATTCTAGGCTAACAGAAGCACTCACCTCTAAAGATGATGTAAGTGTCTATTTAAAAGCCAAAAGCGCAGAGGGTTGTAGAGGAACTAGCACCATTCAGGGACAACTGGGTTTTGATTTTTAGGGTATTGTAGAGCGAAACGTATTTGCGCTAACAAGTTTTCATTGTACTCAAATGGGCTTAAAAGTTAGCAGAAACATATCTTACCTTCTACCAAATTGTCTCTCTCTTGGCAGAAACTAGATAGTACAGGGAGCAAGCATGTATTCATTTCTAATAAAAATTTTGTTGAATTTACCCTTCTGTGTCCTTTTTTTTTTTCTTAAGTTTAAACCATTAGGCAATATTGAGCAACATGGACAATTTTTAAATCCATTGCTAGGATTTTGACAGGAACAAAGTTTACACCAATGCAAACACTTCTGAAAATCCCATGTCCATATGATATCATGTCTTAAATCTTGAGAAAAGCCAATGAAATCACTAAGCGAGCAACACTAAAAGCTCTTGTGTTTTACATAAACATCATGTACAGTTCTGTGCCAAATGCATGTTATCTTGCCACAACACTAGATGTGTGCAACGGACACAGTTGACACCTTTACATACCCACATGTACTTTCAATTACATAACAAACAAAAGCTCAATCAGTTTGAGTACTTATCATAGCTAAAAATAGAGAAATGTCCATAGATCAAGCATATGCCCACAGCATACCTATGTTCCAGCAAGTGCATATTATGAAAATTAAATCTCCTTAAATAGTAAGAAAAAATTAACTACTATCAGTAAAGAGACTGAAGGGCAAAAAGTGCAAAAAGAAATTTCTACTGCTGTGTGAGTCAATGAAACTACAGAAGAGAAGGAAAGAACTTGTTATTCTGTCTCCTTGATATCATTATCATAATATGCAAATCAAGATGCAACAAGAGTTGAAGCTGACACATGCACACAACTTCAAAAAGTTCTACTAAATACATAGAGCACAAACAATATGATGAATAAAAACAAAAGCAAAATGATAGCTTTTCTAATGTAGAAGCAAATACCTGCACTGATGCTCTGCATCCCAGAGGCTCCCTAAAAATTTTGAGACTGTCCTACCATACCTGCATTTCGCTTTCATAATCAAAGATAAGTATGAGGGGAAGATAAAAAAGCCTCATGAGATCAAGAGGTCAGCTGCAAAGCTATTTAAGCTCTTACAGTTTCTCAGTTGTACACCACAAATAGAAAAAGATAAATGAAGCAACAAGCTGAAGAGAGTTACATTTTCAGCCTTTCCTTGTATTCAGTGAAGGAGGTTATTTGTTTGAGGGACATGGTCCTCCTCTGTAAGAATACATAAAACCCACACATGCTATGCATTTGGTTCTTGTCAAGGAGGCTGTTGTATGAAAACATGGGGTCATTTCAAAATGAGACTAACTGCATTTAAGCAGGAAAGTAAACATTAGCTACAAATAGCACAGTATCTCGCTCTTCAGAAAGAGTAAGATGTTGCTTGCCTTAAAACGCTGCCTTTGAAACAGTAAGTGCACTAATATTGACAAAACATCTAAACAAAGAAGAATGGAAACAGCGAGTGTTACAAAACAAAGCTCCTACAAAAGTAAAAGTCATGGCCTTGAAGAATTAGAGGCTTTTAAGAGGGACAGTTGATTCTTCAAGGGTGCAAGTGGTCAGATAAAACTAACATTTGGAGAGCTTTTGTTAGGTAAAAAAAGTCCCCTATTATTCACCCCCCACATTGGGATTAAACAATTCCTTGCTCTGAGAAAGTTGTCCCTGAATGTATACAGAACAGAGGACTTTTCAGCCCTGTTTCAAGGATGTTTAGGAGCAAAAGGTTGAGCTTGGGGCAATAAAGGGGTGGAGAGGGGACAGAGAAACAGAACTGAGTACATAGGCTGGGATCCCTGGAGCCTTGACTCCAAACGTAGCGCAAGATCTACGCCTTCCTCTGAAACCAGCTGCTGTTACAGGAAAGGCAGGAGGAAAGTGCACCTTAGATTTCTTGCCTTCAGCCAGGATAGAGAGGATCTGTCCTGAAGCTCTGACTCAGCACTGTCTGCCTCGCTGCCAGAGCAAACATGGGGGAACAGCACTACCACATCTGCTTGAAATTGAACCTTTGCACCAAAAATCTTCCCTGTCCCTTACACAGAGTTCCCTGATTAATAATTCTGGAAATGCTGTATTTCTGCACTGTCCATGTCTGATTTAGCACAGTGGATCTGCAGCCCAGTCCAGGAAGCCTTTCCAAGGCATTTTTGCAATTGCTTCTACCTTACTGCTGCATCTGAAATACGAAAAGGTGAGGCGCTCAGAGGTGTTTTAGTAGACAGGGAAGGGAAAAAACTAGAGAGAATTTAGGCAGTCCTGGACTGCCCTACTTTGGGCAAAATCTAGAGTGTCCCAGAACTGGCAGGGCCAACTTTGCAGGTTATAGCCTTGACTGCAAATCCAGAATGGGCCACTCTACCCCAATGCTACTACAGAGCACTCTACCAATGTATGCAGTTTCCACAGTAAGCCTTAGAATAAGGCCTTAGTTATTTGTGTTCATTAAAGAACAGTAATTCTGACAGAGGAAGGACTTGTACTGTTACTTTGATACTTCTCTGTTGCTTTCCTTTTAATCCAGAATTGCATTATGAATGAAGTATGCAATAAAGAGAGTTGGTGCAAAGCTCTTCTCTCTCCTACACAGAAAAACCTTAGTATTGGGGATGTTGGGTGGGTTGTGAGGTGGAAGAAGACTGGGCTGGTTTGCTTCTATCGCACATTATTCCCACTTTAGGTGCTCTTCTTCCACTCCAGTCATCTATGAGAGAGTGCCACGTTTCATTGGCTCTGAATACAGCCCCAAATATCTGTAGCTCTTTACTTGGGCTTGCCTGTCTCTGGTGCCTCGTATGAGAAAGCCAAATGTGGGTCAGAGATATTGATACTGAGTGGTTGTCAAAATACGGATGCACACTTGAGACAGTGTCTGATACAAGATCTTTTAGCTCCCCTCAGCACTAGACAGGGGTGTCAACATATGACTTAGATACACAAGAAGAAACAAGCTCTCAATATAGCAGAACCCATTGCATTGACACAGTCTACTATGAGGGATATCTTATTTCACAGGTAAATCACCCCGAAAAATCTGAAATACCTAAAACAGAAAATATTCAGACTATGCAAACATAGGCAAACATCTTTAATACTCTTTAGTGTCCTAAATGGTATCCATGCTTTCTTATCCTGTAGAAAGGAGGATTCTGAAGAATAATAGAGTAACTTGAGAGAATTAGATCTAACTAAAAGGACAAAGGGGAGTGCTTATATGAAAATATCCCAAAGTTACTGGAACATAAATTGGTTAAGAAATCTGATCATTATGCCTGAGCAATGAAAGCTTTCCATACAACTTTAAAATGTACTCATACCATTAGAAGCAGTTACATCAGCAGGTATAAAACATCACCCTGAAATTCAGGCACTATATGCTTCTCCATATGGCAGCAGGATATGACCAGTTGTCTCAGAAGTCTAAGGAAATTGATATATTTAAAAAAAAATATTCAGTATCCCCACATTCCCATATCATTAAAGATATGTTCATAGTCTTTAGCCTCAGACTACTTAATGCTAACTATTACCTTTATCAATAAATTTGTTCACAAGATATTTGTGGAAGGCTGTAATGAAAAATCCAGTACCTATGAAACATCTGTTAAAAATTTCTTCAGAAAGCAGTTGACAGTTTGGGAATCCTCACACAATCCTAGTATAACTCTAATGACATCTTTTTTAAAAAAATCTAAAAGAAATATTTTAATATTTTTACACACACATAATTAATTCATTTAAAACACACAAACATCATGAATCTCTAGAAGAAATTCCAACATAGCATTCAAATAAAATCACATTTAAACCTTTTCTAACTAAAGGTAATTGCTTTGCAATAACTGAAATTAAATCCTTTTAAGTTATTTGCATTAAAAAAAAAAATCAATAGAAGCCTTGGGAAATAGAGCACAAAAAGTAGCACAGGAGATAAAATGATCCTTTCATGTTCTGATTAAGGGTTTGTGGATAATGAGGTATTTGTAAGGCAAAAACAACAGCAATCCAGAGAAACAAAAGTCTTCATAATATCTTAAAAATGTGAAAACAGTAAAAAAAACGCTTTTGTTTGTGGTTGCTAGTGTTTCTTGTTTTATTTTTTAATAAATCAGAGATTTTAGAGGTTTTCATACAGAGAGAATGGCATATTTGTATGTGAATCCCTGAAAATTCTTTCCTCAAGCTACAAACTCCAGACATAAATTATAGAGGACACATCGGTCTCCTTGAGCCTCGGGAACAGCAATCAGTCTGTCAATGGCAAATAGGAATGACTTGACGAATATAAAATAGCTTTCAGTTGAAAGATTTTTTTCACTGTTTGGAAAATACTTGTCAATAGTAATCCATTTCAATCTCTCCTGCAGAAGAATACAAAACTAATTTGATTAATGAAAAAACTAATTACTTGGACATCAATTCTTAATAATGATTTTGTTACAGAATTGGGTCGTATCTGTCCGCTTTACGACTCAAAGAGGTAAATTCAGGTACAATACATCTGTTCTCTAGAACAGGCCATGGTCTAGAGAATTGTCACAATAAGACTTGAATTGTCACTGTTACGTCCGAGATGCATAAAGAAAACGACACAGAGTCCAGGCTTATGGACAAGTGGAAGCCGAAGCTTTTCTTTAATAATTTTCTGACTACTATATAGGATAGATCGCAAAAAGTGTGTTGAGTGGCAATAGGTAATTGGTTCCTCGGCCATCCACCCCTTGAGAGGATTGGCCAAGTCTTAAGATACTTATTCTAAAATATTTTCAAAGTCAAAGCCATAACAATCTTGCAAAACAACTTGCGAGTGCAAGAAGTTTATGAAACTGTGACCTTGTTTAAAATAGTTTACATAGGAAAGAGAGTCTTCTCACAGAATATTGAGAAAAGGCTGAAGAATTTCTCTGCTTCTAGCTTTTTAGCACCTACACTTGAATAGCTGTGTCTATTCTTCAATAAGACCTGAATCTGGAAGAAAAAACATTAGAGTCTAAATACCCCAAATGTAATAAGGAGCAGAACGGGTGTCTGCCACAACCAGCACATGTGGGTCAGCTGGGAGAAATAGATAAGGTTTTTATGAATTTATGTGAGTGACTAAAAACCAGAGACCAGAACTTATCACTTTGACATTGACACTACTAGAAAGAGGACTCATAACTAACAAAAAAACAACAGCCTTGAATTTATCTTGAGAAGTGATTTTTGTCTATGGCAGGATCTACTATATCAAATTGATGACATAACATTGAAGCCAACCTGGGAAAAATTCCCAGTTGGATAATATCATCTGGGTCGATATAGTGCTGTCACAGAGCAGTTACAATAGATGAGTACTATCACCACATGTGCCTCTGGAATAAGGCAGGGAGAAAAATAATGCAGGTTCAAAGGTTTTTCTCTGTGAGACTGGACAGCTGGAACTAAGGCAGATACTACAGAAATATCTGGCAGATAAGACTGTATTTCTTTTTTTTATTATTTTAATATTGTACTGTAAAAAACACAACCATTTTGGCTTTCATACCAAAAGCTTTCCAGGGGAAAGTCAGAATTACTTCAATGCAAGTAAAAAAAGTAATCTCAGTGGTTAATATCTTTTAAGATTTTGTGAAACAGTAGTCATTTTGTTTTGAATGTGTTCAGCAACAGCAGCTCTATCCAGGAATGTGAAAAGCAGGATTCATACACTCCGTCCTCTGTATACTGAGGACCAGCCGAAAATGTACAGATGCAGAAAAATATATACGGCAATAAGAGGCAACTGAAAGCAACATCATGAGAAATAATCCATTTGGACTCTCAGTTCTGATAGCTGGAGAAGGACATAAGGTACTATTGTCGTATGTCAAGAAATTATAAAAATTACTTATGATGAAATGAGGAAAATTCCAGGTGTAGATTCCATTACAAAACACTGAGGAAGTATTTGTGTTGACCTAACAGCTGATGAATGAAGCATTGTGGTAAGGAATTTAGTTCTATCCAGATAAGAAGTGTTCAGGTTCTTTTTCTTTTGGTTGTAATTTAGACAGTCTGATCATACTCCTTCCACGTAGCTGGTGTTTATGTCTCATAACTGTCATCACCAGGACAAAGATGTAATTCTTAAAACTGACTGCTCCCACACATTGCTTTCCTCTTTAACTGGTGCTCTGCCTCTGCAACAGAACTTCCCCATCTCCTTTATCACCCCAACTCCACTATGCACAGTTAGCTTCTCACAGACAAATTACTTTTCCTCATCATTAATAAACGGTGCTCCTGGGTTTGCATTACCAGTCCACAAGTGCAGATGATGGGACTCTGACCTTGCCAAGAGAGGTAATGCTTTAAGCTGGACAAGGGGTAGGTGGGAGATCAGAGAGGGCTGCATGGGAACACTGGTTCTTTAAGCCATGACTGCATATGAGATCAGCATTCCCAAGATGCTTCACAAAGAGCTGGATCTTGTTTTCTATGGCATTACTTGTCTTCTCTTACGGTCATCTTCGTTTAACATTCTTTTGCAATGAGACTGAACGTGCATCCTTAGCGCCTGTGACTGAGTTCCTTAGCTCTCTGTGCTCATCGTCTCTGCATTACATCCTGCTCTTTGTCCCCCCGCCTGCAGAGCTCCGGTCAGGAAATACATCCATATATACACATACACACAGAGTTTAGTTTCCTTCTTCCTTCGGGATGACACTAATGCATTGTCATGATTCTCGAAAATGCCTTGGGGGATGCTCTTGTCAGATCAAATGGTAGTTATTTAAAAAAGTAAAATAAAACAGGAGTCCAAAGCAAAGTGGGAAAACCCCTTCTGTACAGAGGAAGCCCTTGGAATAGTTAGGGGGGTGAGGGAGAAGCCTCTGTTCAGAGCCTCATCTTCAGATATAGCATACAGAACTCTTCTGTGTTTGTTTCTCTTTTGCATGTCTGGCAACAGGATGGAAAAGGACGCTTGAGGGGGAATGGGCACTTCATTCTGTTCTGAGGATATATACGTCTATTGATGCCCCTGTCTTTACATAGGAAATATCTGAGGAGGGGGTGTGTTGTGGGTTTTTTGATGGGGGTGGTTTTGATGGTTTTTTTGTGGGGTTGGTTTGGTTTTTTCCCCTTCAATTGTGAGACTAGGACATAGCTGTTCCATTTGTTCCATAAAGTGCCCCCCCTGGATAATCACAGAATAATACTGGCTGGAAGAGACCTCAAGAGAGCTCTACTCCAATCTCTTCCAAGTAAAGTCTGCTCAGGTCAGCTTGCTCAGGGCTATTATCAGATGGAAAATCTCCAAGGACTGTCTGTACAGCCTGTGCAGTTGCCATCTCTTCCAGTACTTGTGCTGTCCTCATGGTGAAAAGCCTTTTCTTTTCAGTACAGCTCCTCTTTTTTCAATTTACTCCTGTTGAACATGGTGGAAGAACAAGAGACAAAGAGCCTGGTACCACATCGTTGATGACCTCCTGGTAGGAGCTGATGGACTGCAGTCAAGTCATCCCTTCTCCAGACTTCAGCCAAGGAGCTGGGGCTCCTTGGCTTCTCATCACAGGTACCACTCTGCTGAACTCCCTACAGCATATTGACACCCTTCGTGTTCAGAGGGGCCCCAAACTATGAGGAGTAGTTCAGATGGGTTATAAGAAATGCTGAGTAAAGGGGATCATCACTTCACTTGATCTCCCTTGTTTGCGCAGTTGAGGAAGTTGTTGCTGCCAGGCAGATACTGCTGTCCCATGCTTGCCTTTCTACCGACCACAGCCCCAGTGATTTTTCACAGAGCTGCTCCACAGACTGGCAGACCTCAGCCTGTAACTTCGTGAGGAATTGTTCTTTCCCAGGAGCAAGGCTCCCAAGAGCAGCACTTTGTTCCCTCCTCCAAGTCATAGATTAAGATATTGAACACAACCAGAACAGAGCCCTGTAGTACTTCTCTCGCTACCAGCCTCCAAGCAAAGTATGACACATTAAAATCACTCTCTGGGCCCAATGATCCAAACCACATTGTTTTTCATCAGACCACAACCCAGGCTTCAAACACCTTCACACAAGAATGTTGTGTGAGAGAGCATCAAAATCCTTGCCAAAAATCTACTCTCACTCTAATTTTTCTTAAGACACAAAATCATTCGGCTGTAGCATTCCTACAAATAAATAGTAATTTTCTCCTGAACTAAGAGGCTGGTAAAAATCACAATTCTCACTGTGAACCAGTGATGAAATCGCTGTACTGGGACAATTGAAGACAGCTGTTGACTTTACATCCTGGATTTCTTCCAGCTGTCCCTTGCAAAATGGCATTTTCTCTTGTGCTATTTCAGCTGGCATTGTGGTCCAGTTTCCATGTTAGAATTCCTCCTTGCAAGTTCCAGGACTGTGGATAACCTTGGCTTTCTAAAAAACTGTTTCCTGTGATATTAAGATAATTGAAACAAATTTCCCTGAGCATCTAATCTCAGTAGGGAGTGATCTCCAAAGAAAATAAATAAATAAATAGTTCCATTCTCAGTAGTCAGAGCAATTTGATTTGAAATAAATCAAATTTGGGGTGCTAGTGTCAGTCCTGCATACAGTTGGATGACTCAAAACATATTTGCATTGATATTTGCACTGTTTTAATGTTCAAGTTTCCAAATGGTGTGAACTGCACAAACACTGGCACAGTCAGCTTCAGCTTTATATCTGCCCATCAAAATTTACTGCTGAATGGAAGAAAGCCTCCCCCTGGGGAGAGGGGTGCAAAAAGACAACTTTTGCTGTGTATATAGGGTATATGGCTGGATATACACCCACTGATACAAAAGGACTTCTGATTCTTTCCACCAGAAAGGCTTCCAACATAACCTTTACAAACGCTTTGTTTGGAAATAACTACCAGCTATATGGACACATTTGTTATATAAACAAAAAGGGTTATTTTTAAATAAAAGTGAAAAACTGTTTTCAGATTCTGAAGATTAATACTTCTTCACCTCTGGACTTGAGAGTGTATCTGTCAGAAAGGAGATCTGCATGTGGGGAAGATAGTGCCTCCAATAACATAGAAAAATAGCTGAAAAATTTAGAGATTGCCAAACGCAAAATATTCTTTTCATAGAATCATACCATGTTTCCAATCTAAAACTAGTCAATTATTAAAATAGCACTTGCTAAATTCCGAGGTGTTAAGTTGTCTAGATTGAATTCTAGAGTTTGAAAAAAGCATCTCCACAGCCTTTGCCCAAGTTCATATGAATCAAGCAATATGTTGAACAATAATTTCTATGGATTTCAAGCTTATATTAAAAAATACTTTATGTCCGTAAATGCAAAGATCAAATGCCAGAGTTGTGGTTTTCTGGTAGCCAGTGAAGAAAATTAATTGATTTCTATAGTATTGTTTATTTGGGACAGGATTAAAACAAACTGCAAAAATCACTGCTACAAAAAGCAGGGCAGGCTTTGTATAAGGCTTCACCTAATCTCTACACGTAACATAACTGAGGCACATTTATAATTCCAGTGAAGTCAGACTGAAATCAAAGCCATAATCTGGCATCAAGAGTAAAAATGAAGAACTAAAGTTTTGAGAGGCCTTTATATTATTGTTCTGATCCTTGAAGAGCTTTAATGTTAAAGCAATTTTCACACCTGGTGGATAATTGATGATTTTTTGGATTCTGTGAAAACTTGAACTGTGGCACAGCTATTTTTGTCTGAGAGATCCTAATTTTTCACACACACCTCCATCTTTTCTTCACTGTGTACTTTTGAACAAAATTCTGGATTATAGGGGAAGCATGGACAAACTATTTCAGACACCACACTGGTGATGAGGGATGGCAGAGTTGTATCGGGGAGGGGACGGGGCTGAACTGGGACCATACGGGAGGACAGGCAAATGTTTTTGCACCAAAACTGAGAGGGGAACGGATGCATTCCTGTGAGCACAGGACTGCACACTTCATTCATCCACAGAATCTTGTCATGTTGCAAAGGTGGTGAGGAATGAGGTCTTTAGCTCTCCTCTGTCTTGCCCTACTGCAGATTTCAGTCTGTGATACAGCCACACTGTTCAGGTGCCATTCTTTGGAAAGATGCCTCCTCTCCCTCAGGCTTAAGCGCTCATGAGGCCTGCCCAGGACGGTGAAGACTTGGAGAGGAAGGTACATGCTCTGGGCATGGTGGGTCTGACTGTGTTCAGTCTGAGAGCACAAGGAATTAGGAACAAAACAAGTCACTGCCTACCTTCTCTAAATTTTTGCTTCTAAACTAAGATTCTATTTATTTTCCTAACCTTAAAACAGTAGCAGTCCTCTATTATTTGAACTGGATTTGGAGTACAGATGCTGATTTTGCACCTTATTTAAAGACATAGTAAAGGCAATTAGTGTCAGAACCTGCCCCCACCTCCTTCCTCCAGATCTTTTCAGAAACATTTTATCTGTCTGATACAACAGTTGCTAAGAGATGACTAATTTAGACGGCTCCCTCACATTTCCCTGCAGAGTTAGCTTGAAATCACAGATATGCACATTTGCATGTCCATATCCCCTAGAAAGCAAAGATTGGACTGTTTATAGGAAATGGTGTTCAGTAAGCAAAGAAGCTTCTGTGACTTGACAGAATACCAGATAAGTATATCAAAGTTCAGCAAAGTCAGGAATACAGTTAAATATTGAAGTTGATTAATACATATAAAAAGAAAACCACCTCAGCAAGAAAGAGTTAATTAGGGCCATGACAGTTTTAATCGGATTCAGCAGTTGGAAACCCATGATGTCATCCCGTTAAGCAGTCAAGCTTTCTTTCACCTCCTCCACAATCCTTTCTGAGGAGAGCACTCTCACTGCAAAATGTGACACCACACCTCTCCCTGTAGCCCAGAGAGCAGAACTGAACGTGGGGATTGCTCCTTTTCTGCAAATTCTGAAGACTGACATAAAGCATAAGTCCCTTTCTAAAATAGAACTGAAATTCACCCTAAAATATTCCCTGAAGGAAATTTTTTTTTAAATCTAATGATTACTCAGTATATTCTGAAGAGCATCTAAAGAGCAGCTTGAATTTTGTATCACAGAGGGAGCACATCTTGGCTGAACAGCAAACAATAACACAATATATTGTGACTATGATTGAAGTATCTGAAAGCACAAATCGAATCAGACCATGTCAAGAATATAACAAAAAAAATCCTAGTCTAAATCTTCAAGATAATTTGCCTTTCAGTCTTCCATTATTTGCAGTGTCTAAAGAACAAGTGATAATGAGTGATTTTAAAAGACAGGAGTAAATTAACACGGTCTGCCTGATAATACAAGCTAAGGATGGTCAGATTTCCTTACCAGTATTCTCACAGTGTCTTTGTACTGTAAAGATGGCCTTAATAGGAAAGATAGAATTCCTTTACTACCTTATAATAGATATAAGAACTATAGAATTTAAAAAAAAAAAATAATAAAAGGGATCAAAGAGAGCAGTTTAAACAATCATTTTGGTTACGCTGTAGGCCTTGACTAGAATCTGAAAAATATAACAAATATGGCAGAGGTAAAGGACACCTTTGAACAGGATATAAAGAACTTGTGCTCTGAGTGGAAGTAGTAGTTGACATATTTTAGTTAAGCCAAAACAGATGTGAAGTATAGTCAATTTTCAATTACTCATGGAAAAACTATCCAGATTTCAGACTAACCATAATACATACAGAAAAGACCCTGAACTTTTTCCTTTTCATTTTTAACCTCACTTCATGTCTTCATTTCATGTTTAAATATAAATTATGTACAGAATGCTCTTGCAGTTATTTTACATATGTTTTAAATTTGTGGGTTTGCTTTATCTTCCCTATCCCACCTCATTTATTACCCAGAATAGCAGACTCAATTGTAAATAAATACATACCAAGTGTACTTCTCATTTTAATTTTTCTAGTGTTTTTAGTTGCTGTTACAATGAATCTCAAAAGGCCTCATTTCCATCTCTTTTACTAAGAGATTCTAAAGGCTGTAAATGAATTATCAGCTATACTATCTACAAAGTACAGGTCTATATGAGACATGATTAAGTAAGAAAGATGACTTATTTTTAACAGAATTTCTGAATGGCCTTTAGATGTTACTAAACTCAGGCTAGAACATCATGATCCAATCTGTCTGTGACAAAGATAGGGATAAAAATTGTAAAGGCTGATCTGGAAGAAAAGGTCACCCTAACAAATAAGGTACGATTAAGGACATATTTTAAACATCTATTTTAGAAAAATATATGGGGAATATTCATCAAGATTAATAAATCTCTCATCTTATTGAAAGTGGTTAGTAAACTTCTTCAGGAGATTAAACATAACACTACAGTCATTTACAAACACCCAGTTCACATGTCAAATATTCTTCTACATGATTTAGACTAAAGCTGAAATAATTTTTACCTCTGCCTTAATTTCATGTAGATAATAGAAAGTCCATATTTAGTGAAGTCTGCTTTTGGCAAAAGGAACTTTGGACTCAGACAGACTTTCAGCTGCAAACCAAATCCTTCCAAGAATTGTTTCACAGATAAAATTATACGGTAGAAACATGCTTGACCTAGTATTGTCATTAGAAAAGGTGAAAAATTAAATCCTGAATTGGCATAGGTGTGCTTGTAGAACAGAAAATCATCAAGTTTAAACTCCTCCAAAATAAAAGAATATAAAGATTTAAACATCATTCTGGTACCCCTTGTCAAAACCCAATACCAGAATTAATCAGTAAAAAAAAATTATTTTACAAAAATCATAAAACAAATTCCAAAACACTTATGTTCCCTTCATCTTTGTGAGAAAACCTGTCCTGTATTTTTCTACAGGAAGCAAGGGTGTATGCCTAAATGCCAACTTGTAGTTAGTACTTTGATACCATCAGTGAGCTAAATTATCAAGCCATCAATAAAAAAAACCCCAACAACCTGTGCTCAGTTCAATTTGGAGTACAATAATGGAAACAGGCAATCTCATCTAAATCACCATCTGGAAATGCTGAAAATTTGCACCCACATTTGCTTAGGAGCATAAAACCATCCAGATCTTGACATTATAAGTTAAAGAACTATCCATCACACTCAGTAGGACTCAAAATTCTGTCTGGAAAATTCTGGCTACGAAGGTGGAAACATGCATTGCATAAGTCATATACTCTGACAAACCCTGCTGCACTGGACTCACTGCAATAGAAAACCACTTCATCTGTTTGCAATGGCTATTTGTCCAAGGTTTCGAGATTTTTGGCAGGCTGGCGAAGAGATATAGCCAGGAACAGTATTTGCGCAAGGGGGAAGAAAAGACGTGTCTAAGACCCAGACACATAATATCTTGATTGCTGAACATAGAGTTCATGTGTGTTTTTTATATAGTTTATATCAGTTCATCATTTTGTCTAAAGAATGACTATGAAAACTCCCCCTCTTCCCCTCCCCCTTGATTTGCCTCCCATTATAGAGACGTTTTAGGAATCCACAATAGCAAAGTGGTACAAACGAAATCTTGACACCTGCCACATAAAAATCAGAGTAATGGTAGATCCAAAAGGATGTGGTTTATAAAATAAAATATAAGCATCTACCCATGTAAAATGTGTATATCCACCGATTCATGCTTTTCCAATGACACTGATTTTCTTTGTGAGCAGTAACATAGGGATTACAGATGATTAGCTGCTGCAGTCATTGTGAGAAGAGAGGCAGCAGCCCTCCAGCACAGGCTGTCTGTGAGCAGAATAGGAAAGTGTTTCCTTTCCTCTGAAGTAGACAGAACTCAAACTAAAGCTATACTCAGTTCAAAGACTTCAAAAAGCACATGCCATAGCTCAGGTTTTAGATGAATCTTAACATACAAGCTTCAGTAGAGAGATGAAGATTTAGGTCTTTGGGCAGGCAGTACTTTAAAAAAATAATTAGGAATTAAATGCATAAATCCATGTAACTGCAACATTAAATTATGAATATCATTGCAGAATTGAGAAAAGCTAAAGGTTACATTTGCTGGCTAAGCAGCTCACCATGCTCTTATTTGTCCAACATGAATAAGCATTACAATCTATTTGACGTCTGCATACAAGGCACAGAAAACCAGGTGAAGCAAGGTTACTATGAAACCTTTTCCATTTCACTGTCTGGATGCTCTAATATAATTTGGCCCCTGAGCACTGCCAGATGGCATTTAGAAGCCTGGTCATACCTGCAGGATACAATCACACAGGCACTGTGCCATGTTAATCCAGAGCTGTATCTTGCCAGATTAAAGCATAAACAAAAACCACAAAAAATGTAGCTACGCCTTCAGAAAGCTGGCTTCAAAAAACAACACAGGGAAGCAGTGCTAATGATCACAACAGCATTCATGGCTCTAGACATCAATGAGCTGCCGCTATTGACAGGTGACATTGTCCTTAACAGCTGAAGATCTTGAAATTTGCATGTGAAAAGTTTTGGTTTTCTTCAGGTGCACAGCACTGGCAGCAGACTCTAATGCCTTGCTACAGCAACACCAATAACAAAGGGTTTGGCCCAATGTTATTCGCTCAGGCCCAAGTGGTGATATCAACATTAAAATACAATGGCATAGATACAGAAAGAAAGGGAAAAGAAGTAAAGAATATGAGAACTTCTACCTAAAAATGAAAAAATATGAGAAAAATCAACTGAAAGAAAAATGTAATCAACATTACATAACCTTTTAGGAACAACAGAGAGGTCAAAAGTAACTCAAATCTCAGAATCCTGGTGTAGAAATCCCATTCTTCTAAGCTGACTATGCTGAAAGTAATGTATATGAAATCAAACTTTTTCCAGATGAGGGACACATGCCAAAACACTTGCATGTATATTGCATGTATATCTGGCACTTGATAATGAAACCTAGGGTTTAGCTTTACTGTCCAATGTGACCTCTTATTCAGAAAAATTCTCTCTAGTCAAACAAACATTCCAAGACAAGTGTCTGACTCTCATTAAGAATAAATTTGTATGAAGATTCATGCACTGATGAAAATTATTTTGGGGGAAAATAAAAGTAAAACAGTATTAAATAGAGCAACTAATACCAGAGAAATATTTTTTGCCAGCCGAAGAAAAGATTCAGTACCCAGTAGTACTATATCAGCTCTTCCAGAAAGCACAGCACTTCTGTGCTGTTTTGATTAGATCTTCCTTGGACACTGAGTGCTCAGTTAAAGAGAGTTCTGCTTTTTACCTCTTGCTCCTTGATTGCAACCTTTCATTCAAGAGAAAAGCCACCATGGGCCAGAAAGCGGCCAAAAACATTGACACATTCCATTCCCTTCAGGGCCTACAATTACTTGAAAAGCAAGGCTTCATATCTGGAGTTTAAAGACGTAAGGATTAGCTACAAAGTTTCTTTTTTTTTTTTTTTAAGTTCCTCAGTCCCTTTTGAATTCTCTCCCCCACCTACACTGAAAAATCAACTTAAAATCAACAAAAAAGCAACCTATACTGCCAAACTGAACATCTCTCAGTTAAAAACAAACTAAAGTCTCTGCAGAATTTTCACTGTGCAAACCCAGCAGCTATATATTCTATCCATTTACTGCATCCAATGTCTCAGATTTGATTTGCTGCCGTCAGAGCAGGTTGCAAGATAGGTTTCTTAATAATTATGCTTGTGAAGAGATGGTTCACTGAGACAAGTCACTGAATTTGTGTCTGAATGGTGTGCCTGGACAGAAGCACTCACAGCTCAGAAGCCCAAAATCAAAACATGTCAGTTAAACATCCGAAATAACAACAAAATTGTTACAACTTTCTCAGAAACACTTTAGTCAATGCTATTCTTTTTGTTCACTGTCAAAGTGATAAAAACTGCAGGGTGTCCTCCACCTGGCCTGCCAGGCCTACTCATAGCAAAGCATGGCTGTAAGTATTTCAAAGAGACACCGCTGCTGGGTGGAAGAAATTCTCCAGTTTCTTGTAGGACGCAGTAAGATAAATTACAGGTGTGTAGTGTTTTGGACAGAGAGAGCCGGAGGAGCACCACAGGTAGCGCTGCGGTTCATTCCAGTGCGGCCTTTCCCCACCCGACTTGAGGCATGGTCCGACAACCTCACAGCAGCCAGGGACATCCCTGCTATTTACAGTGGCTCACAGATGTTAAACAGCAATGATCCTGAACATCTCTAATCCTATTTGCACGTCTCTTAAAATGGAGTGTACTATCTGAATGGCGTAATTCTGGAGTCTTATCATATTTATGAATTTTACGAGTACACTGTGAGTAGGCCTGATGTGATACAACTGTACTAATTTTCCACTGTATCTGCTACTTGATTGAAAGTTATTTTAAAAATCCAAGATCAGAATGGTAGTAATGCATAAGCAAATGGAGTCAGTTCCTTCAGTGTCTTCCAAAGGAGTCTTTTCCTGTCAACTCTTGTTCTTTATATGCATTTATTTGTTTTTCAGGTTTGATGATATAAATGCTTCCGAAGTGTACCTTTAAATGAAAACTTGTACTGTACAAGCACCCACCACTAACAACTGAAGCAGTTATGCTGAAAGACTACAACTAACTTCTGTATCTTACTGCAGTATCACAGAAATATTATATAGATTTACATATACACACACAAATCTAAGTGCATATATTCATAAATTTATATGCACACTGATAACAGAATCAGATAATAAATTGTTATCACAACACTGCTAATGTTCAATTGATAACCTTATTAAAATTTTAATTAGTTATTTAGCCAGTACTGTAGTAATTACAGCATTTACAAAGCATTTTAAAAGCTATAAAATAATTTTCCAGACAGATTAAATTAATATTTATATGGTGAAAATCTTAATCTCTGTTTCCATGTTTATCACATTTTAAGCTAATAGTAGAGTCTAAAATACTAGATCAGAAAGGCCATCAGCAAAAACTAAAAACAGAAAAAGACTCCTTTGATTGAACTCCAACCATACATAAATAGATTAGGACTATAACAAGGAGATTGTTAACATCGTATCTTTTTTATGAAAGAAATATTCCAGATTAATGTTCTTTGAAAATACAGGTAAGTTTCAAAAATAGTGTAAATCATGCTAAAAGGAAAACTGATAGTTAAATTCATTTAATAAAGTACAACTGAGACTTACCTGTCAAGCCCCAGAGGGGGAAAAAAAACCCCCATGAGATTATAAAATTCTTCTAAATCAAAATACTGAATTTTGTGATGAAAGATGAAAAAAGCATCTCTACCTTAATAGTACCTAGTAAACTTTTATTTTGAATGTATGGAGCCCACTCTTACTGCTATTTCAAAAATGTAATTACATCAGAAGCAAATCCTGTTAAAATAGCTGAACATGTGTACATTCAGTATCCCGCTCCTTTTGCTCAAGGGTCATAAAAATACTAAATACTAGGGGGCTAGAAGCATGCTTAAAGGTTATTTCCTTTGCATTCTCTCATTTCTTAGGAAAACAGTCAGGGAAACTATAAAAAGTACAAATATTTTAATTCAGTAGCCATTTAGTTAAATTCTAATAAACAATCTTTATACATACATGTCTATCCTTCTGAGTAGGGAGAATTGGTGCAAGACAGCATGAAATATACAGAACTACCCAAAAGGTTCTTCAGAAATGCTCTCCTTTTGACCTTTTATATGGTTCAGAGGCAGGCTGTGTAATCAACAACATTAACGTGTTCGCTTACAGGAGCAGTGTGAAGTGGCTGATCACATATGCTGGAAGGGCCAGAAACGCTAAATACTGCATGTTTCCATTGCTGCACTCAATGATGGTGCTTACTAACACTTTTGAATGCAAAATGTAAAACATTTTGGACTTTTCCCATGATATATAGATCAAATGTACTTGGAGCAGAGAGAAGCTTTCACCTCACCTTAAAACTGATAATCAAGTGTTTTTTGTTTTCAGCTGGTGTAATACCAGCTGCAGAAAATAACTCCTGCTGATCAAATTTTACTCTCAGTAGCAGATGTGTGACTTAAAGGTCTTTACATTTTGACTTCAGCTGTTCTCAGACAACAGGCTCTTATCTTCCAGTGCAAGTGCACAGATTTAGCTAAAGGCAACGTTTTCTCAGAGCAGTACCAAAAATTCTAAAGAGTCCATTGACTTTTATTTACTGTACATTGGCTGTATAATAATGCCTAAGCCAAAACATTAAAGATGGTTCCATTTGTAATTATACAACCATAAATAATTACAAAATTCGTACAATAACAGATTCAGACAGTTGTAAACTGGTAATAATAGTGCCTCTGCCTTCTGTTAACAGGACAAAATCTCTTACAAGCAGTAGACCATCACAACTGTGCTGTGGGCTAACCTACAGATGCTTTTTCCATTCTCATCAATATTGACCTCTTCCAAATTCAACTTTACATTATTTGTTATTTGACATCATGACTTTGCCTCCCAGCCTTCAGAACACTGGCAAGAAAATGTAGTAACAATAATGTAAGAATCACTTATTGACAGAATTTGCTATGTGGGTCCCAAGCCACAGAAATGCTTCCTTTTAAGGAAAGGAAATTGAATTAAGGCTTTTGAGACTACACACTCCATAAGTGAACCACAGGAGGAATAAGAATCCTTCATTAGAAAAACCTAGAAGACAATAATATAACCCATCTCAAGATGATTTTCTCTTGCTATCTAGAGACTCCTAGGCTAAATGAGAATACGTAACAACATATGATATTTTCCTATTAATTATAAAAATCTGTGCTTCACTTGACTTTCTCAAGAAACTTCTATATGTGCTTTCATGTCCCTTCATACAGAAGAGCTGCATATTCATGCAAGAAAAAGTTCATCAAACCTGTTGATATTCTGGCAGATGTTACTTTAATTGTGACAAAATATCAGGAGGATATAGTATAGCCATCAAACCGTATCCTGCACTCTAGTGGATAAATTACAAGGTTCCTTTCAGTAGATTCAAATATACCGTCTATTGACAATATCAGAAATATTTCCTCTCCTCCTCCTCTCCCTTCTAGCTCAAGCATCCCATGGTTACAGGTTTCAAGTCAGTGATGCCTAAAGTCCTCTGCGTTTTCATTTCTCAGAAGACTACAACTACAACCACCCCTTTGCATCATGACTGAGACAATACATTCCTTGAAAAAAAATGCAAAAATACTGTAGAATCATAGACAATAATTATAAATTCCCAACCTGCTCACACAGATTCTGGCCTGTACACAGACCTCAATGCAGAAAGAATTACTCCATATAATTCTGTGTGGTGACAAGCATAATGTGGTCTGATTTAAGGTCATGGCCAGTAGATACTACTGTAACACAAACACTGCAGGAGTAATGCAAAACCACAAAAGCGTAGCTCGGACTTTCTGCATATTACCATTTGCCTCTTCCAAAAGTCTCTTCCTATCTAATTGTTGTTGCCACCTACTCTCACTTAAATCAGGGTAAAAGGAAGATAAAAAATATCTCTATGGCATCTTAACATTAATTAACAGCACTACTTAAACATGAAAGGCATCACTCTAATTTGAATACCATCTATGTATTTCTTTGGAAAAAACAACGGCAGAAAAAACCTGCTCTGTGATTGAAAGGATTCATGTTGAACCCTCAGATGAAATGCTATCAAATTCGTGCAACATAAAGCAAAGAGAAGGGAAGGAGGAAATACAGGAGGGATACATAAACTGACACTTTGATTCAGCTACTTGTTTTGTTTAATAAAATAAAGTAGAGGAAATGTTAAAAACATTGAGGCAAGATTTTTTTAATAGACATATGAATGAAAATCAGTGTAGTAAGTGAAAGTCTTGTACACACCACCTTATCCGGTCCCAAAAAAGCTACCTTTTCTATTACATTATTTTGATCATGTCTCTAAATGAAAGTACAGGTACTCATTCGTTAACAAACACCACCTAATTATGTTATTCAGTGGCACTCTACATTTATAATATAATTCTAATCATCAAATTTCCCTACACTAAAATATACTAGAACATACCCAGTTTATTAATAGATTCATAGCCTTGAAATACTGCATTTTATTCAGGACGTTTACAGTTGGAGTATGCATAATTTCAAGTTAGAAAAAGATGTCTGATTTTTGGAAACCTCTTAAAGTAGAATAGCTACCCAAAATAGGCTACTTACCTTATTTATGCTGCTTCAGACTGACAATTTTTCAATTCAACCTACGGTTTGAATGTATACAAGGAATATCTACCACCATGGGACTTTGTGGCCCTGACTCTTAACTCAAAATCTTCTTGAATATAAATTACTATGAAATAAAAATAATGTTAGTAATTATTTGTTCTTCCCTGGGGCAATTTCTGTCAAGGCCAAGCTAAAGACAGGGATTCATTCACAGGAGGCACACAAACATCCAGCAGGTGCCTACCTGCAAAATGACAGCACTAAAATAGATGGATCTCCACCCTGTGCTATGAGTCAGATAATCTTTATTCTCTTATCAGCATGTACATAAATAAATCCTTTTCTAAACTTTAAGATCAATAACCTAAAAGTGAAAAATTAAGTTGAAAACTTAGTTTAACCAAGCACTGCATAGACATACTGTAAAACGGAAAAGTCACTGTCCCAAAGAGCCCACACCTTCAGTTTAGCATAAAGTACCACAGGAGTAGGGGTTAAGAGAAAAGAGAAAATTAACGAAAAAACAGGCAAACAAAACTGAATGTAGTAACAAAACAAGACTAATACTAATTAAGATGAGCAATGGTCAGCTAGTTAAGGAGATCAACAAGTTCCAGTTGTGACCATAATTTCAGCAATTTCAATGAATTTGTGCTATGGTGGAAGCATACAGGCATTGCTGTGCTTCCTCAGTTTGTCAGTGTCCTCCATCACACAAGGTCCTCTGTTGCACAAACACAGAGGTGCTACTTTTACGCCTAGTATTCTAATTTTTCATTTACTCCTTGCTTGATTCTATGAGTAGACAGTCTCTCCCTGCCTATTATATCTTTTCCCATTACCTGTGAAGACCAAGACTTTTATTTGTCAAATTGTCAAAATACCATACGATGGAGAAACTGGATACCACATAAATAATGTAAGACAATATCAACATTACTGATTAAAACTAGTATATTTATAGGCATCTTTGATTCTAAAAAATAGTAAACTGCAAGGAAAGGTAAGTATCCATTGCCTCTTAATAGAACAAATTCTCTTTTCACAACCCCCTCTTAAAGTTTACTCAAACCAGACAATCAGATGCTTCTTTATTTCTGTCAAGAATATAAAATAAACTTTAAAAAAAAATATATATATAAAAGTTTATTTGAAAATTCCAGGCTGCAGATAAAGACATGAAATGCATGTTAAATGACAGTTTCTTTAGATGTTCATTTAAGGAATAGAATATGTTCTTTTTCCCTGATAATTTACTGCTTGATTTTCTTTTCAGTGGCCTTTAGAGCCACACTATCTGAAGAGTCAGCTTCATGAAACTGTAGAACAGATATTCTCATCTTCTGCATTTATTTCCATATGAATGGAAACCCGGACACTTACAACTTATCAAAAACCCCAATTCCGAACTCTGTGAGAGTAGAAAAAATTAACCTGACATTTGCATGTATCTGAAATTGCCAGAAACATTAATATGCCAGTGTATTTTCATGAGGCGAATAATTTTAACATCAAAGCTCTGGGCTTTACTGCAGTTGGGTTTTCAAAACTAGCATGCAATGCATGTGTATTTGAAAAATACAGCAGCAGCTGAATCTATATTGGTAGCATGAATTGTTCCAAGGTAATATCAAGGTAATACTACTCAGAAACTGAGTTTCTACAGTGCTAAAGCTCACACTTTTAATAAAAGGTAATAAACACGATATAAAACAAGCCCAATAAGTAGCAGAGTACAAACCAAATAAAAATACTGTACAAAAAGTTTGATTCGATATTGAGAATACAAGGAATTATTATAGTTGCCTCTAAGGTCACAAGTCTCATTATTCTACCCTGAATTCTGTATGGGCACTTTTACAACAATCTTTCCACACAAATTCTAAAAACAAATAAAAAACCTCATCAGAATAAATTTATCATCCACCTCATTCATCCTCCACCTAATAACTAGACTACCTTTGACAAAAGAAACAGGTAGAGTTTTTAAGAGGAGGAATGACTAGAAAAGCTGCTCCCCTTTCTGCCAGCCACACCCAGATAGATGTGTTTTGGGGCATCCACCGATGGGACACCGCAGAAAATACAGAGCACAGGTACCTCATAAGCAGTCTTCTCCCCCAGCTCACTCCATTGGAAAAATACCAATAACACCCAGGCCCCTAATGTGAACCCCTCCAGTTTAACTCACAGGTTGCTCTTTTCTAACAAGGCAGGCTGGGTGTACTGCATGTGGAAACAGTGAACTCTAAATCATAAGATGAGAAACTCTGGAGGGATAACAGACAGTAGATCTGAAGAAAGCTGATAAATTTTAAGCAGCAAAGTGACTATATGAGAAATAAAGTTTAAGTAAAATCAGAGTATCATCTTATTTTCAGGTGCCAGCTCATGTTCTGCTTTCTGGACCTTCTGTTAAACAAATCAAAAAGCAAACTACATTAATGAAGAATTTTATGAAACATTAAAATATTTCCTCTAAAAGAGACTGTGTGTGTTTGTTTCAAACAACATTAGAGGCAATTCAACCAATTCAATCCTTGTCTGAAGAGTCAGTCTCATTTAAAGGCCTCATTCAGACAAAACATGGTTTGGAAGAGTTTCAGTCTTTAAAAGCAATCTGCATTGTTCCCTAAAAAACAAAGCCATTAAGAAACCTCATTTTCTAACTTTTGGATGATTTAATTTTTTTGGTTGGTTTGTTTGGGCTTTTTTGGTTGGTTTTTTGTTATTAGGACTTCTTTTCTTCAAATCCAATTAATTAATGCTCTCCAAGAGGTAACACAAATGAGTGTGGACTTCAAGGGCCCTGCAATAGCTTTGGCAGATTGATAAGTCTTTGTCTAACAAACCGAATTTAGGTTGTTTTCAACAAGGTTAACAGCTACAAATATCTTACTTATTTAATGTAACGCCAGGGCCCAAGTTTTGTCACAGTCTGCATGCACACACAAACCAGCAAGTGATGGGGATTGTGACTCTGACCTGCTGTGACTAGACACATTTGGCCCTGTTGCTTTTTTGGTTTTGGGTTGTTTGGTGGGTTTAAAAAAAAAAAAAAAAACAAAACAACACAGAAAAAAATAAACCAATATGCTTTCACTTGAAAAGAAAAAAAATGTTCCATCAAACATTGAAATGAAAATTTTCTACAGAAAGCCTGCCAAAAATCACTGGAAAGATTCCCACTGTTATCTAGAGGTCTGAGTAATTACACCTTTAGCGTATAACTGTGAAGTATTTTAATGTAAATCCAAGCATAGCCTTAACCATGAGATTGCCAGCAATACCACAGTTCTTTTAAAAATTCATGTGCAGCAACTGATTTGATTTTGAGAAGTATGATGTTAGAAACCCTCATGGCACATGCCTGGAGCACCTATCAGGATGCATTGGTAGATACAGTACCCAGATAGTCACAAAGTATTATGCAAATATAACAAATGATACCTGCCCCTTCAATCACCATCTATGTTATTAAATGGTAGAAATCTTAAACAGCATTAAAAACACACAGATAAATAAATTTTCAAATCTAAAAATTGGGGGGTTTACCATGAAGAACTAGCAACACTTTATTCTTTTTCTTTCCTAGAGCCCTCATGACTCAAGTGATGTACACCTAGGAATATGGCATCCACAGCATTCCCAAACATATGCTGCAATAAATAAGGAAGAAGAAAAATGGGGCTCAGCCTTCTGAAAATACATTGACAACCAATATCTACAGAATTGCAGAATATGCTGAGCTGGAAGGGGCCCACAAGGATCATTGGGTCCAGCTCCTCCAGGGGCACAGGACCATCCCCAAGAGTCACACCATGTGCCTGAGAACATTGTCCAAACACTTCTTGAACTCAGACAGGCTTGGTGCTGTGACCACTGCCCTGGAGACCCTGTTCCAGTGCCCAACCACCCTCTGGGTGAAGAACCTTTTCCTGACATCCAGCCTAAACCTCCCCTGACATAACTTCAGGCCATTCCCTCAGGTCCTGTCGATGATCACCACAGAGAAGAGATCAGCATCTGCCTCTCCTTTTCCCCTCACAAGGATCTCATGATAGGAAGACACAAGTACTTTTTGAAAATATTAAATAGCAGTAATGGATTTATTTTTCCCCTTAATGAGGCTTCAGTTGTTGCTTTATTACGAAAAATCCTCCTAAGAGAAAAAAATAAAGACACAAAAGAAAAAATAGATCATATCATATACACGTACTGATTACCACACAGGAGAGTCTTTGATTTCCCTGCGCAGCTGTCAGAGCAATCAACTTCAGTTACAGCAAACTCCTTTACAGGGGATGAAAATAAAAATTAAGACCAGCACCCCTCAAAAATGTTGCATGGTTTTCCTTTTATCTCCTTTGAAATTCTATTGTTATCCAGGCAAGCAGCACTGCCAGAGCTGAAAATTTAACAGTTTAAAATCTGCAACTCAACTTACCTTGGTAATAAATTAATTCCTGGAACACACAACTTGGAGTCTGTTATGCCAGCTGTTCTACATTAGCAGAATGACAACTCCTCCTTTCTTTCTAGCTGTGACATATCAAGACAACACAAGATTTTTGACAGATCAAATTTGGATTGGCCACAATTATTAGATACATATTCTAGAAGCATGACTCGTTTTGCTTTAACCATTCGATGAAATACACAGATAAGTAAAGGGCAAGAAAAAGACTAACAGCTGGTAAAGGTATTTTGCATCTCTTTTACTGGTTAATAGTCTGCTTATGGCAATACTAAACAAAAGTAAACAAAAACACTAGGGGAGCGGAGAGGGGAGCAAAGCAACCGTGCACTATTTCTGCTTATGATGGACTAAACTGAACTCTGAGATCTCCATAATCACTCTTTGGCACTTCTGAATTACAGATCCACTTAGGAATCTGGCTCTTGGGATCATTTTTGTTTAAAATGCTTACATACTATTTTAGCTCATTACTGTTGAGCATGGGATAGCATGGAATATTGAACTCCTTTTCTGCAAGAAATGCAAATTAAATCTTGAGGTAACATTAACTCCTAACAGACAGCTATGGCTCATGAGTGTTTCTTTCATGCATAATTTTATTAATTTTTTTGTTTGTGTGTCAATTCTGAAAATCAGCTTGCATTACCAGTGCATTTTTTAAGAACAGAACTCCTCTGGATTTTGAGCCAGAAGTCTCATTTTACAGCAGGACTGGTGCTACTCCAGAGCAAATTGTAACCAGCTCCATCTGCTGTCAAAAAAGAACACAGTCCCTGTTGTCCACACTCACAAAGGAAATAATTAGGAAAATCCTTGAATTTTCTCCTATTATTTCTATCTTCCATTTCTCTGACTGATCCATTTGGTTCTCTTGAAATTACTTCTTTATGTGACCATTTGGAAATACGTAGAGAAGCGGCATTGTAAGAAGTAGCCATGTTGCAGTAGACAATGACAAGGAAGTGCCATCTACTTTAGCTATCACCTAAATGGAACTAATTAAGCAAATATTCCCGTATATAATGCACAGCCAAACAGGCTGCTGTATTCCTGAGAGCATATTTAGATTACTACTGGGCAATTAGGATTAAAAAAGAGATACAATGCACTAACAGCTAAGGCATGATAAGTATTTTGGTGAGCATGACAAAGAAAAAGCCTGTGTGTTCCTTCTTTTCTGTACCCAAACTTCTCCCTCTTTTCTCACATATATTTCTAAATTACATGTGTTTTTGTGTAGGAGATCACATTCTACCAAGAAAAAGACACATTCATCTCTTAGGGATTAACTACAAGAGTGGAATCAAGGGATATTACAAGCAAAGTGTAAGGTCTTTAAACCAGACAGTCTTTTTACTGTACTCCTACAGCAGCAGCAGAACTGTATCCTGAGTCGTGACTGACACTCCACAATGCAAATAAATAACCATGAGTTTTTATTTTTAAAATAAAAATATTTATTTTAAACAGTAGGTAAATATATTTGACCTTCAATCTGAGGATCTTATATGATAAATGATTCAGAAGATCTTTTAATTTTACAGATGAATAAAACTGAGTTTAAGCAACTTCCCTGAGGGTACAAAGAAAATTGACAAAGCTAGAAGAGAAACAGACCTTCAGTCTTTTGCCTAAACCTTAACATCCTTCCTAAAAGTGATACCACAGCAACTATCATATAGCAATAGAAATATTTATACTATTAATAATCTATTACATAACGCAGATAAAAATGACGTTTCACAAAGCTGTAACTGCGCCACTCTAAATATAGAGTATGTTCAGGCAAACTAAATTACTGCCTTCCAGAACTGTGACTTAATATTGATCTGCTACCTTGTATTGGTTTTGTGTGGCCAGATTTTGGTAGAGGCAGGCAGCAGGTCTTCAGGAGTAACTTCTGTGAGAAGCTTCCAGAAGCTTCCCCCATGTCCAGCAGAGCTGCTGGCCAAGGCTGAGCACATCAGAAATGGTGGTAACACCTCTGGGATAACATATTTAAGAAGGGGGCGAAAAGTTATTCCACAGCTGTAATTGTGCTCAGCAAAGAGAGGAGTGCAAGAGGAACAACCCTGCAGACACCAAGGTCAGTGAAGGAAGAGGGGCAGGAGGTGCTCCAGGCACCTGAGCTGAGATTCCCCTGCAGCCCACGGGCAGACCATGGTGGAGCAGCTGTGCCCCTGCAGCCCACAGAGGTTAGCAGGGGTGCAGAGATCCACCTGCAGCCTTTGGAGAAGAGGCACACTGGAGTAGGTGGATGCCTGAAAGAAGGCTGTGATACCCAGGGCGGAGCAGGGTACTAGCAGAGACCTTTGGGCTCTTGGGAGAGAGAAGCCCATTCTGGTAGGACTTGTGACCTGGTGGTGGATCTGGCTGAAGCAGCCTGTGTCTGAAGGACTGCACTCCGTAGAAAGGAACCCATGTTGGAACAGTTAATGAAAAACTGTTCCCCATGGGATGGACTTACATTGGAGAAGTTCACAGAGGACTGTCTGCCATGGGTGGGACTCCATGCTGGAGCAGGGAAAGGACTCCTCTCCCAGAGCAGTGGGAGAAACAACATTTGATGAACTGACCATAACCCCCATTCCTTTCTCCCTGCACCACTTGGGGGAGGCAGTTGAGCTGGGAAGGCAGGAGGAGTGGCAGGAAGGTGTTTCTAATATTTATTTTACTTCTCATTATCCTACTCTGATTTTGATTGGTAATAAATTCAACTAACTTTCCCAATGTGAGTTTGTTTTGCCTCTGACAGCAGTCTATGAGTGACCTCTCCCTGTCTTTAACTCATTAGCCTTTTGTTGCATTTTCTCTCCTGTCCATTTGCAGAACGGAGTGATAGAGCAGCTTTGGTGGGTACCTGGCACCTAGCCAGGGTCAACCCACCACATACCTTCACAACATTAAAAATTACAGGTGTCTAAAGTAATTTCTGTTCAAGAAGTCAACATATTTAAAATAAAAATAATTTTAAGAGGGTGTCGCTATCAGGAAGTCAATATATACCTCAATCACTGCACATTAAGTAAGAAATATCTTCAAGACAATAGAGCATATTTTGCAATAACCATAGGTAAAAATTGGTTTTAAATGATGCTCACCAATGGGAGCCACATTAATTACTGCTTTTTGAGTACTTGTTTGTGTTCTAGAGGTTATGATACAAAACCACTTAGTGTTTGTGCATTGTAGCTCCCTTTGTTTCTCATTCACAATGCCAACAATAAATCCAAAGTCACCTGACCTCTGCAATCAAGCCAAAACTAGCACCTGCTGAAAATTATCCCTCCAAATTACACATTATGGACATAGTGTTTACATCAGGCAATTTAAAACAGCAACAAAAAAATATTTTTGGCAGCTTCCCCCCAGTCCTCTTTTACTGGTACAATGCCTCCACCATACTTACTAATAACTACTCCCTGCCATGGACTTACCATACAACTTACTAGTGGCACCAGTTTAGGGATTCAGACAAAGGAGGAGCTTTAATCCACATCAGTCAGATGACATGGGGATCAACAGTATTTCAAGGTTGCATCTGTCATATCAAGGGCTAAGAGCAACGGCCACATTTCTGACTGAGATGGAAAACACTGATAGGCTCTGTCAGAGGAAGCAAGTAAATACACAAATTTCTCACCATCACCAAAAAAAAAATTCCAGTTAAAAAAAAAAATAAATCATATAATTACTACTACTATTGTTTTAAAAAACTCAAGAGGCCCAGGTACAAAACTGTGATTCCTGTCCTAAGCACTGCACAGATGTGCATATAGATGCACAGTGTGACAAAGACCTTGCACCAAGGGTACTATTTTCCAGAAAAAACAACAAATGGATTATAGAGAAAGAAAAACATTTTCACGTTCAATTACACCAGAGATTTTCCTATGCATTGTTGTCTGTATTACATGTTTATATATAAGCACTCACACAAAATACTTGTACACACAAATATCCACGCAGCTGTGCACGTTCATGCATGTATATTCACATACACAGTTATCAGCATGTTTTTATATGCACATATACTGAAAAAAGTGATGAGTTGAGGTAATTTGAGCACAGGAGAAGGAAAATGAAAGCAAAACAGATAGAGGACAACAAACATGCAGCAAGGATAAAGGGAACATGACAAGTAATGAGAATACTCCTGACAGAGAGAGGAGAAAACAACAGTAATAACAAAAGGAAAGGAGAAGCAGGCAAAAGAAATAAAGACAGCCTGCCGACTTGCATTTCAACTACAGGTTAATTTTTCCATCAAAAATAATAAATGCTAAACCGGTACAACTTCTGCTTTGCTACAAACTTTTGATATATCCCTGTATTCCAGGGGCTGTCCCTCACCCATTAGGTCACTTAGGTAAAAGGGCCATTAAGAAATATTTCTGTGCCCAATACTGACAATTCTAGAAGACATCAAGGACTTTTAACATCAAAAAAGTATAGGTCTTTTTCATATGCCAGTGCGTACTGAGATACAATTTTATTACACCTTAACATGATACAAAAAATATTCAAAGGCTCACTTAACTAACTGTAGAATATCCTGAAGTAAAAAAAAAAAAAAAAAAAAAACACAACCAAAAAGCCAACCAAAAAACTACAACAACAAAAAATACAAAATATAGATGTGAAATAGAGGAAACCTATTGGTATTAAACTCAGTAGCTCTACCAGATTTTTATTCTCTTCTAGCAAAAAAGGTTTTCTCATTTACCTGCCAGAAACATACAGCATAACTACATTACTTTGTACGTATACACTTATCTAAATCAAAATGGATATGTATGTGCTTGCCAGTAACCAGCTGTGAAAGGAAGGAAGAAAATGATAACCATATCCAGAGTACTTCCCTGACTTTGCATTCTTTTGTACTTGAGCACTGGAGAAAAGCCAACATCAGTACCTAGCCATTAAAAAGATAAAAATGAAGCATCTTCCCAGCAGTATTCTTTTATTGGACCACAGCATGAATGCACCCTGGCACTTCAGGTTAAGGCGTAACAAAGCATAGTCTTCCATTCTGGTACAATACCCAGACTCCAGAGATTCACATTTGAGGGCTGTGTGCACTATGAAATTAATGTGACAAACTAATGCAACCTTCACAATATACTTTGTTCCTAATTCTACAGGTTTTGAGGTTTGGGAAGGTTTTCACATATATTTCCTTTAGTAAGGATGCAAAAATCCTAGAAAAAAACTCATTTGTAGAAGCTAGGCTTTAAATTTTCTGTGCATCATTTCTGCTTTCATACAACCCTTTCTCATTTTCTCAATTCAGAGTGTGTATTTACATATCATATGTGAGAAAACAAGAACTGGTTTAATTTGGGACTACTAATTGTTGTTGGCAATCACTCAGTGTTCCACCAGATAATTTTATTCAGAAGCTAAAAGCCACAGTACCAGGCAAGGTTGTCCTGTCATATATTGCTTTAGGCTAGGCCTATCTAAAATGAGTTTAAAAGGTTATTAACTCTGCTCTACAAGCAGACACACAATGCAGTTTCACAAGAAACTTCTTGCTTTAATGTTTATAAAATGCAGTCTTAAAGAGGTCTTTATATCCCTCCCACAAAGGCACACAGCAGTACAGCCCCTCACTTGTTTACTTCTGATATAGCAGCAGCAGATGCTTCTCCTTCCAATTCCAAAAATTAGCCTTCCAGGGGAATTAGAGAAGCAAATAATAGGACTTCCTTGCATGACATACAGATTCAACAACACTTATAATGCTTTACTTGTACTGCAAGACTGCAGAGATAATTAGGAAGATGCACAGTCCTTGACCTGAATTTAGGATCCAGTGAAATCTCAAGGTAACATTACAGAGTGATTTCAAGAAACTAGCTCAATGCAAATGTGGTAAAAATAACAACAACAGGTTTTCCCAACTACTTCATAAACACAGCATTACTTTTCACTTAAAGTAGAAAAATTACCAAAGTGAAAAAAAAGCTTTAGTTGCATCCATGTCAACATTGCTCTAGTGATTTTTGTGTCTTTTAGAGATTCAAATCTAGTCCAGAACTGGAATAAGCAGACTGCTTATTACTTACTGCTTCCTACATTTTGGGTGGATTTCTGGCTATTTTTTATTAATCTTTATTGTATGAAGCCTGTTCAACACAGTGATGAAGAATCACATAGAAAGTGCAAGTTCAAGAGAAGGGGAACAGGAAAATAGGGATTTCCTCTAAATGCATGGTTTGATACAGGATAATCAATAAAATTTAGGAAAATACTTTCAAAATCAGCAAGCAGGATAGCTGAATGCTAATGCACTCATTTTGGAAACTATCACAAATATGAGATTTCATAGAGCAGAAACCTCAAAGCACCTTTTGAAGGTATGATCTTCATGAAGTTGGGTGGTAATATTCCTGGAACAATGTCACAGTGCAAGAGAAGGGATCAGCTAGAAGGCCAGGTTCAGATTCTCCACTATACAGTGTTGTATGCAACTGCTTCTCAAGCTTGTGCTCCTTCTTAAAAGATAAAAGACAGGACAAGGTTGCAGATTAGTTCGGCATTTCATCCTTGGCGTTCGTAAGATTTTCCCAGATGATGATTTCAGGACAAAAGCAGCTAAACAAATATTATTCAGAACACTTTGAAAGATAACAATGCTAAGAGTGGGAAAATATTAAATAACAATTACAGTGATTTCCTTGCTTTGCAATGCCACTGTAGAGAGACAGCAACAAAAAAAGAAAGCTTCATTTACTTGCTTAGCTATTTATTATCACTTAAAATATTCCTTATACTGAGGCTAATAAGAGCTTTGTTTTTAAAAAAGCAATCAAAAACAGGATTTATAATATAAAGTCCTTTATTCTTTTGTTTTCTTTTATACTTGACATATTTAAACCGTGCAGGTAGTTGGTAACCATCAAGGACTTCTAGAGAGTCCTGTATAATCATGAGATACTATTTCCATTAGTTTCACTGTTTTCTGCTTCTTAGCCATTATATCTTATTCCAAATCAGAGAAGACTGTTTGAGACAAGACACTTAAATCTACCTTTTCAATGTAACTGGTAGAAATTGGAAACCATGCCTTTTGCACTAAGTGAAGACCAAGGCCAGTCTATTTGTTTGTTCAGTGGGGAGAGGGAGGGAAGTAATCAACCCAAATGAGACACCGCCGCCTCCTCTCACTTGACTCTGTGGTGCGTATCCCAACCCATGCTGTATATGTACATATAGAATAGTACTCATTTCAGCTATCTGATTACACAAAAATCTGCCAGCAGTAACAGCTGCAAAGCAGCTGATCTCCTTCCAACCAGGCAGTGATGACACCCTGTACAACTTTTACTTGGTGTTCCTGAATAAAACCAAATTTTATTCCGTTATCAGGCATACATTGACAGCAACAACTATAAGATAAAACTGATAGTGACTGGGAAGGAAAGCAACCATCTACAAAACCAAGGCATACTAACAAAATACAAAAAAAACAGCCAGCCTTATTTTAAGAAAAGAATTAATTTAATCAGTATTTAATTTCTTAGCTGTTTTGATGCAGCACTGGGACAAAATACTGCTCCTTAATCGAGTCTTTCTTGCAAATAGTGGCTTGGGGAAGGCAATGAAAAAGTACAAAAGAGAAATACGTACTATCTTATTTGCATTGTGATTCTCCAAAAGGAAGAAAAAGCCCTGTTAATATGCAGCAGAGGACATGAGTTTACTTTATAAATTATTAAATATGGGATTCATATTTCATAAAATGATATTTAAACTCCATTTAAGAAGACTGTAGAAGTTGTGTGGTGTTGGTTTTTTTCTAACTTGAACTTCCCTAGCAGTGTGCACAGAACAATTTCAGAAAGTGAGAAGAGCCAGGTGGTGGGGCCCCAGGGAGGTTTGACAGACAGGGAGATAATTCAAGTCTTTCTAGCAAAACTTTTGAAACAGAAAACACATGGAGTATGGAGGGAGAAAGCTTAAGGAAAGGAATGACAGAGGTAATATATGACAAGTTGATATAAAAAAGCAACTGTGGTTTTATCCCTACAGCCCATTTCTTCTTATCAGCTGTGTTGGCTCTTATCTGTGCCTAATTCTACGGTATCAAAGAAAAAAAGCAAAAAAGGAACAAATATTTTCCCTCAGCCCTGATGACCCCTTACCATTCCCTTGCTGCACTATTTTTGATTAAAACACTTAATATATGTCCTAAAAAAAAAAAAAACACAAAATCCTTGCCAGTTGTTGTGCAATATGGGATAACAGTGAACATTGAGCTTAATAAACTTCTGATTCTTCAGCAGATCTGCAGACCTCCAGTTGTTTGCAAAGCATCCCCTGACAGATACAGAGGAGCAGATGGACAAGAGCTGCACAGAAGATACATGTATATGTATATATGTGTAGGAGGGGCTGGGGTGCATGAGGAGAAGGGAGGGAAAGCTCAGTTAGAGCAGCCTCGGAGAGAGAAATAAAAAACAGAATAGGAGACATCAACCATCTTGTTCACATAAAAAGTAACCACTCAGATCCTAGGTCTTCAAATGAAAATGCACTATTAAACATGAATAGCAACAACTCTGGCCTGCCCAAGATTTCACGTCATTATTTTTCAAAACAGTTGTTGGATGACTACAGATTTAGTCATAAAAATGAGAACTGAGGTGTGAAAATGGGGAGCACAGACACAGCAGTAGAAGAGTGTTCATGAGAACAAATTATGCTTCTGGCCCAACTGCCTCACGAGGACAACATCTGATTTTCCTGAAATGTTGTCCCGTGCACTGAAGATTGACTAGGACAAAGGAGACAGGGAATGGAGGAACAGTGCGGTGTACATGCTGATTATATCTGTCCCTTCTAAACCTTCTCTCTTGATTTTTTTAAAGGATTGTGTATCAAGACCACCTGGTGCTTTTGACAATAAACTATTATTTTTATCTTATCAAGCAAAACCCAATTGATTATTGGACTTTTAGTTAAACTCCAAATGGCTACCAGAGAGATCAGGAAACATCTAGCACTAGACAAGGCTTGCTTGGTATTCCTGCTAATTAATTATATTTAATTATTGCCCAGTAATAGAGCCTTGGTGTCCATTTGAAAAAGTCCCTCCAAGTTAAGTGGCTCATCTGCCTACCAAAAGAAAGACAAGAAAACAATTTCATTTGTTCTGGAAACAACAGAGATTCCTATACTTTCTCATATTTCGCTTCAAAGTATATCTTTGCGGAGGAGGTAGTGCAGTGCTAAAAACAATCCTCCATTTTTATTTGGTTTGGATCCACCTCTAAACAGAAGTGTCAAGGCCTTCTGTCAAGAGATTTTAAAAGAAATGTGATGAAAAACTATCCCTGTGACCATAGCAACAATTCTGAGCGTGCAGAATTCCAAGACATGGATAAGATGTGTCAGCAGAGGTGCAAAATCTCCTACTGTGGAAACGAGAAATTCTGCAAGAATATCATTCCTATTGCATTCTGCGTAATGGATTTCAAATCCAGGCACACATCTTTTGGTGTGCGTCAGGATAGGGACTCCGAGGGCTTGTCTGAAACACCCTAGACATTGTGGAACAGAAAGCAGTAAATTAGTCAGCAGACAAAGCAGATTTGCCAAACCTTTAAGGCACAGAGCATTATTGTTACTGGGAAGCATTTTGTACATTCTCATAATTCTGAAACAGTTTTACAGCTTTGCACACGATCGAGTACATAAATGATACCTGAGGGCACAGCAACCTGTGTTGCTTACTTGTGTGCTGCCTCGCAGACGTCCGCACGCCCACAGTGAACCACCGTCAGCCTCCCACCCCCCATCGCCAGACTTCAGCAGGGCCACAGCTGCAGCATCATTCTAAGGCTTGGCTTTGCCTGCCTGCAGCAAGCAGGTGTTTTTTGAAGATACAATGTAACCTGGATAGCCTGTCAAAGAAATGTCCACAATGGGACTTTCTTGCAGGGAAAACATTAAAATTAAATAACTGGAGTAGTCGGGAAATTTTGACTATGCGTTTTGCAGATTGGCTAGCATAAACCATGGATGTGGCAGCAGATTACAAATTGCAATGTTGATTTTGAAAACAGACGAACTCTTCTGAATGATGAAATACAGATAGAAAAGACAGACTCTTTCAGGTTTTAAAATGGTTATTTGCAACAAGTTGCCTAGAGAAATCTGTTATTCAAAAGGCTAGGTGCTGGCTCTCTCTGCCATTTGCTAAAATCATGAACTCACACACTATACTGCAAACAGCCATATATAGATCTGCTACTTACTGACATTCCTGTCCTAAAGCCTCAAGTTTTATCATACTTATTTAATGAGAAATTACAGTACACTGGGGAAAGGGCAAACAGATGCAGAAGCACAGCATTTAACCTGAAATCTCTACATGGATGAAGCTCTATGGGTGGCACATCAAGCCTGGAGGAAGAAAAGGCGTCTTTTGGACAGAGTTACCATGGACACATAGTCCTTGGGCAGAAAGAGACGATGGACATCCCAGAACTACCTGTTCCAGCTCATTCCTGGTTTCCAGAGGCTTTGCATCCAGATAGAAGAATTTGCAGAGGAAGGCCTATGCCTGTTGTCTGTAAGAGGTCAAATTAATTACAAAGATCTTTCTAAAACCTTTTTCCTTTCTGCATTGTTAGCCTGCCTCCCTCCTTTCCCCAACACAGCCACAAATATCAGCCTACTGCTTCCACATGGCTACCAAAAGCTTCATGACTAAGCTTCATCTTTTACTGTGAGCATCAGCCCAGCAACACCTGCCAGTCCCACAAACATAAGCAGGCTGTTGCAGAAATCAAAAAAAATGTCACTGCATCTTGAAGCTACAGGAAGGATAAGGAACCTGACAGTTCTGCAGCCACAAGAGAAGTATGCACCTATTTAAAATGCAGGTGATAGCATTTGATGGGTTTTGAGACAAGGAGTATATTTGAGTATCATACACACTAGTAATATGAAAAATTATTTGAATATAGTTGTTCAGGCCCAAATCCAGACCACAGAAAAATAACCCTATGCTATTACGTGTATAGCATAGCTATGAAATTATTAGAAAAGTTACATCCCAAAGCACAGTCTGCATTTCTAAAACTACCCGAGAAGTCTTATCTGGAGCTTTTTTTCCTCAATTTGACTTTTTTCCTAAATTGCTCATACAGAAAACAGTAACAATACATTCTACAGCTACACAACACTTGAATCTTTCCAGAATACAATAATTTTTATTTATTGAAAAGACATAAGACATCCAAGAAATTCAGCTTGACTCTTGCCTAGTCTGATCCAAGTAGTGGGCAACTACAGGACCCATGTCAGCCAGTAAGTCAGACAATATTTCCTGAAGTGGTCTGTTTATTTAAAAATTTGCTTTAGAGACAATGCAGCAAAAAGAGATAGCCAAATTACTACTTCTTATGTTTCACCAAACATACTTATGTTTCACCACCACCTTTAAACCCTTTTTTTTTTAAATATTAGCTTTCTATAATGATATTAGCATACAAATTATATTCAATTACTAGTAAAGATCCCTGAACGAAATGAAACTAACAAGTCTCCTGTTTATTATCTTCATGTTTACTTCTTCAGCATCAACCACAGCACAAAAGCAGAGTCTGTTAGCATCTGCAGAGCCTTTGGTGGTCATTGCATAGTTCTACAGATGGATAAAATAACTACAGACTGGCTCAAAGAAAAGATTTGACCTTGAGGTACAACAGATCCTCTTTGAAACAAACCTTCTCCTCCTAAGCAATCCAAAGTATTGGTGTCTAAGAGTGAATCTGCAGTCATTAGACATGACGGGGAAAAAAAATTCTTTTGAAACGAGGGGGATTGGAGGAAAAGGGGACTCAAGCATACTTGATTCCAGGTTGCATAATGGTTCAGAAAACAGTTCACCAGATGGTGAGATTAATGCTAATGTTTTTCAGCTTTTCTTTTGTGCCACAGAAGGGTGGGAATTATGAAGTGGAGAAAGTCCCATGCTGTAAACTAATTATCTTTTATCATATACCTCTCCCTCTTCTCCATTACATAAAAAATGGTCAAAAGCTGATCATATTTTCTGCAATAATTTCGTGTGTTATCATCGTGTATTTCCTACAATTCTCTGCACTTTAGAGGGTTATTGGCTATGACTTAATGACTCAGATTAACGCATACAAATCTCGGCGACACTAAAACCAAGTATTTGATTTTATAGGATTTAAAATTGTTTTACGTTGTCCATAAACTATACCAATTTCTACTCTTTCCCAAATAAGATCAAAATTATTTAAAACATTAGACAGAAACTTTCATACCAAAACTTAATAAAAAAAAAAAAGACCCAAGCCAGAAGCATTTGTTATAAGTCTGTGTAATAATGAAGCAGATGACCTGCACTTCAATACATTATTTGGCCAGTCCCACTGAACCTATGCAATAACTCAAAGAGGCCAGTAAATCTAACTTTAAGCACACCACAGCCTCAGATGCTACACCAGAACATATCCTCTCTGTTGGCTGCCAATCAGCGCAGGCCTTACCTCAGAACCCAGGCAAAAAGAAAATTAGAACGTTTTGAACTTTTCATAAACTAAAGATTAAGGAAATCCACAAAACGAAGCAAACAAAAAGCTTTTTCAGGAAAAATCCATTAATGTAATACCAAAAGACCATAAAGCATGGGTCTTTCTATTACCCCCCAAAGAAATTAAGGCACCAAATTGAGGTTCATGGAATAGGCATTGGAAATATTTCTAGACCACAGCATGAGTAAGTAAAGGACATGAACACGGTAGGTTAAATTTTTAGGATAGTGTGTTGCAGAAGCGGGATTTTTGAAAGAACTTCCCATACCGTGGAAGAATGAATTTACATGCTAAAACTGCCTTAGATACTGAAGGATAAAAATTGAACAACAATACATTAACCAGAACTACTCATAGGACAGAATGAGAAGGGTCTACCCACACATCCATAGTAAAAAACAAAGATCTCACACTGTCTCAGGCTGATGTCAGATTTTTGCTTCAGATCAGCAGGTCAGCAAGTACAGGTTTTGACAGACAGTTTGCTAGACAAATTCAGAGAGTTTTCTGTACTGCAATATTGTGTCAGCATAGCAGTGTACTTTATCCTCAAAAGCATATTCATTTCCAGTTTACTGAAAGTCATCAAAGAGTTTGCAAGTCATTCAAATATAATTAAGTATAATTAAAAAAATCTTACCTTCTTTTGATCTTCTAGTTTATGACTTACTGGATTCCTTCCATGTTTGTTCATCTCTGAAGATAAATCCATCACATTCACTCCTTGCCCTTCAAAATGAAATCGGTTCAGCAATGCAGCACACTAATCCAAAAAACAGGGGCTACAAACACAGAAGCATGGTGCTTTTTTCCATCACACACCATCTCTGAACATCAATGACTTGGAGAAATGAATAAGAAATGCATTGATTGAGCTGAGGAAAACTTTGCAGTTCACTCTTGAGACTTTCCAAATCACCATAGCGTTTTAAAGAGCTGATGCTTAGGAAGATAAATAGTCATCTACCACTTTTAACTCCATCTGCTATCTGTATCTTTCTTCACAGGTTTCCATTTTATAGGAGGTTACATCCTGACTGTGGACCTGTTGAGATAAAAAAAAAAAGAAAATCATCAAGATTGATTTACAATTTTCTGTAACTCTGTAACTGATTATCTGTCTTCATTAGGTATGTATGTGTGTGGATTTTGCATGGATTTTGTCTTGGTGGTTTTGTTTTGGGGTGGGTTTTTTGTTTGGTTGGTTTTGGTTTGATTTTTTGGTTTTGTTTTTGTTGGATTTTTGTTTGGTTTTGTTGAGTGATACTGGAGTTTCATTTAGTACTTGGCAGGATGAAATAATATATGATCCCACTCATTCCCCTCTACATCCCTGTGGGCACACAGAGCATTTACTGAGAATAGCTAGTGAATTCCAGCTACAAGTGTAAAGGAAAAGATACAGAAAAGAGAAACAAAGATTATTTGTCTAAAATACTGAAAATACTAAATAAAAAACAGACCAAAAAATCCTCCTTAAAATACCTGGTCCCACCCCTAAGCTTTATTATTGTGATCCAGTTACAAATAGAAAGACACAAGGGTGAGATAAAACCAACAATGAGACAAAATCAAGAGAACAATATTGACACAAAGAAGCACTGATAGCATAGTGCCCCATGAGATATAATTTCTTCCCCAGACTGAGTGTTCCAATGAGAAACAAAATTGTAGTCATTCTCAACACTACAATGTGAGGCACCTATTCTTACTCATTTTTATCTTCATATACAATTGAACATAATAGCAATACAGGACTAATAAAGCAACAAGGACAAGTCCTTTCCAAAAATAACTAGAAACAAGCAGAAGATGCATTTGCCTTGGGAAATCACAGGAATAAAACAATTGTACACTAAGATACCATATGAGAGAACACATACCCAGACAGCTTGTTACCCAAACACAACTTTAGCCTGGTACATCTTTACCAGCATATAGTGAATTTTGCTTGCTATTCTAATTTTTGAGAATCATCTCCTTCTGCAGCTAAGCAGTGTATTACAAACACACTCACCAAAGTGAACTCAGATGCTTAGACAGCATTTTTCTATTCATTATTAGAGCATCCTGGAAAAGCCAGTGAAAGAAAAAACAAGACTAAGGCATTAACTGCCCATAAAATAGGAAGTAGTCATTAAAACTTTGCTGTTAAAATCTTCCATAAATTTAGGATTTTATTGGATTAAGCAGCAGACCAGATTCAATACTATGCTACAACCTTCCCAAGCACACGTAGTTTTTCTCACCCTGTTTCTACAGAATCTGAAGCACAGCAGGACAGAACCAGATATCACTCTCAGGTGCAGCCTGTTCCCAGCCCCCACCTGTGATTTCCCCCATCTGACAGTTTTACAGATCCACAGAATGCATGAAACCGTAATGCCAGGATGCAGGAAGATGAAACATGAGATACCGCTGCAGGGATCAACATCTGGATTTATGCTTATAACAATTATAAAGCCAAGATAAGTCAAAGCCAAGCTGTTAAAACCCAGCAGTTTCTCTGGTTTTTCTCTGGTTCATTTCATGGTGCGACATGTGAATTTTGTTACTTCCCATGCCTGGCAATTATGCTCTGCTAGGCAATTAAGCTATTCTGTGGAACTGCATGGTGTTTTCAAGCCAAAGTTGGACAGAATGCAAATAATTTTGTTTGGACTGCCCTCACTACTTTTAACATGCAAAGCACAAGGTGGCAACTCTTGCTCGTTCCATTCAGCACATTGTTCCATGGTCTTCAGCCTTTTCAACATAAATAGGTGTAATTAAATGCTCTTGGCTAGCTATATATATATATATATTTTTTTTTTTTTTACGGTGGAATCTAATTTATTATTCATGATTTTACACTGATATTTAACATACACACAATCACAGAATAAAACATCCAGAGTCCTAGACAGCATGATGATCACACATTAAATAATAGATCTTTACTAGGTGACCTACAAATATAAAAGTTATGATTTTGAGCTTTTTTACAATTTTATTCTCTTAACAGACACAAAAAAGTCATTCAATAACAATTTCTAATACTTCACGGGTACTTACAGTAAAACAGTACTTCCAGAAGCATTTAACACTGGAAACACAGGCTTAAAGGAAGCGGAGCTTCCAAGTCAGGACCATCCTTAGACTTTCTTGCTAAACAACACAGTGAGGAAAATACTATGTCAAAATATTTGTGATGATGGGGGGAGGTTAGTGACTTCCTCCTCTAGAGAAACTATGGAAAGCATTCAGGGTGATGAAGCTTCTGGTTCAAGTACCTCAAATACTTGCGTTAAATTCAGGTGGACTTAAGTCAGGTGAATTGTGCCTGAAATAACTTTTACTTCACTGTGAGCTACAGACTACTAATAGACTAGTGGGGAAAAACCCCAGAATATATTCTGAGAATTAACCAGAATCATCCTCTCTATACTGCCCTAATTATCAACACAGATAATTCTTGATAAGTTTACACTGACAGGATTTTCAGAAAGCAACCAGAATCTTCAAGCTCTCTGCAGGCCTCTTCCATGTAGCAGTAGTAGCAATAATAAAAATAATATTTTCCTGTAAGTGGCACATTCACTAAATATTTGGTGGAAGTTAACACAAATATCTTTGCAGAGTCTGGATGTTGCAAATCAACCTGGTTGAGAAGAAGGTTCAGGGAGGGTCAGTTGTAAGCAACTACTGTTTTAGTCAGTTTTAATGGTTCTACAAAATCCACAAAGAAGAAGTTGCTGTACGACCATAGGAAAAATTTAGATAATGACTTTTTTTCCTAGGTTTCTTCCCATCATCACTGGCCGTCAGACGTATTAAAACTCCATGACCACATAAGGTGCATTCTGGTGGCTGCCTGGGAGGCTGCACACCAAAATATTGCTCTATGGTTGTTATCATTGGCAAAGGTGGGAACGAGGACTATGTTAGAGACCCAACAGATTACTTTCTTTTCCAAAATCCTGTTGTGCCCACATGGACATTCTCAGCTTTTGCCATACCGACAAAGCAACTGTGAGGCAGCTCTAGGTATAAAACTGTGACTGCAAACTGTGCTTTTCAAATTTTCTTGTTTGTGTACAGGATAAGTCTGGTAATTGCATCCTGGGTATTATCAGCTACACAGAGTGTTTTATGCTTAAGATAGTTATGTTTTTAATAAAACATTTCTGGAAATCTAAACAGAGAAATTATTTTCTGGGTATGCTGATAGGAAACACCATGCAAATTTTAGGACAAAACAGCAATTTTCAGTACTAATACCTCATTATTAAAATGGACCTTCTAGTTTATGTGCACTTATAATAGATGTGGAATTTGGGGCTGGGAGGGAGAACAAACTGAAGAAAATACCCATTTACCTGTTTCAAACACAATAGTGTCTATGCCAGGACCCAAAACAAGTGCTATCTGTAAATCTCAGTGTACAGCTAAAGCAAACCCCAGATAAAAACCAGCCTTGGTTCTTGCCCCTCACTGTTCCCAGGGATGGCAGCATGGCTGAGAGAAATGGTGGGAGAGTATCAGGACACCATGACTCCCTTGAGATTGGCAGTGGGGCACATCTTGTGCAAGGCATGCTCTGCCCCACTGTCCTTGAGGTTGATAGTTCAGACAATAAAAATAAGGCTCACCACTAACATTCTGCAAAATTACTCAGCTTCACATTGAAGATAGGCAGGTCAGGAATACCAGGGATCTAGCTTCCATACTTGATACATTCCTATGAAACTTCTAGGTGATGTGGCACCCCAGTACAGCTCTAATAATTTACCCATAACAATAGTTTCGTGATGGCCTTAAAAACTAACCATGAAAGCTTCTTATCTTTCTTTGTAGTCTTTTTCCACAGGGAGCAAGCATTAAGGGTCTCTGTATGGGCCTAACTTCAAACATTATGATCAGGCACACAAAGAGTTATCAGAAAAGGAAGATGATGTTGACTCTTGGAGGATTTGAGAGCAATGCCAGAGAACACTGCTTTTAGCCAGCATTCTGAATACGAAGCCAGTATCTCTTCTCTGCAAACACGTATGATAGAAGTGCCATAGAAAGGCTTGTCTGCACCAGATAAAAGCAGTCTGGGAAGGCAGCTGGTGAGCCAAAAAAATATCTCTAAGCACTGAGGCTTGCCTACAGAATTATTTATTCTGATACAAAATTAATTCTGCTCCAAACACATGCCTGATTCACAGCAATACAAAAAGCTGCAGTGTTTCGGCTCTTTCTAATAAATGAAATGGTGTTTACTCAGATAAAAAGTGACCCCACGAGGACAAGTCTAGAGATGATACTTCCTTTATTAAGTGCATGTGTGGCTGAAATATTTTTTATTATTTCTGTAAGTGGTGTTACCCTATCCTCTGCATTTCTTCATAGGGGAAAACTCCTCTTCAGTACAGAATGCTATATGGAGCCACCACATTATCAGTGAGGATAGAATCACAACTGTTTGCATTGTTCCTGGCTCTAGTCAATGTATTTTAAAACATTTATTTTCAGATTTGTATAGATTTTAAAAAAAGATAAAGGGCAATCTAATATTTACATCCTTGCAATGCTTTTCTGCAAAGAAGGATGCCAGCTGCCTCAAAATCATCAGACTGAATGCACAAATTAACACTGGTGCACATAATGTATTAGAAAAATAAATTAAAATTTATATATATACACACATATATATGAGACTCTTCTATTCTCAGAAACCATTGCTATAAATAGTACAGAAACTCAAATCTTTTTGGTTTTCTCAAATTCTTTTTATCTTACATAGCAACATCTATCAAACAGGCTGAATTCTCTTCCCAGAATTTAAAGCTCCTATTACATGACGATTTTGTTTCAGGCTTGGAACCAGTACCAGACAGGAATGCCTTCTCTCTTCCATCATCCAATTCTTTTGGCACTGAGTATCAGAGATAAAGAAGCATAAGAAAGGGAATACAAAGTATATTTTTAAGAGATAGTCCAGTCTAGCCTTTTACTATGATGTCTCCTAAAGATTTGTTGTGAGGGATGACAGTTTTGTTGCATGCACAGTACTCTGTATATAACTGAGAATCAGACCCAAATGACATGTGGTTATCTTACCCAGCACTGCCCTGCTACCTATGCAATCTCTTAAGAGACTCATAAAACGCCTACATTTCACTGTGCCTTACAGCACTTGCACTTCTGCAGACATGCTGTAAAGGACAAATTCCACCTGAATAGTTATATCAATTCCACCTCTAGTTTCAGCAGAATATTTCTCCATTTTTATCCAAACTTCTGCTGAATGTTCCCATGTACTACTGACATAGATTATAACACTATGGTGTAACTTTTACATTTCTAATGTTTGGGATGAATATTCCTTATTTATTTACATGCTAAATACTTTGCAATATTTGTATTATTTTTTATAACTCTGCATGTACAACAAAAGAGCTACCTTAAAAAAGAAGATAGGAAAATATTCTCCAAAACCTACCAAAAACCTGGATGGAATATGAGAAAGAAAGACAACACTGAGGTGGAAATCAAGGGGAATATAGAAAGTATATTCTCGGTATAAAATGGAAAGACCAAGCAGGAAAATACCATTCAATCAAACATGCGAGTACACCTACATGGATCTTAAATTGCTCTGACCCATTAACTGAAGCAATCTCTTTATGCAAGAAAACTATTTATGAGGCTCATGAGAAAGAGAAAGGCTAATCAAAAATAGCAGAGAGCTCACATACCTTTGAAATTTTGTTTCCTAGGGAGCTATTAAGCCTTCATTTCTCTTGCTTTTAAGTTTTGATTGGCATGCTGAAAAAAGATGCAGCTGACCTGTGTCTGAACAGTGGTCGATCTTCTGGGAGTTTTAATCATTTTCAGCTATTGTTCTAACCAGATTGCCAAGACATAAGAAATCCCAGAAAAATTACTAAACACTTTTTTTGGTGCACTTTACAAAATTTCCAGGAAGAAAAAGGCCCTGGGCTTTGGGAAATATGTAGATATATGCTAGCTCTATGGAGACTAATAGATCTGCTACTTTGCAATACCCCGTGTATGTTAAAACTTTGTTACCATCAATGCAGCCCAAGGGGAGGTGTTTTCTCTCTGGTTCATAGGCTGTGAATATGACAAACAGGAGCATACAAAGTTTCACGTATGTTGCTATTTTGAGCAATTTATATATTCAAACACAAAAGTAACATACTGAAGGTTCACCAGTTACTCTTACATGAAACAGTTAAATCCACATCCCCTATTTTACTGGAAATAAGAATTTATACTCCCCAATTTGATAAATCTAAACCCTTAAAACTATCATTAAATTACATGTCCTCTCTTGATCTATCAGGACTTGCTAAATAACTCAATTGCAGAAAAGATTCAGCTGCATTTTCAGAACATTTTTAACTCAATGCCTGTTACAAGTGATAAAGCAAAAAATCTTACCTATGCTAACAGAATTTCACAGGTGCTTCAAAAGCTGCCAATTAATTCTTTCAGTATTTGTTTAGTGCCAGCCTTTCAAGGTGAACCCCATGCTCATCCCAAGAAATTACATATAGGCACTGGTCAAAGACTGCAAAGAGTGCTCTGTTACTTCAGTATTCAGTCTGTGTCCAGAGCAGTCTCTTGCAATTAAATCAGTTGATTCAAAAAAATATGTGACTGGAACAACAGCTCCTAGAGACTGCAGAGCAAAGATAACTGACTAATGAGACTGCTGACTGGGGGTGGGGGAAGGAGGTAAAGAGAGGGGGGAAAAGGGGATGCAAAAGGACTATAAATATTTTTTAGAGAAAAGGCTGAGTGACAAAAAATATGTCAAATATTTGAAGACAAAAAGCATGTGGTGCTGTCTTAACCATGAACTAAAAGGATGACCTTTGATGGGAGAAGTTTGTCCTCTCAATCACTGCATCACAAGCTAGTTTAAATTTGGTCTGGGAAAGACTTTCTGGGTAAATTGCTTCCCGGTCTGCCAGTGCAGAATACATTACTACATTGTATTTTCTAATGCTTTATTCTGGTATTACACTAAATTCCCAAGTGACAGAGCTCACAGTGCCTGCCACATGAGAATATTAAACAGCACAATAGGGATGAATCCTCTAAGAAGTTTCTCAAAGGATGGGTATACTGACTTAAATTTTAAGCTGAATTTTACATTCTGCAAGCAATTTGTGTCAATGTTTACCAACACAGATAATTGCTCACTCCATTATTTTTACATACTGATTGTAACCTCACAATTTTGAACACATTAAAAATCTTCTTTTATTACTATGAGTATCTAAGTAAACCTTGATTTTTGACTTATCTTAGGTTTCAGTCCATTCAAGTGAAACTCAAATAGACTTTGAGAGTACCACATATACAACGGCATTTCAAGATGTCAAAGCACCACATCAATTGTTCCCAAGAATCTCAAAGATGGAAGCCCATTCACAGGTTACATTGAAAGAGCTTTAAGTAACAATAACATGGACGGGAAATACAGGAATATCTAGAGAGCCCTAAGCGTTACTGAAAATGTAGAACTAAAAAGGGTTTGAGGTAGCATGTAGGAAATAATTGTCATGGGAAGTACAGGTCTTTGTGTCTACCTAGAGCACGTATCCACTCATGAATGCCTAAATTATGTCTCAAGACAGTAATGTACTCAAAGAACAATACCACACTCCACTTATAAAGAGATTTGCATCACTAGGTACACCAAATAACCCTGTGTCTGTGAGACAGTCTTGGGTTGGATTCATCTGAACAAACACGGTTGCATAAGTCTAAAGTCATGGCTCGGCAGTCTCTCTGTAATTTGAGAAAATAAATAGGCATTTTTAGAATGGAATTCCTCTCATCTAAACTAGCTGAGATGAATCATGACCTAAGTGGCTTTGGAATGCACAGATTTTTGCTGTATGTATGAAATCAGGTGAGAGGAATCTTTTCCTTCAAACTACACATCTTATGGGATGGAATACTTGAGGCTCACACATTCAAACAAATATTAGGAAGCCTTTTAAAAACAAAACAAAAGCCAAAACCCAAAAAATCAACAAAGTCCAAAAACACCAACACATCTGATCAAATCCTACTGGAAGAATCCCATACAAGTAATCTACCAGCCATCTCTTCATTCAAAGTGGATGTGCAGGAACAACTGATCTTTTCTGGTCTGCCACAGGTGAAAATGCTGGCTGCCACAATAACTGAGCTACTCTAGGGGAAACGTATCTCCTTTCACAAAAAGTTGCCTACAACAATTGCTTCACTGAGAGCTATACCTCTTCTTTCTTAAAAGTTTTATGTTGACTTGGCAGATAGTTTTTCAATAGTCTCACAAAAACTTATCTGATTCCTTTTAAGTACAAAACGCACAAATATGCCTCAAGTACTTCAAACTCTGTCCTGTTTTTCATTTGTTTATGTTAAAGAAAGTGTATTATATAGCTACTCAAGTCAACAATAAACCTTGTTGTTGTGGTTTATGAGTGATGTTGTCTAATTTAATCCTGCTAAAATCACTCTGTACTTGCTTCCCTCTCCCCCTGCAATTGCGAGGACAAAAGGCATAGCATGGGTTGAGATAAGAACAGTTTACTAGAAAGAGCAACGAGATAAGAAAATGAACAGTAACAGCAACGGTATTAATAGGAAAAGGTATAAGACAACAAAAGGATTTACACAGAAAACCTGCAACAATAATCAAACACCAATCAGCTCTTCCCCACCACATTTTCTCCCACTGGAAGGAATGTCCTCAGAAGCAAGAGTCTCTTTTCCCAGCCCAGGGCAATGAGTGTGAGATGATATGGACAAACCTCCTAGTCATACCTCCTCAACTACTGCAAAAAATTAACTCTATCCTGGCCAGAAGTGGGACACTCGTGAAGGCAAAAAGTAGGCCTTTCGCTATTTTCTTTTAAACCTTTGAAACAGCTTTGAGAGTTTTTTTGCCTCTTAATATGCAGAACATTTTTTTGACACAGTCTTGTCTTAGTAGACGTAGCTTGGCCTATTTCTGTAATAAAACACTGACGATCTCCTCATCACATCATACAAGCTACTTGCCCTGAAAAAACAACAATAAGTGGGACAATCTTATGACTTCTACCTGTGTAAATACCTCTCCTTAGATCTGAGTAACATGGATCCCTGACCTAGCTACAAGTTCCCTCCTCACCCATATCCTGCATTTATATTTAGGGGTTCTGTGATTCTTCGTCACACAGCTAGATTAAAGAAATTTAAATCAAAAGCTCGGTTTGCAACAGGTTTTATAATATCTTCTACTTTTTACTGCATGAATTACATTGTCTGTAGGACTTTTGATTTTTTTTCTCATATCGAAGCAGTTTTAACTTTCCTCAGATCCTGAAAGCTAAACTGTAACAGAGAATTTCTACTTGTTGTTAATCCTCCTTCATCCAAGTTAACTACAGAATCAATGTAGTGATTCTAAGACCAGCTGAAAATCAACCATGATACAGCTGTATGCTCAAACTCTCATTTCTCCCTCCCACCCTGATGGAACAGGGTGGAAAATCAAGGTAAAACTTTTATGTTGAGATAAGAACAATTAATAATTAAAACTGATTATAACACTGATCTACAACTCAGCCAAGGTGAGCTACCAGAGGTTCTATTCCTCTTTTTAAACAAACACATGTTCCAGCCTTTCAAAAAGTGCCAAAAAATTAACTCTGTTTGAAACATGCAATAATTAAAGAAAAAAGAAAAGCTAATTATCGATGCAAACAATTCTTATTTTCTCTATTGAGACAGCTGTCTTATAATTTGCCCTCCCAATTATTAAAATGTGATTCATGTCACAAACACACTGCTGAATTAGACCACAAATGTGCACTGCTTGCACTGCTGTATTTATATCTAAATATTGCCAGTCTCCCAGACACTATCGGTAATCAACACACAGAATATGTATCATTCAAGATAAAGAAATGCAAAGGTCAGAGATCATCCACATTGACAAATTAAGCACAATTGCTTCGTGTGATCAAACACACGGACTGTGAACAATGTTTTGCTGGATAATATTTGTATCTCATCTGTATAATAATCCAAATTTACCATTAGCCTTACCTAATCAGAAATCAGGTATGAAAAAACTCCAAAAGAGAGGTTTAGCAGCTGGGCTGAGTATGCAGTTTAAGAAAATCTGGTTTCTGAAATCAAAAACTCAAATTTAATTATTTTGTTCACCAAATGCTCAGACTGGCAAAAAGAAGACTGAAACAGTTCTGTAAAATGTATCATGTCTTTATTACAGAAATAATATCTATCTGAAGAACTTTCTGTAATTAATTGCATTATATAATTGTGTGTACAAATATTAAAGTTTCACCCTAAAAAGATGTCCCAGTCCCGTTAATTTTTGACAGCCAATAACATTTCAGAGTAAAAGGGTAATCCTGAACATATTTAAAAGCATTTAAATTTATGGCAAATATTCACAAAATATTATTTTTGTGCAGAAAAATACTCCAAACTTTTTTACACACTCAGTGTAAATTTACACACAAATTCAATGACTGGTATCAAATAGCATGCACACAGATCTCAGATAGATACAAAATGTCGATGTTTAAATTGTTCAGCAGTTACTTTCCCATAACTAAACCAATTTTTTTCTTTTAGTAATTTAGATGGAGCAGTCTAAACAGCCTCAACCAAAATAAAGATTGTTACAGTTATTACTGGATAATACTAACAAACATGTTGAAATACTGGTACAGTATTGATTTGTTTTTAAAAATAGAGCACTGCTTCCCAAATCCAGCAAATTTATACAAAGCAACGTGATATGAATGATGTCTCATTTTACAAAGGCTTATACATACCAGGTGATGCAGTAAGAATGCATGATTTTCATCATGTCACTGTGAGATTCTGCATGAAAACACTGAATTATTACTACTTACATATTTCTACATTCTTGCTGTTTGTAGATTTAAAAAAAAATAAATAAATAGCATCATATGAGTAGAGGTTAGGACAGAAGAATAGGCTCAGAAAACAATGTCTTTATCCAAGGCGTGGATCACGTTGCAGTGATAGAAATTTAATGGCTCTTCAGGAAGCATAAGGAACAGCCTTATCTCAGGAGACCTCTGTTCTCTACACACATTGAGAGGTGACAGCTCATCCTTACCAGAAACCAATACAAGGAGGAAAGCACTTGCCTGAGAGCCTTAAACCCCCAGCATGTTAGATGCCTGCTGTCATCACAGACAAGTATTACCATGCAGCCTACCAAGCTAGCTCAGATACTGCAATTCAGACAAAGAGACCTTTCTATATTTCTCAGCACCACAAATCAAGAACATCTCTGTTTAATTTGAGCCTCTCTCCCTTTACTAGTCTGGCAGCCCACTGCCTAATTCCCCATACCACTGCATCAACAAGGCAAATCTGGTCTTGGCAGGCAGTGGGGAGTTGCACAGGCAGTAAAGGCAGTCCCCTGGAGTGGAAGGGAACACACGGCTTTAGCCTGCCAGATTAGGAGCAGTATTGATTGGCTGCAAGACTATTTTTCCCAGACATCCTCTGATAGAAAGTGGATCTCTAATATTGAACCCTTGAGTACAGAGATAAAAGGGAAAGCTGTGGAACATCTGGGGTTACAGAAGCATTTGAATAAGCTTTCTCCAAAACAACAGCAGAAAGAAAACCAGTCTAACCCAGCAACTAAGCATTTATGCACATAACATTCCTAGATAATAGGAAGCAGAACACAGTCTTTTGCACAAGAACCATTGTGAAAATTCATGACCCAGTCATTCAATGTAACTGAAGAAAACAAACTCCATAAGAGCTTGAGGTAGGGATGGGTAAGTAAGATTTGTAAGCAACAAAACATATACTCAACTGTACTGTAAACAAATATTAACAAAAAGCCATCCCTAACACTCACAGCGAGATATTTCTATGCATAACTTCTCAGTAACTTCAAATCCATGTCTAGTATTTACAGTCTAGAGGAACTTCTTGCTCTAAGATCAGCAAGGTTTATTAGCACTCCACTGCAGTGCTGGACACCTACACTAAACATCAATACCTTCAACTGGAACAATTACATTCTGTTTTAAATATATCTCAACTAATACATGAAGAAAACATCACTGAGAGCAATATCAGGCTCTCTTCTGATGAGCCATAAAAGCAACTGTTATTCACAAATGTTAAAAAAAGAAAGTCATGTTTAAAGCAATTTTAAAAATTTGGTTAAACTTGTAGGGTCTCTGTATTATGAACATACTTGCTTACCTTGAATAAGCTACTAATTTGTAAGAGCAAGGGAACAACATCATGCCTCCCCTCCCTTACCCCTTTTTTACTCTCACCCCTTAATAAAATGAGTTGAAACAAATAAACATAGACCATTTCCATAACTGCCTCACAAAAATTGGACTAGTAATAAAGATAGCTTATCTGGGCACTTTACAACAGATGTTAGTAGCATAACACAGTCAAAATGTAGAGACTCATTATAATTTATGACCTGAAATTGTTTTCATTAAGTCCTTATAATGACACTTCTCTGCATAATATTTTCAAAAATAAAACATAATCAAAACAATGCTGATGTTTCATAAGCAAACCACTTTCTGGTCCAGCTCCAGGAATCAGGCTAAGAAGCATCTTAGCAGCCATTTGCGCTTACAAGAACACAATTTTCTATCTCCACATGAAATGATGAAAGAATTAATGACGATGACCACGAAACTCACATTTCTTCACCTTGTTTTGTGAGCTCTCTTTCCTTTATATAAAAATTGTTGTTGTGCTAGATAAACCATTTAACACCATGTCCTTCATTAGCACAGAATGAAAAACGAAATGGAAAGAGGATAGTCTCCATCCTGTTCACAGCCGGCAACCACCCATAGTAAAAAAAAGAAGCTATGATCACAAAAGCAGGTATTAAACGTCAGTTTTAGCAGAACCAGGAGGCAAGCTGGAAGCTGGAGGCAGGCCATCTAGGACAGGGCAGAAGCACAGGCAGGATAACTTACTGCACTGCTGCCCACGGTGCATATGTTCCGTGAGTATAGGATCAGGCAGCGTTGTCAATCTGGCACATGAGAGGGGCCCTTAGCTCTCTTGCACAAGTATTTAGAAATGGTTTGCTGTTTTCATGATAAAAAACTTTTCCTCATATTCCATTTATATCATGCCCTTTGCCAGACAATTTTCAAGTGCTTAATATTAATTAGCACTGAAAAGGCATATTTAAAGAATAGACAATCACTTCATCCACACTTCTATCCTCTGTGACAAAATGTGGTGACAACAACATGACAGCTACTTAAAAAGCAAAATATAATAATGGAGAACCTAAAGCTGCTGAGGGTAAATTTTCTTAAGCTTGGATTTTCAAAGCCTATTCAAGGCCCCAGCTGAGCTCCTGTGGGCTTCTTTGAAGCTTCTGGCTCTCCTAATCAACTCAAGGATCTTTTTTCAAAGAGAAATGAAAATCTCAATATTATCAAACCCTGTTAAGCACATACCTTTGCCCAATCCTGGCTTTATTTTGTTATTTGGGTGTTTTTTGAAGTTTCTGTGCGGTACTTATGGGCATTTTTTGTTCCCTATGAATATTTTGCACTCTCCTACTTTCTAGAAGGATATCCTCTTACCGTATCTCAGACTTAAGAGTATGTTTTCTATTTACCTTCATGTAAAATTCAAAATATGAAATCAAGATCATACACAAAACCAGGATAGAATAAGAATAGTGATGGAAGCAAACATGAGATTGTATTTCAAGTGGCTGAAAAATGCAGAGCTAGACAGCACCTGGCAGGTAGGCTATAATTAATACTGCACAGTTGGTTTGCATTTAAAAGACTTAATGTACTAACAGTGATAATTAACTTGTAGTTATTTGCTATTGAGATATTTTTCTTGTTCATCTGCACTATTTATGATGTATTAAGTCCACTTTTTTCAATGGCAAACACTGCAGACTAGCATAAGCACTAGGAAGTGCAGTGGAGGACCAAGAAAAAAGTATTTCAGTTTTGTCAGAACAGCAAAATACTATTTTAAAATATCTAGTATGGATATTGAGATAGCATAGATAAATTATCTGTAATGAAAGAAGTAGCTGATGCTAATAACCAAGCTAAATTGGTAAAATAATCAATTAAAGTGTCATCTTTAATTAAAATGCCAATTAGAGCAAAGGGTTATTAAGAAGCATGCCAGTCACTAAAACTGATGAATCCTAATTCATTTACAGGATGTCTTTTCTCTAGCCTCCCCCAACAGTAAGAGCCCTTACCCAAAATAAAACCAAGCTCTTTTTGCCTTTTTTTAACACACATTGCATTCAAACTATTCCAAAAGGCAAAAATTAGTAGTGCTACAACACAAAAAAATAAATTAACCAGCTTTTAAGACAAAGAGACATTAAAAAAAAATTAAAAAAAAAAAAAGAAGGGCAAATATGCTAGCCTGAGGGTAGCTTGGTATGGCCGCTGATATGAAATGCAGATCCTTCTTCTCAGCCCTCCCATCTCTGGAAGGAAGTCTTCTTCAGATTTCAAAGCTTGTGTAATGAGGAGCCAATAAAACATTATAATCTGCTAATGCCTATTACCACTGATTCACAGGACTTCCTTTCCCTTCAATTAACCCACATCACACAGATCACCATGGTTTGCTAGACAGTGCGTGAGGATGGGGATTGCACTACAATTGACATAATAACACAGGCAGTAGAAACAGAGCAATAATACCTCTAACCACCCCTGTAATTGGAGCCGAGATATTGTACTGACAGATCTATTAGCATTAGGTCAGTGGGTAAACTTCTGGGTTTCAAGCTTACAAGGGGCAGTTTTCTGGCCTGATCAAAACCTCATCATTCTGTGTTTTCTTCCCTGTTTAGCTCAGTGGGCTTTGGATCAAGACAGCATCATTATTTTGGTATCTCAGTATTGCTGCATTCATTCACATCAAGAAACAATAAATCCATGCATATAAAGTAGCCCACCAACTGGATATCATGCTGTCTTCCTTCTATTTCCTCAAAACCACAATTTAGCAAAAAGGAACACAACCCTGTGAAACTTCATTCACAATCTGAAAACAGGCTTCCAAATCTAGAAAGCAGCAGCTAAATTAACAAATATGCACACATACATAATTGCTCTGCTTCAATGTACCCACTTCTTTGGTTTCATCTCAGCCTAGCCTTCCCCTGCTTTGCCACCAGCACTCCCTTACAGTGCTTCATTTAAAGATCTCTTCAGAAAATGCAATTGATTTCATGAGTGTGTGAGCCAGCTAGTCTGTTCCCAGCCTAATCAACCTTAGCTTCTATGGTTTTACCTTCCAGGGTAAACCTTACCTGTTTCTACTGTACTATACTACAATATTAAAATGAAGGATTAGATGACTCAAACCATCTCTACAGTTTTCTCATGAATCACGACAACAAAACAAATGCAACAACACACTCAATGCCTAGTCATCACCTTTATTTACAGCTTCTTTCTATTCTATAAATTTCTTTCATTACCACGCAATATTTCTAATACACAATATTAGAAAATTCATAAATCTCACACTCCTAATGTGTTGGGGTTTTTGTTGTTGTTTTTGCAGGTTTTTTTAAACTAAACAAATTTTAGAATGCCTATATTTTATTACACTTTTGCTTAAGGAGAACCCAACTTCATTCCAGTCTGTTAAGAACTATTGAGAGAGACATTACCACCCTTCTCATCAAAATCTCGAGTCATCACTGACAGTGCTGTAACACATTTATGAGGCCTTCTTCCATATTGCCTGTTGACATTCAATCTGCCCTTTGATGAGGAAATATGCAAACTGTAGAGGCAGAACTACGAGGTTTGTATTCCACTTAGTTCTATCTCGTGAAATTCGGCCACGGAGACAAAATCTGTGTGATGCATTCCTGCACTCCAACCTGCAGGCCATCAAATATCAGACTGGTTTTATAACGCAATAGTTGCAGGAAAATGAGTAAGTAAAAAGATCAAAAACCTGTCTGAAACTTATTACCTAAACCTCAGAAAATTGCTTTTCTGAAAGGTTCATAAATTGGCAACTGATCACAGAATCAACTAGTTTGGAAAAGACCTTTGAGATCATTGAGTCCAACCTATGGCATTACCTCACCTCGTCAACTAGACCACTGAGTGCCACATCCAGTCTTTCCTTAAACACCTCCAGGGGCAGTGACTTTACCACCTCCCTGGGCAGCCCATTCCAATGCCCAATCACTCTTTCCGGGAAGAACTTCTTCCTAAGGGCCAACCTGAACCTCCACTGGTGCAGCTTAAGGCAGTGTCCTCTTGTCCTCTTTCTGGTGCCTGGGAGAAGAGACCAGCCTTCACCTGGTTACAACCTCCTTTCAGGGAGTTGTAGAGAGTGATGGGGTCTCCCCTGAGCCTCTTCTTGTCAAGTCAAATGTTTTATCTTTACTATTGGCTTGCTTTAGCAGAGGTTTTCTAACCACCATACCAGCTGGCTTAACCTGTTTATACATTCACCTAGTAGCACCATTGTACTTAGCAATCTGTGATCCATGGAGTTCTACTGAAAGTTCAAAACTTGGCTGAAAATATCCCAACCATGCTAACCAGCTCACAGCACATTGAAAAATGGCTTTTTCAACACTATGTTGCTTCTCTTCATAAATAAGGTAGTGTAAGTGTAAATATACTTCCATTGGTTTATTTTGGCATACTCTGTAGTGAAAATAGACGAGACAGGCTGTTTAAGATCAGAAAGTTTTCAGTATCTAATAGCATGATGAAGGAAGTGCATCAAAGCAGACTGCAATGGCTAAATAAAACTTCAGTACATCAGAAACTTCACAAGAAAAGAAAGCAAACAAGCCATACCAGCAGAAATAGAAGATCAAGAACAGAGACATCTAGAAACACAGCATGAAAAAAAAAAAAAGAAAGAAAAACACACCAAACTCCGAAAGTTCAAGCTCTTTGCTACTGGGCATCCCTTCTTTTACTGCCTTTAGAAGTATCTTTTTAACATACCTGCCCTTGGTTTCCAATAAATCAACTGATCCATCATTTGCTGAGTTATTATACAGTTCTTCCTAGCAGAAAACCACTAGTCTGAGTTGTAATTAAAGCAGGAGTTACCAGAACTAGGTTTAAAAAACTTAATTAATAAATCTATGACTAGTAGGCTTGCTTTAAGTATAGATACTACAGGTCATCTTGAAAAAGACTATGTTAATTTATAACATCCTCTCTCTGGATTATTAAATTTTCAGATCTAACAAAAGCAAAGAGAACTGGCAGAAGAGTTGGCATCTTAAATTGGCCAATAGAAACACAAAACACTGAGAGGAATATGAGCTAGTACAACTTCTGACAGTGAAGTAGTGACTGCATCAAAACATGAAAAGAATTAAAGATGCTGTAAAACTAATTTTTTTATTAGTATCTTCTATAACAAATGCAGAGACACATGGTACACATGAAGTCATTGAATGTATGTATTAAATATAATTTGTTTCATTCTGAAATATTGCTTCTTCAGAAAAGGTGAGAAATACAGTATTAGGATGATTCGATGGTCTTGTTTATTGCTGCATGGAAAACTATTCAACCCTGCCTTCATGAGTTGCAGTCCATCCCTGGGAAACAAGTTTTTCCCATTCTGTCCTCTGTTCCATATATCTGCATCATTTCATCACCAGGGCCTGTTGACCTGTACAAAATAGATTACTTTTCCTGTAAAAAGACCAGAGACTTGATCCTCTAATTCTCTAATGCCATCCAACTGTCTTGTAAGCCATTTTATTTTCATCATGCAGCTATTCTTGCTGAACATCCATAAATGCATATTTTTAAAGGCCTAACATATGTAAAGACTCATCACTCTACCTTTGACAATGCACACAGCTGAGGACAGGATACCTTTCAGGAAAAGCCCAGAAGAAAAATACCAAAATCTTCACCCATCAGTTTTTAGTTTGAGTAACCGCTTGAAAAGCTTCATACAAGTCTATTACCAGGTCATACTGTGTATTATCTTAGCACAGGACTGATCATTTTGAAGCACACAAATTTCTTTTCACATCACTACACCACTACTGCCACTACTTAATGACATGGGATTTGTACACCACCCAAGCACACAGTGATACTGCCACAGTACATCTGGAGTTAGTCAGTGATGTCCTGTCTATCAGTCTCCTCATGCTTCAGTAAACAAAAACACCACACATCTGATAGAGCTGCTCATGGTCCTCATTTGTGCCTGAAAACAGAGGACTAGAGCCCATCTCAGCAGAAAGATTATTCCAGAAACAAGTATCCATAGAAAAAGATGAAAGTTTCATCCAGCATCTCATACATTTTCCTATCACAGTGATATTTTTCCTTGATACAGCCAAAAACCTTCTTCAGGAAAATATGTAAAATTACTTTGTTTTCAGTTGGTGATAAGCCTTATCAGAAACTCCTTCAAAGCTCAGCCTAAGCTCTGCTGCACACGAGCATACACATCTATCCTGTACCTCCCAGACTCTGAGTGAGGTGTGCTGTTCACACTGATGTGTCTTTCCATACCCTCCTCACAGCTTCTGACCTTCAGAAGCCCATGTGCCAACCTGGACTATGGCATATTTATACCCTTCCTCTTTGGAGACTCCTAATGTTATTAATTACTCAAAGCATTTAGTATTAGACAAATGGTGTTTTCTCAAAGAGCCTGCTGAAGATAAACATTCCAGAGATTCCAACATCTAGATCAATTTGACAAAACCAACCTGGAAAACTTAATTTGATCATAAATGCTAAGGTCACAGGAAGAAGGAAAAACAGCCATTTAGCATGAAGTGACTGAAATATTTGCATAGCTGAAAAATTAAGCAGCACAATGCACAACAGAGAGGCTGAAGGACTGGTATTGTTTAGTCCTGACACATGACTCATAGCCTAAAGTGCAGTTATGTGCAAAGCTGAATCAAGTTGTTTTAACATTTTTATTCATGCAATGGAAAAAAAGCCCAAAACAAACAGAAAAAACAGAAAATCAAATCCTGCCACATGACCAAAGGCAACAAAGGCAGCAGTTCAACAGTTTACCTGACACAACTCTGCATGTCCAAGACCGTCTCCACTTCATTCTCCCCTTGAGGGTATCTAAGGACTGCTCTCTGCTGCCAGCACCAGTCCCATGACCACACTGATGTATCATGGAGTCCCTTCTCATGATGTGCTCTGAGTACGGAGTAAATCTGCTCTTTTGATAGACTAGGCAACCCCAGGCTGTAATGAGGAGGGTTTGTCCATTTGGGATCTTGATTATAGTAAACACAAAATTCAGCTCCCAAAAAATGTAGCTCATCCCTAACAAAAGGCCACCATTTTGTTTGCAGGTTATAAGTTCATCACTATATTCCCCTGTGTCACAACTAGGACCATTAGCAGCATTTCTCTTCCATCCTTTTTGCAGTATCATTCTCTAGGGAAATTAATTAAAAGCCTACACAGAGACTTGCATTTCAATCTGGACAGTTTTCCTCCCTCCTCCTCCCTCCATCTCCACTGTGGACGTATGATAAAATTAAAAAAAAAATATTTTCAAGAGAAGTCAGATGGGATGCAGCATCCCAAATGTTTATACATTTCAGAATATCATCACAGAACAATTCATTCTTCACTAGTTCCAGTGACAGAAATTATAAGGAACACACTACTAGTATCAGAAGCTTATGAAATAAAAATAACAAAGAAAATGAAGAAAAAGACAGCTCTGTATTGTCACAAACATTCAGAAAATTACTGGTAACAATGAAATCATGTTGCCAGGATAGAGTTGTGTCTTCTCATAGCATATATTCATTTAACAGGCACAGAGCAGCCTGTGACAGCTTACTCAGGAATGAAGAAACATGTAATACATCACAAAGCTGTAAGCAATGGTATTATCCTACGGGCTAGTAAAAAAGGTTATTCGTTTACTGCCCATAACACACTGGTTGGATGGTGCTTAGTACCTCCAATGAAGAAGAATATCTGTTTATGTTCTTACAAGATATCAATACTTAAAAAATCATGTTAATTATGCCGTGAACTATCTGAGCATAATGCTTAGTACTTCTTTTAATTTCAGATAAACACAAAACTGCATTTATGTGCTCAAAGCTGTTTGCATACCAGGGTAAACCGGCACATTTTCACATGATCTCTACTAGAGAAGAATCCAAGAACAAAAATGAAAACAAATTCCAAACAGAAAATTATTTGTTCTCAGGAATGTCTTTACAGATCCTCAGATTTATTAATAACGCATTCCTTTTAGCTATTACTGTATTTTCCCACCAACTAGACACATCAGCTCCATGCTACAATTTGAAAAAACACACTTTTCAATGTTATATTTCTATATAATTAAGCATATAGAGGGACTTCTTACACTTTTATAAGAAACTGTAAGCAGCAATTACTGTCAGAAGTGACTGCTGTCATTCAAGAAAAAAAAAAAGTCACTACACGTTTACACATGTATTTGTAGGAAAGAGAAATTGTAGTTGGTGCTTTGGGAGGACTCCTTTTAGACTTCACAAGGTATATGGGGCATGAAAAGTAACACGCCCAACAATCAGCTGAAAACAAGGGTGCAAACAAAACTCCACATTCTTCTGCATTTCATATATCTATAATGCCCCACTGCATGACAGTTGCTTTAAAACATTCACTGTTCTCAAAGAAGCATGAAAAAGAAGTGCTAACAACCTCATTGCTGAAGTCTCAAGGAAAAGATGCATCTCCCAAGTTCTTCTGTAAAGCCTAGAACAGCAGTGCGGTCTACCACACCACCAGACAGGTTTCCCATTCGTGCACCAGATTTGCCAGCTTTTGATCTGCACCTGCAGACCAAAATAGTGCACTGAGATTCAGCGTGACAATTCACTGAGGACAGTGTGACAGAGTGCAAGACTGAAGATGATGAGGAAGACAGTGCTCATGAGGTGTTGCTGCTGCTGCCAGCACAACCTGTGCTAAGACCAAGGTCTTCTCTGGTCTACAGTTTGCAAGAGTCTGAAGAGACCACCCAGAAGTTAGGCTAAAGCAGCAAACACGACTCCTCTCCAGACAGATTATACATCCTACTTAGTTTCTCTACCTTTATGTTGCTATAGGGATATATCTGGCATTAATAATTTTTCTGAGACTTTGTCTTATTTTCCTCTTAGGCTTTTTTAATTTATATATTTACATTTGAAAAAAAAAAAAATGCTGCTAAGGAGGCAGATAGAAAAAGGTTTTTGCACAGAAATATGTTGTTGCAAAGAAATGTTTAGTCTGCACGAAATGGAAGAATACTTCTTAGGAATCCTTAAGGCAAAAATCAGGAAAGTGGGCTAAAGAGAAGGCACACATGCATATCTCAGCAGGTATTTCTGCTGATTAAAGAATATTCTTCTTATTAGGAAATAAGTTAAAAGTTCCTGAATCTTATAATAGTATTTAGCTCTATACTTACACTAATGCAGCTTTCCCCGAGCTAAACTACTGCTCTCATTTGAGAGCACAATAGGAAAAAAAAAATCATTTAGTTATCATGAGAATTAGTTACTCTTAACATGGCTCAGCAGTTTTTGACGTTACTTCACCAGCAGAATATTTGAAACCAAACATTTCTAATAAGTGCTGCACTACACAGCAAACTACATAAATGAACAAGAATTTCGAAAAAAACAATTAATGTAAGTTGAATTTTACAAAAGAGTGACAATCTTGTATTAAGAAATTTGAATCTAAGCAATTTCATGAGTTTTCCAGCAAAGATCTGGTAATTGTTTTGGTATGTTTTGTTTCAAATTTTGAAAAGTTGTTTCTTTCTCGACTTAATGCATTCTTGGCCACCTAGATTTTTGATTATACTTTATGATAAGTAATTTTTGATGATAGCACTTATTTGTAATCAGTTTTATATTTTCTAGAAGCAGCAAGGATTTGTATAGAACCAAAAATAGCTAGCTGCAAGAAAACTCAACATGAACTTGCTTTTATCATGAAAATAAAAGTAAACCAATCCCCAACTGGCAAACAACATAGTGAGAATTAAGATTAAATCTTCTTTTCATATAGCTATAAAAAACATTTTTTTTTTGTTCTAACTGAAAGCTACAAAATATTAAATTTCACTACAAACTATGTATTTGCTATCACAGTTATTGTTCTATTACCTTCAGCTTCTGTATCACATGCAAACATTAACATGTCAAAAGTGGATCTACATATTCATGAAAACCTCTAGAAGTGAAATATCAGACAGTGGAAAACCAAGAACATAACTTCATCAGATATTTTAATCATGATAAAAATTTTCTATTACAATAGAATTCCATTATGTGACTTAGAAAACATTTAACTGCATTAAGAAAACATGGAAAAATTGAGAGAAAAGACCTCACAAGAAGAAATTAGTAAATTCTACATGGCAAAAAGTGGGGAAACCCATGACAGTAATCAGTGGCAAAATGCTATACTACTGTAATTTGTGAAGTTGGCTTCATTGTGTTTGTTGCATCTAAACATTTGCTAGGCTAAAGAAAAAGTAAAATTACAAAGCCCAATTCTCAATGAATGTGCCAGGAGAATAACCAACTTCTAAGTACATGGCAGCTACACAACTAACTTTAGCGATGAGCTTTACAATCCAAAACATAATTCCATACTTTTTGACTCTGAGTTGAAATATTTGCTACTTAAATACTTTTAGGTATATTAATAGGCTCCTTGGTTTTGAGGGACTTCCGCTTTATCCTTTGGAATAATGCTATAATGGTTGAATTTCTTCCGGCCCCATCAAGGGACAGAAGTTGGTGGCAGGAGACCAGACTTTCACCTGAAATCTGACGTGCAAGTTCAGATTTCCGCAAAACCCCTAACAGAGAAAAAAAAAAAAAAAATCTGTGGCCATAATGTGGCTATCCAAAGGGCTCCCTAGCAATAATTCCTCGCAAAAGTGTATGCACCTACTGTAGCAAACATGGCATTCATAAGCAATTCCATACTTTGTCCAGCCACGAGATGTTACCTCCCACCATCTGAGGAGCAGAACAGATAGCAGTTTCCTGGTGTGTCCTGACACAAGCAGAGAGTTCAAAGTCTGTTTCTCTTCTATTATATCAAGACACTTAGTTTTCTGAAGGACACAGTAGCTGATTATCCAACCTTTCCAAGAAGATGAATCATGACTGAAATTTAAAAAGCTCATTTAAGAGAAAGTGTCCACACTGAAAGACAGACATAAGGCACACAGGGCAACCTTGGAGCTCAGACTGGTTTACCACTTGACACCAGACAAAGCTACCTAACCCTGAAAAGCATAGATTTATGCAAAAGCAGAATTTCTTTCTGTACTTCTGTAGTCAGAGACTGGATGGGATCACAGAGTTGACAGTACTGATTCAATCAGAGTGGAAACTCCCAGGATAAACATATAGCAGATGGCTGGAGCAGTAACATACATGCTGCATTCATTCACCCCTCTATTATTAATCCTGAAGTCCCTCTTGACTAAACTGTAATTTTCAGGAAATTACAATGATAATTGTAGGTAAATGAACAAAAATTAAACCTAATGCAAATGAACTTCATCCATAAAATATGACTAATGTTGGAGCCATGCATTTTTTAAAAAACAAAATGCAACTGATCTGTTTCTGCATGCAGATGTAAGCAGATACAAAAATATACAAGCACCACAATTGCACAAATAAAATTTTGCATGTGATGGTGGCTCTGCACACAACAGGGTACATCACTTGCATCCCATTCTTCTCAAAAATAACCCTTTGGTTGATAGAACTATAATTAGGAGCTGAACGTTTGTTACTGTGTCAGTTGAATGAATTGATCTGCAACGAAGCTTAAAAAAAAGAACGGGACTTGTAGAGTGAAAAGGGCCTTAAGCAACCAATCTTCAGTGGACTTTGTAGCCAGCAAAACATCTTTCACAGGACTGAAGCATTGTGACATCTGCAAACAGAAATTTCTTTAAAATTAAGCATGTGTTAAAGTAAACTGAAAGCACTGCTATATGTAAAAAACCCGGTTTCAATCTAGTTCAAAAGTTTCCTTTTATGGAGCAGGGAAGGAAAACATCTTTTGTATGAGCATATTATTAAATCACTCAACTTTAATAGCATATGAATTACAACAATAGAATATATTTTGATAGTAAAGCTATGTATATATAGGGCAAACCACAGTCTAATAAAAACAGCAAATCAAAGAGGCTGATAAATCACCAAGTTGATCACTCTGCCTGTGTGTAGAGTGACTATTCTCTCTGACACATTTTCAAGTGCCCTATTTATTCAACGAAATGATTATGCAAGAGCCTGACATGTATCAAAGAGCGTGACAGACAGACAGGCAGACACACACATTACTAAGCCCTGTTGAAAAGCCTCAATTTGTGGCAGAACCCAATGCTAATCTAACCTCTGTCATTTTAGCAGGCAGAGAAATTGATCACAGTTACTATTGCAGATACATTCAGGCTCACTCATTCAGCCTTTCCACCAAAAAGTCCAGTGCCTTTTGTGCTGCGGAGCTGCATCTTTAAACAGTAGCTTGAATTAACACAGGGAGACTGACAAAAATACAGCTCTTCCTTCAATTCGGATTATCAACTGGAACAGGACCATGAAGCAGCATAGTCAGAAAACAACCGCACTAATTTGCTACAGAGCTATCATTCAAATGAAATAATTAATCAAAAATAAAATATGAGAAAAAAATCTCAGAAATATTTCTGATTCTCTTTGAGCACATTTTATAGATTTCCCATAAACAGAATATCGTATGGAGCACCAAACTCACTCTACTTTTTCAAAAAATTACAGAATTACATTCTGCTTCTAGCAAACATTATTCTTGTTCTTATTTAGTCTATCTGTATGAAAGAGAAGCAAACAAAATCTATAGCCAGTCTAACTAGAAGAAGGCAGGTGCCAACAAAAGCTGTATCACTGCAATACCAGCAAAACCAAACCTAGAATTCTCTCTCAAATTATCATTATTTACATAGGCTGGATTGTTAATAATGGAAAAGATACAAGAGAGACTTAATCTTCAGTGCGAAGACTTACCGGGACACAACCAAGGTCTAGTGACACCATAAAAACATGTACCAGCAGTTGTGAATTCATGTAATTGGATACTTGTAAAACATGTTCAAAAGTGCTTGAAATATGATCCTACACAGTGTACTTTTTCATGGCACAAGCTTCCAGTGATCCCCTTAAGAAGAAGTTATACGGTATCTGGGAAGAACAATTGTATTTTAGAATTCAGGATCTGAATTATGCATCATTTTACTTCTTAAGGATGACTCCAGCTGAGAAAACCCAACCCAGGAGCAGATTAAGGTAGTATCAAATTTGTGAATGGCTTGAGATATTAAGGATGGTTCACAGATATGAATGTTAGTTCTCTATTTGTTTGGGCCCTTCAAAACTTATTCCTATAGCTCACAGGTTTAAGACTGATGAATACTCTGTAAGCTTAAGTGGCTGTTCATTTTATTTTGTACAATAAGAACCAAAAAATAATTTGCTGTTCAATACTTTTACAGGCGCTTGGGCGTAAGCAATTCCAATATATGCAAGTTAAAACTGTATCTACACAGCTTGATTCAAAGAAGCTGTAAGTCTGCAATTCTTCAATGGCATCGGCAACATCATCAGCGTTCTACTGAAATCACCAGCATTTCTCTACTTCATTCTGGGTTGTCATTTTCTCCAGTGGTCTGGAAAGCATCTACTGCAATGCTTTTTTGGTTAAGAGTTATTATTCTATATTTGTTCTGTGGTCCTGCCATGTCATTCTAGTCAAGACCATGGTTTCCTTGGCTAAGTGCTACATAATAAAGTGCTAAGTCTCCTTTCCGAGAATTTTAGCAGTATTCAGTAAATCATGGACAAATCCACTCTGTGCATGGAAATCTTATCCATGCTCCTATTCATCACCACAGGCTACTTAACACATTCATTTACAGGGAGAACCAGATTTGCAGAGACTTACAAGTATCTAATCACACTAAACACTTTGTCCACATTTCAGTGCCCTGTTACTTCTCAAGTCTCCGGGTCATTTCAATTTTTCCCTGTCAAAGTTTGCAAGTCCTTCTACATATCATTAATTTCTAGCCCTCTCAGGATCCAAAAATCCTGAAACACCTCTCTAAGGTAGCCTCAGTTCTAAGGGAAGTGCACAGAATAAGTCCCCACAATCCTCTGACTCTGAGACAGGCTGTATTCACCCAGCACTGATACCCAAAAGTAGCCGAGGGAAAATAAGAAAAGCATACGTTTGTGTCCTGCGGAGCCCAACTTTCAGCTTGGATATAGCAGGCAAAGGTACAATTCCCCGTTCTGCCTGACTTGGAACATATGCACTAGAAATGCTACAGAATTTATGATTCTGCATAGAAATGAGGATTCTGCTTGTTGCATCTCCCACAGAGCAGGAAGAAATCTAAAAATAGAGCAACTGAGTAAATCATACAGATTGATTTTGGCAAAGACAGACTTAACCCCAGCAAGGCTTTGTAGGAGAACTACAAGACAGGAAGAAAACTGCTTTCATATTAACCAAAGAAGTCTAAGAGACTCAGGAAGAAAGGATCAGGCAAAAGGAGAAAGCTAAATTGCCAGTAAAATTTAAATCTGAAAAAGAGCTTGTACGTAAGGAAGCAAAGAGTATCATAAAAAACTTCTCTTAAATTCTTACTTTTTTTTAATTCTCCTCCTATTAAGTAGCCCAATATTGAAGTGCTTAATTATAGTTCTGTGTCTGAGATAACAGCCATCCATCTACGCTGCAACCAGACAATCCTCAGTACAAGCCAGTGCACCCCTCAAAACACAAATACAGGATATTTAGACATTCCAATGCCCTTCCACAAGTCACTTCTTGCATGACTGACTCTAGTACTATGTGACTCTTTCATAACCATCATTTGCTGTTGTCAGACTGGATTCAACAAATAACTACTAATACTGCTAACAGAGACAGAGAATAAAGAACATGGGAGAACAACTTAACCATTTCTGGTAAGATTCCTCTTTATGGAAGACAAGAACTAAAGCCACACACTTTTTAAGCCCTCAATACCAAAAATCCCCGAATCACAGAAGTATCCATACCTGATTACTGGCAGTTGATATCTCTTTACCAAGCAGTGCACCAAGACAGCAGAATGGAAGGCGCTGATCTCCAGTTGGTGTGGGTGCCGCTTCTGTGCCAAAATCCACTCCCAACACTGCCTACATGAATGCTGCTTCATCCTATGCTTTTTCCATCAATGGCCTATTTCATAAAAGTCTTATGACCTCATAGCTTCTTTTTTAAAATATGGCTATAGTACCCACAATAAATTAGACACAAACAGATTAATTACTCTGGAATACTGCATTTTACCCAAATCTAAGAAAACCCCAAATTTAGAACACAAGATCGCTTAAAAAATTACTTCCTGAAGCTAGAGGCTAACAATAGAGTTCTCATATTTAGTAATATGGGAAGAGGAAAAAAAGGAGGAGAAAAATGTTCAATTTTCAAACACCTTTTTATGTAGTCATGTAATTTTAACAAAGCAAGCCACTAAATATGTTTTCTTTTAACCACAGTGCATTACTAGGAAGAGCTACATTTCCTTTCTTCATACCTCTGAACTGCAACTAATTTCCTTTCATTATAGTATTGCTGTTCACATGCAAGATGAATAAATACCAAATTTCACTGGATTCTCCCTCTTTCAGACACAGATCCATTGTGAACTGAGTAGAAATAGTTTCCCTAATTAGAACACTTTCTGAGCCAGTTGCAACAGTTCAGAAATGGCACAGTGAAAATCTAAATAATAAAAATATGTTTCATTGGGCAGAATAACTCAAATTTTCCTGCATTCACAGCCAGGCAAGAGCAGGTATAAGAGCACTTGGCTGTGACCAACAGCACCTAAGGTAACAACAATAATGATTTATGTATCAACATCAAAAATGAGTTAAATACTCAGAAATAAACAAACAAACAAAAAAAACCTGGTTTGAACAAATAAGGTAAATAAGATACAAAAGCTAGCTGATTAACAGACCGCAATGTGGATTCATGACCTGTATTTTAAAAAGGTTGCAGCTAACCTTTTTAGAACCATAGAATCATTAAGGTTGAAAAAGACCTCTAAGACCATGGAGACCTACCATTAACCCAGCACTACCAAGCCCACCACTAATCCATGTCTCTGAGCACCACATCTACATGTCTTTTGAACACTTCCAGGTATGGTGACTCAACCACTTCCCTGGACAGCCTGCTCCAATGTTTGACCAGCCTTTGGATGAATAAATTTGTCCTAATACCAAGTATAAATCTTGCCTGTAGCAACTTGAGACCATTTCCTTTTCCTTGTTGACCGGGAGAAGAGACTGACCCCCCACCTGGCTACAGCCTCTTCAGGTTGGTGTTGAGAACCACCCTCAGGCTCCTTCTTGCCTGGTTAAACAGCCCCACCTCCCTCAGCTGTTCCTCATAAGACTTGTACTCCAGACCATTCAATAGCTTTGTTGTCCTTCTCTGGACACACTCCAGGTTTTTAACTTCGAATTGCAGTGTCTGGTTCCAAGATGAGGCAAAGAGGAAGAGGAAAGTAGCTCCATGCAGCAGGGCCACCTCCACTGACAGCAGTCCTACTGGCACCTGCTTCCAAGGAAGCCACAGAGCCGAGCGGTGGGACCGCTGCGGCAATGTGGCAACACTCCGTAGTCACAGAGGGCAGGAGCTGTACAGACACGCACAGCAGGCGCTGGCATTAGTGATGGCACTGTAAGCGTGTGAGCTGTCACATTCGTACCAGTGCCCGGCCAGACGCAGGCTGAGCACGCTCTGGGATGGTGAGGCTGAGCCATGTGCAGGCTGTCACCAGCCTGGGCCCACCAGACCCGAGGCCCTGCTGAACCCCAGGGATGGCTGGGGGTGAGGAAGGAAGCCGGCAGGGACAGAGCCTGCTGGGAAGCAGCTGTCCAGGCCCTGGATCCTATCCTGCCCTGAGCTCCCAAGCCTGCTTCACCTTGTGCTCCTCGTCTGCCGTGTCAGCTTGCCAAGTCCTAGTCTTTGGTACTGCTTTGGAAGACACAGCTTTTGAGGAACAACTGGGTGCTGAAGGTGCATGGGGTGGAGGAGATGCTTGACTAACACCAGCTGCTGCACAGTATGGGGAGGATGAGCAATGGAACACTGCACATCACTGACATAATTGTTTCTTCCACTCCACACCACCACCAGCCACCTGAGGGCCTTCTCAGCAAAATATAAAAGGTCATCACTGCTATGCCTGACAAGAGGAGAAGAGAACAAGAGGTGATGTCTGCCCTGAAAGCCCTTCTGCAAGCCATGGGTGCAATGGCAGCAGGGGATCACCTCTGTTTCTCTTTCCTTCAGTAGCCCACAGAGAGCCTCCTAGCCACCATGAATGCTCCAATTTCATCTCTACTTTTTGCCCAACACTCCTTGTTTGTTTGTCCGACAGAATTACGAACCCCAGATTTCATTTTCCAACTTTGACTGCAATTTTCCTCCAATTGTGCAGCATCCTAGCAGGCCCTCCTGCCGGAACTGGATTTTCCACCTCTTTTGAGCTATGAGGGGGCAGGTAATCACCCTGCTTCCCTGTAGTCCCAAGGAACAGCAACAGGAATTAATCACATTCACTCTGTCAATTCCTGATTTCTATTCTATTAATGAGATCACAGTGAAGTCATATCTTACTGTGGTGATTTGGCAATCATAACAGTAATGAAAATCCCTGCTTGTGAAATAATGCAGAACACTAAATCAACAACTGAAATGACAAAAGACCAAAATTATTTTCCTTAAAGGAACCGAGCCTGGCAATAGTCCGAATCACTTAAATTTGGGCGGGGGGAAAGAACGTGAAATAAGGGGAAAATAGCATTCATTCCCAATAGAAGTATCTCTCCAGATGGAAGTGTTTCAGATAATTAGTTAGCATATGAAATTATACCCAAATTCAGTCCAAACTAGAGCAAATCTTATTTTTATGTGACTTTTGTTCATTTTTTTCCTGTTCTTTTGGCTTTTTGTTGTTTTATGCTGGGTTTGTTTCTGTGAGTTTTTTAATCATAAACAATCCTTGCTTTTAATTTTGTTTATTTACTTTTCTAGTGGTTAGGCATTCAACCCAACTACAGGCTACAAAGCTGAGGCATACCCAGTGCCAGTAGAGCTTTATCATTTCCTTACTGGGAGGAACTAGAGAACAATATAATCTTTACAGTAATAGACATTCAGGGATAGTTGTTCAGCCTGGCAAATGCCACGAAAAAATAGCTAAGAACTATTGTTCACTTTGACCGTATTTCATTCAAAAGCAAAAATGCAGACAAATGTTTTAGTCGCACGGGTTAACTTACAATATGTGGACCAAATGTTTGCTACATAAACAGTTGAAATTCCATGTAAATCAAGCTAATCGCATGCTGACAGGAATAACTGTTAACTTCCCATTTTTGTTTGGTTGGATTTTTTTTCCTATGTTTTTAAAATTGCTGTCTTAATAAGCCTGACGTATTTACAGGAAACAAAAGTCATGTAATTGGAAAAATAAATCATACATAAAAAACTCACTAGACCTCCATCTCCAAAAGGCTGAAAACAGGTGAGGATTTCTAACATGAATTACAGGGTACACACACAAAAGATTGATTTCTGCCAATATATTTCATCTTGGTAACTTCAGCTGTTATTAAAAATGTGCAATAACAGATGTTCTTGTAGATATGTATTTCACTTGGAGAAATTTCTGTGCTTCAGTGCCTAAAACAGATACGTTGGATGGGCAAATTCATGCTTTGCGACCTGTGCCAACTCACCTACTCTTACTTTTGCAAGGACACTGAAAAGTCTGGACAAATCATCTGCCAATCAAATCCAGACCCTCAGCAGATTTATCTCCATTAAGAAGGAAAGTAACTAATGAAAGGAAATTCTGCTACCCAATATGGAAAAGAAGGTGTGTTATAATTTTTCTTCAGCAAGTTATGCAGTTAGTAATGGAGACTCTCAAATAATGAGGTAAATAATGGGGAACTTAACCTGCAAGAACTATCCTCTAAGTACTCACTGAAATTCCCAAAGGCAAATATTGGTGGAGAATTGTCAGCTGTCAGAGTGTTAAGAATGAATTTAGGCCCAAAGTACAGCCAAAAGTGCTTTAAATTCAAATAATTACAAAAAACCTTCTCATAAAAATTTGCCTTGAACAGAGTGACCTTTATTGTATGCTAACAGCATATAAACACTTGCAGGCATTTCCAGAACACAAAAATATGGTTGGAAATTTAACTTCAATAATCTTTTAAAAGGATAAATAATCTTTTACTGTCCCCTAACCCTCTCATCATAGGTTACAATATATCATGAAGTTAATTCTTTTTGAACTTTTTAAAGGCAAGGCTGTATTCCCAAATAAAGCACATAACGATTGTACTAATGTATTATCATGTAGCTTTGAGGAAAAAAAAAAAGAGGGTAGGAGATTACATCTTCATGACTTTCTACTTCTTCAAAAGTAGTGACTAGAGTTCTGATTTAATATATAAGACAGCCTTGATGAACCTGTGGTTCTAAGTTGAAATGGTGGCGGTGTTGGGGTTTTGTTTTATGTAACACCAGAAAAGCAGGGAGAAGGAGAAAAGCCAAACAAATTTTAAATCCCTGAGGGTGTGGAATACATGTACATTTAATAATTTAATATTCAAAGATGAGACATAGTTCAATACACCATTCTACACAGAGATAAGAGGCAGTGGCTGCAGAATCCTTTTTTCCCCCCCTGTTTAGCTTCAAACCTTGATATAACAGATTATTAGTCTTTTAATTAAAATGTTTGGGATATTTCTATGATAAGTAATCCTTTCTATAGGATTTCAACAGTGGGCATCTGCGCTGTGATAGACCTATGCACATTACCTATCTTGCAATATTAAACTGAAAGAATATTTAAAAATACAGTTAAGTCTCTATTAATGTTTAAATTGAAAACACAGACATAGGTGAACTGGTCGCTATCACAGTCACCTGGGCCAATTGCTATCTCTACTTGCACAAGATGAAGTGCTCTGTGCTGTAATTCTCTGTTAAGAGCTCTCTCACAAATTTTGAATATTTTACTGTTAAGCATGCAGCAGGAATATCTGGCATTTGAAAGAGACTGGTCAAAAAGCATAATTCTTTCATTCAAGAAAATTTTCTGCTGATTCACCTTCTATAGCTTCTATGAAATTTAAGAAATGGAATCTTGTGGCCCCAAAACATCTTCATTGCTTCAAAGTTTGAAGTTGGTATGCAGTCAAGTGAGTCATTAAACCACAAATTAAGCTGAACCTTATTCAGTATTTATATATCACAGCATCCGGGTGATACTTGTTCTGTCCATTAACATTTATTTTCAATTAACTTTAATTCGCAAAACAGACATTTAAAAACAAGGGTTGAGGAACTCACCTTTACCCCACATCAGAAATCAAAATTCTTCCTAAGAGAGGCAAAGATAATAGATAATGTCATCTATCTAATCTATCACTGATCACAGTCGATAGATTAGTGAATGCCTTGGGAATTTTTCTGAATTTTTTGCTATACCCTCTGTCTGGTGAGATAGTTAGATAAGGATGTTGCCACAGCCAAAAAGTGTAACAATACCAAGGGGAAAAACAAGCTTGAATATAATGTTCAACAACTGAAGTCATGGTAACTTCTAAAGACCCCTGTGCAAGATACCTTGTGCAGTGAAGACAAGAAACATCCAGTCACATCTCTTGCTGAGCTCTACAGCACACTCCTGTTCTGGAGCTGAGATGGGCAAAGGCAGCACCACATTGAAGAATCTTGTCTCCTGCCCAGGGGACTGCAGGAGTTTCCATAAGAAGAAGATATAACATTAAGGACTATTCAAAGAAAGCTAACTTGTTTGTGGATAGTTCTTCTAACCTCAATTCCACTCCCTACAGAACTCTGGCAAAGAAAAAAATTAGTCCGAAGTGTATGTGTCTATGGAAATGTTACAGTTCTGCTGATGAAAACAACCTTAGCTGTGCTCTTTCACACATGCTTGAAGTTTCACACCTAGTTTTCGTAAAGACAAAACTTGTCTGCCTTCTCATTTCAATTTACCCTTAATACATCTTTCACCTTTCTAAAAGGTGAAAGCATCATACTTATTTCTGAATAAGCATACCCAACAAGAATATTAAAGACCTGTTATGTCCTATTCAGGAAGCAGAAATCAATCCAAAGTAAGTGATCCTTCAGGAAAAAAAAAAAAAAAAAAAAGAGAAGAAAAATAACTACTTTTTTAAAATCCAGATTTACATTGCAAAGCGAGGAAGCTGGTTACAAAAGTGACACACCAATGACCCTGAAGAGTTATTTAAAATACTTTTTTAGTCTAGCACTCAGACTGAAAATGTCAAAGCTGAACATGATTTTCCACACCAGGAAGCTTTTCTTACGCTGGCTCATTATTTGATGCATTAGTATATGATAAGCAGGGTAAGCACTGAAAGGTGATTTAGAGGCATTTATTAAATCACCATGGTTTTACAAAATTCCTAGATAAGGCAGTGATCTCATAAGAAGTAGTCTCCTGGGAAATAAAACCAACTTTAGGCATCCTTTTCTTTGGGCATCTTTAACAATTGGTCAGGTTTGATCAGATGGCAGCGGGGAAAGTCTAAATTGCAGTGGGAAGTTGCATGAAGAACACCAAGGAACATTACATGTATCGTTTCGTCTACCTTCATGTGAAACAGTGTTACAATCTGGAGTGGCTGAGTGCACCAAGATCTGCTGCTAGTACTTTTACTGCTATAGTAGTAGTAGCCAAAAATTTAAAATGTCAGCAATTACTGTTAGATCCCTCTAACTAACACGGTCTTCTTGTTAACAGATGAAAGCCACCTTCTTTTACTGAGTAATATACATAACTTGAAACTAGAGTCTACCCCTTATGCTTCTGTTTCACATTGAGCAGATAAATTTTCCAAGATCAATACAATTCAAGGCTGAGAAAGGCCAGATTGGGTCCTCTAGTCTGGCTTAGTGTATAATGGCCCATGCAAAGTGGACCATCATAGTTGTTCTGGGACTGAAACCAAGAACCTGTGACAGACTTGTGACTTAGAAAAACACATCCAATCTCAAACCAACCAAGGCACATATACACAGATGTTCATTTCACTTCCATGGTTTACTTTATTGACAAGAACAAAATTTAAACAAAATGCAGAAGTTGTAAGAATTGAGTCCACAGGCAGTGAAAATAAATTTTAGAAATTTTTCGTGAAGTAAAGTGGAAGAGAATATTTGCTACTTGAAACTTTGCACTACCTTATCCTTATGCTCAGAGCACACAATGAAGCACATTAATGCAGCCAACAGTATCAACTGTGAACCCTAAAGTGAAAATGCTATAGAACATTTCTGAAGGGACTCAGTGCTTTCTTTCCCTTCAAAGAGCTGGCTCTGCAGCATAAACAAAAATTTTCATTTCAGATGACTATACCTGACTTACTCCTTTTCATATCTTAGTTATTGTAGAAAGTAAAAATCATCATGAACAATGCCTACCATTGCTGAAATTATTAATTGCATTCCTATTTTAATTTTCCAATATTGCTTCAAATAAAATGTGAATACATTTGGCTTTAATCTGTGTGAAAAATAGCTTATGAATAATTCATTCAATGATAACTCCTCTAATCAGAGAATTATTTAAATACTTTTACTAGCGTTAGACTAACTCTGTTCATTATTGCTTCACTAAATTCCATGAAGAAAAATGCCAAAATTTCTCCAAACTATTATTAGCAAGTAAAATTATTCTTCCACCAAAATTTCCTACTCAAGGGAAGAAAACAAAATTCACTCTGGTTTCACAGAATTTTCCTACCACTATCCAAATATAGACATATAAATAAATAGATAACTCTGGGGAAGAATGGGCGGTCTCTTGACAAATTTAAGGATTGAAACTCAATGGAGGAGATGCATCCCAAATCCATTTTTGTCCAAACAAACCCCAAGCTTTTGTACACACATCTTCCAAATGTGGTTTTGAAAGTTTACCCCTTGCAGCATACCTGGCAGCAGCTGCAAATGGTAAGTGCTCCAAATCAATTTCCTGTAATCACAACTGTGACCTCCCTGCTTCTGTCCTCCAGGAAAGATTGTGAGGCACGCACCATGTGAGAAAAACTGAAACCAAATTGATTATTCATTTGTATTATCATCATCCCCTCCTGGAATAAATGAGAGGTTTCCATTATATAGTAGACTTCTGTTTCACAAAATCCTGGGTTTTCTACCTTGCTTTTTCAGATTCATTTTTATCCTTCCCCCCCGCATCTTGTGCAAGCCTTATTGTCTTCCTTTTCAGCTGCAATTATCACTTTTCAATACTAATCCTTTCCCAAGCAGCCTATATTTTCACCCCTTTGTACTGATCCAGATTCCTCAACATTTGATCCAGTAACTGGCTTATTTTACTCTCTAATCCCTCCTTTGCCACCTCTGCATACAAACTGGATCTTTCCCTACCTAAACAATTCATTTTCTATGCTCATTACCTTTTCCTTTGTAGTTCTTACCTCAGCCTCTCTAGTTCATAGAATTACCAATTCCTTTTCTGTCCAATAAACCTTGTTCTTTTCTTGTTTTATCTAATCTTATTTTCTCAAAATATATTTTAAGCTTTTTTCTTCTCTTATTTAATTAATGTTTAATACTCAGGCTTTAGCTGAATACTTTGAGTTGTTGCTTTGTATGGTGTAATAAAGAAAATCAATGATAATCAAAAAGCATACCAAAATACACAAATGAGAAGTATAAAAGATTTGTTCCAGAGGGATGAATGCACATATAATAACATTGCTAAACTATACTGTCTCCCTACTGAGTTCTGATGAACCTCTGACTGTAGTGGTAAACAAAAGAGGAGAAAAAAAAGCTTCCTTCCTACTGGGCTGTATAAGCATAGAGAGGAGGAGTGGAGTTTCAAGTGCCCATCATCAAGTTAAAACTACCCGCAATTTGCAAGGGTTGTGAAACAAAAATATTTCAATCAACCACAGCATCTGGTCAGATGCTCAAAATCTCGCCAGCATCACCAGACACAGACAGTCTGAGTCCTGCCACAGCCAAGATTTTTAAGTTCCAAAGACAACTTGATGCATTCCTTTAGACTTCACTGATATTTCTCCCTAAATATAGCTTCTCTTTGAATGAAAAAAAAAAAAAAAAAAACCAAAAAAACAGAAAAAAATATGCAAAAAGAGAACACAGAACAGTTCAATCAGATAAAGAAGCGCTTCTTTCCTTAATTCTAATAAATATTTTATACATAGATATCTTCTATAGACACAGAAGAGCTTTGTCCACTTTCCTGGCACCAATGGCTTTAATAAGAGAGTGAAGACTCTCCACCTTTAGGCAGAGAGGCATGGACTGGTGGCACAGGGACATTCACGTGCCAAATCCCACATGTGGGCAACAGCTCCCAGGGTATGATTTTTGCTTACACGAGCTGGAGGGCCCAGAGACCTGCAGGAAGCTGCACACTGCCGACGTGACCCTGGCCAAGGCAGAGCTGGCGCGCGGAGCCAGGCTCCCACACCCCGGGAGCTGGTGCGAGAGCCACTGTTCCACTCTCGCTCCTTCACAGACAGGTCCTTTGTGAGCAATAGAGCTAACACAGCCTCAGCTCACTGAAGAATATTGTCAGTGCTTCCCTGGGTGTTTATACCCCAAATATTTCCAGTTTACACAAGATATAAATAGGCATTGCTGTAGAAGAACCCTGGTTCAGTTTTAGGTTTGTGACATCTGGCTCAGAAGTTTATACCACTGAACAGATATTTCTTCAAAGACAAGTCTTTAAAAGTGAACAATCCAATATACACTGTACTTGGATTACATTCTTTCGGAACATCTGCAGTGATACAAACATCCAGAAAGCTGAACAGATTGCAAGGATTTAAACCTACTTTAATGTTAGTTTTACGCTTTTACAGTTTCATGCAAAAAGTTCTGAATAGCCAAATCAATGGGGTAAAAGAGGTTAATAGGATTGATTTGTCAAACTACATAAATTTCTGTAATGTTGAAGCAATAGATTTTTTTCCTCAGAAATGTAAGGATTACTATCAGATATCTAGAGGGCAAGTACTAAGACACAGAAAAATGTGAACCCTTATCAGACTATCTTTAATGTGCAGTATTGTTAGAAATAATGTAATTAAGGATAGTAGTAGGGATTTTTTTTCAAATAAATTATGCTAATTATATTATCATTTTAAAATTATAATTAAATATTCAATTATAAGAAACACAAAGGAGATTCAACAATTACATGGCATGTCTCTGTCATGGTGAATATGTTTTAAATTAACATAGCAGCTCATTATAACCAGCTGATTTTATCCAACTACATATGATAGTTTTACTAGGTACTTCCACTAACATTTAAATCAAACCCAATGTACAATACTATGAAGGGAAACACTTCCATCCCATTTGCTTAAGCTAATGATCTTTGGTCAAAGAAGTCATGTAACTATGATCGAATATATGAAAATGGGGAAATCCCCTTTCTTTTGCACTACTTTTTACTCGGCTTTTTCCCATAAAGCTCATTTACCATGCAGGTCCCCAGTGTCTGTGGGGCTCCTAGTCCTATAGACTGTTTGCCAGTGAACAAATGGCAAACTCCTTCTCAAGAGTGGCACAAGGCAAGCAGGGACTTCTTCGAAAGGCTTCATCACCAAAAGTGGAGACTGTCCTGTACTACCTAGGCCTGCCTACCTCACTGTTCAGGGTAATTCCTAAAATCTGCTCTGAAAGATGTTTATCCAAATACTGTTTGATGGTTAAGAACTACTTGGGACCTAAGTTAAGTGGTTCCAGAATAAACATGCATTATGCAAAGAGTTCAGTTTAGAACTTTGCCTTCCCTTTCTTAAATAAAAGGAGTTCAAGCAAGCTTCAAGTGGTTGAAAGTTTATCCTATTAATTTCCTTCCTCACCCATCCCTAAGTACATTATAACTATGTTACTACATGTTTTTGGAAACATAGTAAGAAGAATGGAAGGGAAATTAAGCTTATTTTAAATTTAAAAGAAAAAAATTTAAAATAATTTATAATAAAAAAACCACCCACCTGCATTACCACTTACTAAAACCCACTTACATGGTAGGAGCAATTTGATATACAAAGTAGGAGTAAATATAAGCTTTTATTTTTTGGCCAGTTTCTCAGAAGTTAAACTAACTTTTTGAAAGTCATTTGAAGTACTGTATGCAGGAAATCCCTAAAGCCTCAGCTCAAACACTACTTGAATCATAAGTCAACTCAGAAAGTAAAGACAAATTGAAATTGATAATGAAATATCTGTTTACTTTGGGTAAGGTAATCTAAAAACTACAGATTTCCCTCAAACGTCTTCTTTTCTTCATGCAAATTCTAAATGTTTCTATTTAATGTTTTAAACAGAGGTTATATTCCACTTAAATACAGATGAACTCCATGTACAAGATAAAGGAAAACATGAAGATAATTTAATTTATATAGCCTAGTTTAATGAAAAAGCCTCTAAAAAATCCCACCAATTTAGATGCTTAGTGATAGGTAAGACATCAGCCATTTTAAGTAGACTCCTGTACTGCGACTATATGATCTTAAATAAAGATCAAGTCCTCTTCATACCTGTTATCATTCTCAAGAGACGAACCACAGTTAGTGGTGTTACAATCAAATTAACATTAAATTGTATGCAAAGATATCAGAAACTTACTGGGGAAGAAATAAAGCCACACACCAGTACCTATGAGAACAGCATAAGCTCTTCACAACTCGCAAGTTCTGTAAACTGAAGGTGCATCTGGCTATATTCTCCAACATCTGTACCCTCTTAGAGCATTCCTTCAAAAACAGAAGCTCCCAATTTAGGAGACCGCAAATGGTACTACCTGTAATTTCTGTACAGTTCAAGCTGTTGCTTCTCTCATGGTACCTTATTTAATTGGCTGCCAAATATATTCTTTCAGCTCATCTTAAGTGACTGAAGCAAATGGTCAAAGTTCTCCCCAAAGCAGACAAATTTGAATTCTGTGCAAAGACCTGACAAACATTTTCACACTGTAGATAATATTGGCCTGTGCCTCTCAGCAGCTAGGGTGCCATGCCATCAGACATCATATCCCATAGCTAGGCTGCCCTCATATCTTCACATTTTTAATGTTGCTTCCTTTACCAGAACAGGTATCCTGTAGTGTTCACACACAGCAGAACCCCGGGTTTCCAGCCCACCCTACCCAGTCGTATCAGCTATTAGCAGAACTTTTCAGATACTTTGAGGTTAACAGGAAGTTAAGCATAGTGGAGAACAAGTGATTTTACCTATCTTGCTATGAAGTAGGTGCTTTTGTCCTTTAATCTATGGTACAATATAACACCTAAGCAACAGCTCCAGGGCTAACTCACCAAGCCTTGAAGAACATCCAAATCTGCTGTGAAACTGCTAGGGAATCTAGCGAAGACCTTGACAAAACCCTTGTAAGAAACAGGCCACCAACCAGAAAAAGGGAAATCCAGCTGGTGGAGCTACCCGGGAAGGTTAAAGCCAAAGGGCTCTCCCTTTTGACATTCACAGGAAATGTGTATTATTGGTTCCTCCAAAACTGTCTTTCCCATACAGCTTTTGCTGTCCTTCCTCACATTCTCATGGGAGCGACACACTTCAAGAGAAAGTTAGAGGAAATTCCCTTTTCCCAAGTTCACCACTGTGTTTTATCTATACACATGGAAATTACACCAGATAAACAGAAACAAGATCTTTACAGGGAAGGTATTTAACAAATCTGTTGTCAGGCCCTATCAGGTGACTTTGTTCCGTCACTTTATCATTTGTTACCAATGCACCCCTGTCTCCAGGTGACAGGAACATTTGCTAGTCAACAAATGAATGTAAGTTAATTATGATGAAGATGCCAAGACTGACCTTTCCACAGCTGCTCTCTCACTCCCTAACATCCCTGATATTCTTGGAAGTCAAATATGAAGCAGTGTTATCAGCAACTCAATGAGCTAACAACTGATAATATTATGTGTTCTGGATTGTAACTTTTCCCTAAACTAAAAAGAAATACCCAGGCCTTACAAATAAAAATAAATAAATAAGGGAAAGGTCCACTAAACATTCTTGTGCAGGAAACAAGAACTTCCATGCATTGCCTTCTTTACAGAGTTGCCCAGCAATACTTACTAAAGCATTTAGTGATATTTGGTATTAAACCCATCACATTAAATTACAGCACGGGGGCAGGGGGAATGAGGAATTAAGAGAGAAGGTTAGGAAGGGTGTTATCTTCACCTGGTAGAGGTATTCTCTTCACTTCCAACTCTTTCAAGGTATGACATCTGCACATAACACAGTCTCGCAGATGAATGAGGTCACACACATGACCTGTGAAGCCAATCTAGTTTTACTTCTGGCAAGAGAAGTCTGCTGTGTGTCAGGTTCATAATGAGCACCAACAAGCATGTTGCCCAGGGGATAAGTGCTCTCAGTCTTGGGCCAGTTGGGAATCTGATGAACTAGAAGGTCTCACAGAAATACACCTATTCTCTGCCTAACAAATACCCATACTAACAGTGCCAGACATTTCTTACTCTAAGGCTGAGACTTTTCACAGCCACCTGCCTGGTACTATCCTACTAGTTGTAAGGAGAGAGCACACCTCATACCCTTCCTTTCATCCTCTCTGCTCTCTCCAGGAACGTGCTAGTCACAGTAAGGGAATGCAAGGCCAACAAGGACAGCTACACTCTGCTGACTTCCGTACTCCCTTCCTGCCTCTTCAGAAAATGACAGGTAGGAACAGTTCAAGAGCTTGTTGACAAACTATCTCAAGAGGGGTCAGTCCATGTACATGCAACCATTCAACCTGTGCAACTCTAAAGCTTCATCTCCACATTTTCACAGAACCACAGAATCAATTAGGCTGGAAAAGACCTTTGAGATCATAAAGCAACACAAGCAACCACACATTTGAAAAGATAGCCAGCCAGCAGTCCACACTGTTTTCAGGCCTGCCTTGCTCAACTAGGAAGATAACATGGGGTTTTGTACCCACTGTGTGAAGTGCCATATTCTAGCCAATAGATGCTTTTATTTGGTCCTGCTTTGTCACAAACAAGCACAGTCTGCATTTTCAGACAGTAAGCACTATCTTCAGCCATCTCTTAGCTACACTTCTGTTATCCCACCCAAAGAATGGTTAGATGGTTTTTCAAGTTAGAACTGACAATTCCCAACCTAGTCTTAAGCCACTGGAATAAGGTATCTCAAGAAAAATACAGTTTATGCTAATATTTTCTCCTCTTTAACAACTTGAATGAGGCCTTTTCATCTGAACAGAGCACAGAGTCATGCTGCAAATAAGGCAGGTATATACTGTATCGTCACACTTGCATTAAAAAAACCCAACTGAACAAGACACCAGCAAAACCAGATTTTCTGTAGGCAGAAGAGGGAAGGAGGGTGACAGAAGTTATTGCTGTCTGAAGGAAACTGGAGCACAAAAATGCTTAATATGTCTCAGTTAAATTTGAAAAGGAAAATGCAATAGCTTTGCTTCCCATGGACTGCATTTTTCATCCACTTTGTATTTCCCAGGAAAGTCAGTTGGACTCTTTCCACAGACTTCACAGAGAGCTGGATCAAAGCTGTTCAACCAAAACAATAGCTTTCCCATTTGTCCCAGTTCACTAGAACATTTAGGCATGCCAATGCCACGAGGGAAAGAAAAGGACTATTTAACTGAGAGATGAGTGCTTTCCCCCACATCAATACAATTTCTGAAGACTAAGGCAACCATGCTTCAGTCATTATCAGTACATTTGCTGCATCATTCCTTAAGAGCAAAATCTTCCTGCTTTACTCCTAAAAAGGTGTTAAAAGGCTATGAAGTACCTTAATCAAGTTTCCAGAATTCTGCATTGCAGTTGGCAAGCAAAGGAAATAACACAGTGCAATGGCCAGTGACACAGAAGATAAAGTATTACATTGCTTTGCTTGTTGTATTACCATACCTATTCCTATGAAGATTGCAAGAACATTGGGGAATTACAGCTTCACATCCCTCCTTATCTCTTACCTCCTCTCATAAAGAGATGGTCATTTCTTGGATTATAAAATGGCAGCCTAAATAACTTCCACATGTTCCAGGGCAGCTTACTGAAATACAAATCTATAGAACACAAAAGAATAAGAAAACAGCATAGAGAAAGGATTGGATTTTATTCTCTTTTCCATACTCCAGAAATATATATGTGGGACAGAAAGTCATCTCAGTCCACATGCTGACAAAAGCCCTGATGGGGCTGTCACTGTCAACATCAACTAGAACTGCCTTCAGCCACCATATGCTGAGTGAGAGCTAACCAAATCCCTCTTAGCCCTGCGTATAGGGGTGAGATATCTTCCCAAACCACTTGCATTTAGTACATTTCACGTGCGCCTGAAAACTTGACCCAGATACTTTCATTTCCATTCTATCTCTTAATAAAATTAAAAAGGAAAAACTATGAATATTTAAGCCCTGCCTGGTCTTTATACAGCTGAATAAAGTCTTAGACTGTGAGGGCTTCTTCATCATGTGACTATTACCATACCATAATTTTAAGCAATAGAATTACATACAGATAGCATGGTTCTTCTTCACAGCTGAATTTGATGCCCATCATGATATTTTAATAACAAGGTAAAACCAGCATGCACATAATAGCAGGCTGATCAGAGTTTAAAAATAAATCTTCTCTTCAAAAGTAATAGCAGCAGCACATTCTCTTCTCTGCTGTTGCTTTCGGAAATCACTTTATTTGGGTACCAACTGTCAGATTCATGGAAACATTTTGAAGCATGAGAGTATTGAAATACTTTCTATAACAGTGATCACAGCTGCCATGCAGATGACAGCAAATGACTTTTCAAGAGAAGTAAAAGACAGAAAAAGACACTTTATAAATGTTTGTCACATATTACCTGCACATCCCATTCTTCCTAGGTAATGTAAAATATAGTTGATATGAGGTTTTATACATATATTTTCTCCTTTTATCTAAAGTACAAATAAAATATTAAAGTAGTCTCTGACACTGAACTATAGCTATAACAATTGAAGTATCATCTATGTACAATGCTAACTATGTTAATCATATTTTGCAACACAAAGAAACAGTAAGAAAGTTCAATACTTTTCTAAAACTGCTCAAAATTATTACTAAGAAAAATCTAAAGTTTGAGCAATATTATATTAGAAGAACACCACTGCCATTAAAAAAAAAAAGAAAAAACACAACTATATTTTAAGAAATTCGGCATGACTTTTAAAAGTATAAGAGAGCGTTTCCACTTCTAAGATACATTCTGTCAGGAAACACATTGGAACAAGTTGATGAAGTTATTTTTGGACATATGGCTGGTTTTATTTACAGAATTCAGAAAGATTTTTACCACTTCTTCACAGATATTTACACACACCTCCTCCTTCTCTCCTTTCCCCAGATCACAGGGATCACTGAAAGGCTTCACATTAGAGCTTCCCAGGAAGTCACAGGAAGTCTTTCACGCCCCCTTCACAATTGAAGTTGTTCATTCCTTTAACATAATTGCCCACTAATCTCATTTTGGCTTCTTATACATACTTACGAGGTGGCAACAGACTTTGTCCAGCATCCACTAAAGCCTATCTAAACTCACACTTTAATACTTATTACATATTAAACACACTTATTAGCAACTAGATTGATGCCTTCCATTTACAAACACTTTCAGAGCTATTTATATTCTGATTCATAGATTTTACTTGCACAGTGAGGCTCACATTCAAGTAGCACAAAAGAAACACAATCCAAGTTCAGTGGCATGAGGGATGAGTGATGTTTACAACATGATGTAATATCCCCATGATGCACAGCAATATCCAGTCTCTGCTAGTCTATGGCATCACCTCAGCAAGGAAAGAAATGCATCAAAGAATCACATCCACAAAACCCTGAAAAAATGATCATTTTCAGATACTCAAATTTGGAAATAAAAGCACAAGTAAAAAAGTGCAATGTCTTGGTAAAAAGCACTTTTCACTCTTAGATGACAAAAAATCGTAATGAACTAGACAGATAATGTACTAGGAAAGCCAGCTAGAACTGATTCCTCAGATACAAAAACAAAGCTGTTATGCAAAAATCCTAGAAGCATGAAAATTGTGCTTCAACAATATGAAAGTGTAGAGGCTCTGATATTAACAGGAGAACCCCTAAACACAGAGCTCTCTTTCCAGAGTGACTAATTTACCCCTATGCTTACGACTGGCAACAGCAGCCTTTCCCTTACAACAAACACATAGAAGTGAGATGTCAAATGACCATGACCAGCAAGAAAAACCTATGGATTGCCAAGGTCTTATTAAAACTTCCCTCATAAAAATAAGGGAAAGTGGCTGTGTCTCATTTTAGAATATCCTTCGCAGGCTCTCACCAGGTCTTCTGGACTCCAGTCCTGGCCTCATCTGCAATCACCTTAGAGCACTTGTTAAGAGTCCAGACATCACCTTCGCTACTGTGACCCTGTCCATCTTTCATAAAATTCTCTTAAGACTTTTCCTATCCCAGCTATGTGTAAATGAATTCATATTTGAATAATTCAGAAGAAAACCAAAATAATGCTCAACAAAGATGAAGATCTCTATCCCAGTTTGTTGGTGATTCAAAACCAAACAAATTCATCTTTACAATGAGGTTGCACTTACAATTCTTTCAATTCTTTTTCCCTGGATTTGTTAATTTTTTATGTTTAAACACATGCTATTAATTACAAATTCCCCCCTTCCCCTACTGCAAAAGCAGATTTTTTATTTGGAGGTTTGAGTTGGGTTTTGTTTGGCTACTACTTGCTAACTTTTTTCTCTTCCTTTAAAATGTCACCATTAAAAAAGGAACCAGATTTTTATAAAGACAAAGGAAGCAAAGCTTTTCATTCCCTATCAAATGCATCTAGCTTGAATAAGCACATTCCTTTATAGAACATCAACCAGAATGAATAATTATTCCCCTCTCATTCAACAAAACTAAAATGGTTGGCTGGCTTATATAGATATGAAATTTTTTAGTGTAGGGACATAAATCTCCCACATATCCTTTACATTCAAGTGACAAATCTTTGCTTTTTTACTTCACTGTGTCTGGGAGCTCTGAATTCTATTTATACACAGGAACAGAACTGTTCTTCATTTCCTACCCTAAGGCCTCCTCTTGACAGATCTCCATTATAGCTTTTCTTCTGAAAAACTGGATGCCTTTTATCATTTATCCTTGTCCATGTTCCCAAGTATCAGCCTTTATATAACATCATGTATTTTCACTCAGCTGTATTCCATTAGCCACTACAAACCTCTCTGTGTGTGTGCCCACAATGCTGAGACAGCATTCGCAGCAAAGCTAATTAAGACAACGGAGAGTTACACTTTTAGTTCCAGTCTAGTAGTTCTGATCTGGATACTTTTCTCAGCCAAGGAAATAGGATAAGAAATACATAGGAAGGCAGAACAGAGGGCAGGGAGGAGTGGGAGAAAGCATGCTCTAGGCCAAGTCATAGGATTAGAAAAGTACTCAGACTGGAAAGGACCTCTGGAGGCCATCTGGTCTGAACTACTGCACAAAGCAAAGCTAACTTCAAAGTCAGGCCACACTGCTCAGGTCCTGCCAGGCTGTGCCCCAAACCTCCAAGGGCACCCCAACCTCCCCTGACCATCCCCTTCTCCAAGCTCAGACACACTGGTGCCGTGTGGCACCCTCCAGTTCCAAGGAACTGGAGAGTATCTGAAGAAGGCACCTGAAGAGCCTTCTGACATCACTGCACTCTACATGTTACATTTATGTGATTAGTGGCTGTGGAAATTACAAGCAGCGAGTACAATGGCTACAGGACTGCTTAACATTCAACTGAAGCAGAAGCAGAGGAGGATTTCTAGACACCCAAAGAGGCAATTCCCCATGACCTTTGATTAAAATACTGAAATGTAACAATATTCTGCACTATTCCTCTGCTGTAGATACTCCTTGGAGGCTGTCAAAAATTTAAAAGCATCAACCAACCCACCCCATTTTTCTAGTGGGAAAATATCTTAATTTCTAAATCAAGGGTGAGTAAAATTGGACAGAGAGCTGACAGGACACTACTGATGCAGTCTTAGACAGAAGCTGTAGGAGTTTCCACATATCCGTAGCATTCACTACTCTTTTTTTAATAGTATGGGAAGGAATAGAAGGATGAAATTCACCAAAATGTTCAGCATTGATCTATCTGTGTTTATGGTAAGGCCTATGGATCCTGCACTGGCTTTACTGCAGCAATCACCCTCAGAGAGAGCATTTTCAAAGGCTCCCTTAAGATTTCTGACTATTAGCATCACTGCTAATAAAACTGCACAGATTTGCCATCAGGGTGACCTGCAAGTATCTAGATTGATACAACTGACAGTCATCTCATATGATAATAGTTGGGTCCTCAATAATTTTCCCAGTGTTTATTCATACAATGAAAATTTATTCCTGTGACCTTTGCTTCCTAAAATTAAGCAGAATAAATAGAGGAATTATTCTATAATTGAAACCCACAGCATGACTACTGGCAGTTCAACTCCAGAGATTTTTACCTTTAATCCACACCTCATAAAACCTGTAAAGAACATTAGAATTAAATACACCAGGCAATAATAATAATAATAATAATAATAATAGGGTGCTGCTTAAAAAGGCCAGTGATGTTATTCTATTCTGTCAGCGCCACAAACAGAATGCACAAGAGAATAATCTGATAATAATGAATTCGTGACTAGTGTTCATGTTTTTCAACTTCCTTTGAATTAAAATTTTGTGGTTAAAAAAAAAGACTGAGTTACTAATTCTTATTTGAGCACCAGCAGGCAAAAAGGACAAGTGAGACACGTAAAGCATTTATAATGTGACTGCCACTACTGTATTAGGAATTAATCTGACACACTTCTGGGGAAAAAATGTTTTAAGAAAAAGATGCTCGTGGAATACTTCTTCAGTTTTCTTTCCCTTGTGTACTGTAGACAAGAAAACAGGAGTCTTCAGGTAAATATACCAAGCCTTTATAGTCTCCCACCACCACCTCCTGAAGTGTAATTAACTGCTGTGTTTTTTCAAACATCAGCTTATCTCCCACTACACACACAGCTTTCTAATATGTACTATCAAGCACCTTCTATTTTTTTCCTGTTTAGCCAAGCCTCAGTTATGAAAGAAGAAAATCAGAAAAATCCATTCTAGGGCAAGATTAAGAAAATGTTGCTTCCTGATCTGAATTTTAAGTATGTTTCTAGATAAATAACTGATGCAGCAATAAATATAATTCTAATCAACTGTTCATTAATAATGTATGGCACCTATAGATAATTATGTCACCACCTTTTGCAATATTTTGGAGTCATTCAAACTTTGAGACTCTGGTCTCAAAAATAAGGAGTCTTTGCCTAATGGGTCCCTGCCTGTGTCATGACCTTTCAGATGACCTGGACTACACCTTTTCTTACACTCAGCATCCTAAAGGAGACAAAAAGGGCTTTGAGTCTCCCATGCTGGGTTTTACTAGAATAAAAGGTAGGGCCTTTTAAAATAGAGAGAACTCCTCTATGGTGTGTGAAACAGAATAACAGCAAGAGAGACTTTTAAATCCCTCTCCTCCTCTGCTCAGTCTGCCTTTTCCAAAAGGACCCTTTTGTTCATGCTTATACTTTCTCTGAGGTTTCTTGCCCCCCTTGGTCTCCCCCACCAGGCTCTCTTGAGACCCAAAGGCACCACATACAAAGTCACCCCAGCTGCTTCCCATGTGTTTCCTCCTTGCTGTTCCCAGGAATTACCATCCTCCTGCACACTTATTTCTTCCCCCGGGAACAAGTCGTCATCCTCTTTCCAGAGCCTTCATCGAAGCTGGCACACAGCAGGCAGGACAAGACAAATGGGCAGCTGCCTTCTTCCCTGCAGCCCCACCACAAGCAAGAGAGCCAACAAAGGAATTAAATAGCAATATAGCCCACTTTAATAGAGACTTATTCCTGTAGCAGTGAATGATCTAACTAAGACTACAGGACTTTCGAGTTAGTATGTTGTTCTAACATTCACTGCCAGTTTTCAAAAGCCCATCCTCATTCCTACCACTGCAACTCCCCCCACCCCTGCCATGCATCCAGCCTCTCAGGCAGCTCACAAAGCCTGAGTGAAGCAGGCATCCAGGCCAATCATTTAAGTAATTAACAAACCACCTTATTTCAAGATATATTTAACATGCCCACTCTGATAATTGCTTTTGCTGGATTCTCTTCTCTATTTTCACTTTTTCCCCCTCTCTTTTTCTTCAAAGAGTTTCTTGCTTTATCTCTGCATAGCAAGGCACATCTGGGTATGGTATCTGGCAAATTCACAGGGTGGACCTTCATACTGATTTATTTCTTGTAAAAGGAAGAGTGGTGTATTATAAAGTTTTCTACAAAAAGCCACAAGAATCTCAATAGTCTATAATCTTGCCCAGGATCTCCAAAGCTTCCTGTCTAAAATTTAAATTTGCAGGAAGTAAGGACATGGATGGTAGCCAGTTGATGTATACAGTTATGTGCTAAAATGTGGATTCAATTTCCAGATCTGATACCAGTTTCCCCCATGATTTTCCACAAGCCTCCATTTTTATCTTCAAGTCTGTACACTTAAGATATTGGTATTCCCCTGCGTCCTGCAGAGATTCTAGATAAGCTTTCTGAAGGACTGTGCTAGAGCACAGACAGGAAAAATAAAAGGAAAAAAAATCCATGAAAAAATCTCCAAAACAAGGAGTTGGTTTTCTTTATTCATAAGCAGAGTAAGTTTCTCAATGTTATTGATATCATACAAAAGCTGTAGAAGAGGACTGCATGAAAAAAAAACAAACCAAAACAACAAAACCTAGTGTTTGCTTCATAATATCTGAAGTGGTCAGAAAACAGTTGACAACATCCTCATTTCCAGACCTCAGGTTTCCACTCTTCATTCACAATATTGAACACGGTACAATCCAGACAGGAGCAAACTCTTAAAGAAATCTGCTGTGCAGCAGTAAACTTTACATTTGAAGATTCGTAATTAATTGATTTTAAAAGATTGTACCCAAGATCGAATTTTAACAGCAGCACATGCACAAGTTAGGAAATCACTTTCCAGTGCAAAGTTACCTTAAAGTGCAACTATAAATCAAAATTACACACCCACAGATAAAATCCTGACTCCAGATCTCTACAAAGTACAATACATTCCTATTTGTTAATCAAACAGAAAAATACTTGCATGTCAATGACAGCCAAGCTGTGTAAATGCTGTTTTCTTCAAGATGGAGGATATTACCATTTGCCCCATTTTTAAACAACTAGAAGCAGAAAGACTAACAATACATAATGGCCAAGTCCTGCATTTAACTGGTGCTAAATATTCACTGTTTTTCTGGTGCCTTGAAATCTAAATTAATTCTTTAGAAAATTACTTTCACCTTCTGCACAGGATAAAACTAATCTTACTCAACAATTATTTTTAAATCTTAAAATATGAAACTAAATTCAAAAAGAAATGAAATAGAAAAGTGTGAAACTACTAAATTGAGGTTTAAACTCATAACAGCAATAAAAAGCATCACTGTAAAAGTCCAGTGCATGTACTTCACATTTTTCTTCAAGCTTGATTTTAAGTAACTCCATAATATTTAACTATTTTTTCCTTCAACACCAGAACTATTAATCTTGCCAATGATTTTGGCACTGTTATCACTATCAGTTCATTTGAAGTCAGACTTGCACCTGGCTTCTGATTGCTGGCACCCATTTGCAAGCTTAAATCAATTAAACCTATTAGCATGTTCTCTGTGATGCACTTCAATTTTTATAGTTATGCATTATTAATGTAATCATCTCAGCAAGTCCTATATTATATAAAGAGAAAAAATTGGAAGGATTCAAGCTGCAGGAATTTAAGAAGCTCAGAAGTTATTGTGCCATATATTACTTTAATATTAAAACAGAAATAATTTGGTGAGTATACACTGTAACTTTTATATAATTAACTCACTCTAGGAGAAATATGAATAAAGCTGACAGAAAATTAGCAGACAAAGCAACTGCAAGGGGGGCAATCTATGTAAATAAATTATTCTGTGTGACTAGATCATCAGATTTTTATTGTTACCGGATTTCTGTACTAAAACAAAAGTAGTCCTTCTCCAAAACCAAGCATGAACAGCGCATATAACAGAGGCTCAAGTCGTAATATGATATCTGTATTTGACAACGGATAAGTACATCATCCAGAAAAAGGTGAGGATGATTGCTGCTGAAATCCCCTTAATGGACTCATTCCCTAAGCCAAAAAAAGGGAGTAGCTTTTATTTCAAAAGAAAATTTTCAAAATAAAACAAGTACTGAGTGTCATTCAAACAATAGTGTTGGAATCCCAAAACCAGTGTTCGAAAGTTTGCTCAGTGCTAAGGATTTTGTCCAAGTGTTTGTGTTTTGAAAAGAAAGCTACACGATAATTTGTTGGCCAGGACAAAATCTTCTATTTCTCTAAAATAGGCTTCTGTTAAAATCAGCCAACTGAAACAACATTTCTTTCCTTTTTCTCCTTATTTACTTATGGGTACATCTTTCAACTATTACAGACCCTCAGTTCTTCCCATCATACTGAAGAGATGGTTTTTTAGCTATATCCCTTATATAACCTCTCTTCAACTACTGATCACCTGTAAGTAATCCCATTTTAAATAAAGGTCAAAATTTGATGTCTACTGGGGTAAGCAGAGCTGCAGAAAATGAAACTAAAACATGGGATATATTAATGCTCCAGACATCAAGTCATTCTTAAGATGGGTTTTCACTATTAAAATTAATTAGCTTTGGAGTTTTATATGCCATTGCTGGTTAAATTTTGTGTTAATGGGCTTCAGTTCAACAAGCGAGACCTCTTTGGAAATGCCAGTTCATGAAATACAGTTGTTTATCATACCTCTGGAGCATTAAGAAGGGCACAACATCTGATAGCTGTAGCACAGAAAGCAAATGCTATTTCATGCTTCACAGCATCAACTAATCATAGCAGAGGCTGTGACAGACCTGCTTATGGGCTGTATCCCCTCCCCGGACTGGCATATTCTGGGACTTGCCTCAGCTGAAGCCTGTGCATAAGAGCCCCGTAACAGGACCCAAATGGGATTGCTGAGGACCCAGGACAGCAATCCTGATGGCTCCCATCCTACAGACCCGTTCACGACCCTTGCTCTGCAGCACAGCTCTAGAGCTACAGTTTGGCACATTTGGGCTAACAGGAAGAAATCTACCACTCCAGAGAGGCCAAGGACCCTCACCTTCCTTTAGAGGCACTGGGAAATGAGCATTATTAACATCAGGCAATACCATGCTTACAGAGCACACACTGTTTTCTGTCAGCTTGAAAGGCAGGCTGAGGCACATAAGACACTGTCCTGTATGACCTCTGGCTCCTGTAATTCATCACCACCACGGAACAGGAAAAACAGTGCTTTTAGAAAACAAATGAATGTTCATAATTCTTGAAAGTCATACTCACCACACCTTACCCAGTGCTGCCAACCCTACATTTTTATTTTAATCTCAGAATCTGTGATGGGTTTTAGCAAATCTCATAGACAGACAAACTGCAGGTATGGAAGTGAAAGCTCCTACAACATCTTATAGCCTATAAGGACAGGTTTGTCAATATGTTCTAATCACCAGATGTCACATGAAACTATTGAAGAAGAGTTCATCAAAATTCATAGTATGAATTGTTTTAGGGGCAAAATCCAAGAGCAGATGTTCACAGAATAAAAATCACTGCAACTATAAGGCAAACCAACGTGCCCTGCCAGCTTCAAACAGCCTTCAACTTTGTGAGATCTCTGACTCTAGAGTTAGATTTGATTCAGTGTATCAGTACCTACGGTAAGTTTCTGTTAGTATGTCTAAAGCACTCGAAGATATTTTTGCTTCTGATCTGCTTACCATTTGGGGGCAACTAATGGCATAAGTATTAGTTTCTAAAAGTTCAGAATAAAAACCAGAGATTTTGGTCCAACAGCTTAGCCTTGAGTCTCATATGATTCTCAGATAATTTCAATAGATAATGTTAAATGACCATAGGTTTAGCCACAGAAATAAACAGACTAAAATACAACCATAAAGAAAGGAAAAAAATTAAAATGATGTCTCCTTCAACATTCACTGAATTCCATGGTCAATAATTCAATCATTGAGAAGACAAGTACATAGCTAAGTGCAACCCAAAGTCAAAATTGTACAGAATATGTTACATACACGTGGAATATCTGAAAGCCTGGCTCACTCACAGTAGTTCACATGGCTAGAAAAAAACATCTCTGAAAATAATCGCGGATCCAGTATTGTCTCAGTAGAAAAGAGCAGTAAGTTTTTTTCATTCTTTTGTGCAATATCTATCTGATCTCACTCCCCCTTCTAAATATTTTTCCTTTGTTCTGATTTATTTAAGAACATATTACCGAAGAAGGCCAGAAAGGTTAGATGCTATTTCAAAATAGGAGGTGGAAAAAAAGAGCCTAATATTATCCCCCCTCAACCCTCCAACCCTCAGTACATATGTGATATACTGCTTGAATCAGAACGTGCAGAGGAATATTATGAGCCAATCTTGTTGCTCAGTGTAACTTTATGTGCACACACAAAGCACCTTCTACCGGAATGATGGAAAGAGCCAGTGCCTGAAGGTTCATAATTAGCACTGAGAGAATTGAATTTTTTTTCATCTCTTACATGTACATGGAAGCATATTTGAACATTGTAACCGTAGGGAAGAAATGAAAAATTTAAAAGTTCACGGAGAGAGGAGAGGGTATATTAGATCTAGAGAGAAGAGGTGAACATCTTGACAAGCAGAGAGAAGGCAGGAAGGAAGAGGACGAACATTTTTTGACGTATGAGAAAAAGAAAGAAGCAATTAACAAGGGGTTGAAGGGAAAAGGATTAAAAATCGCTGGAGACTGTGAAAGGGCAATGCAATGCAGAAACAATGAAGAAGAAATGGAGAGGAAGAAAAAATATAAATACTGTGAGAATACCAAGCACTGAAAGACAGAAGAAAGGACAAGGCGAGAAAAAAATATATGGTGAGATAAACAGAAACTGTCACAAAAATTCACAACTAGCCCATGCTGACCATGGAGAGAGATTAGGATTCAAAGTGTAGAATTGCAAGAGTAAATATTCATTCAGGTGTATGAGGCGTCAAAGCTAAACTGGGGCACCTCAAACATGATTCTACAAAGGGTTATTATATTCTTCAAATCTTCAGGTACGACACAATTTGACAAATTACTACCACTCACACTACTGATTACTGCTTAGAATAAAACTTTGCAAAGCAACTATATTCCTGCAGCATTCTTGATATGTCTATTGATCCAGATGTCAGTCTTACTACAGCTACTTATCTATGATGTCTGACAACGCCAGGAATGTTTTGAAGACATGTTAGCAGGGATAGGATTCTGGTGATATTTTGGTTGTCCAGGGATATCCTTTATCCTTCACAGGCAGCTCTAAGTTTCTACTAAGCAAAGCCTTTATTTCCAGGGCTAGGCTTTTACTCTGTTTTACTTAAGCATGAACAATACCAGGGTCTCTAGTAAAATTCCACTGCCTCATTACATTACAGTGTATAATTCAACATGAATTTGTGTGTTTATATATATGGATAGATATACACACACACCCCAAAGTTAATAACTTTACTATAAAGACTTACTGATATAATGAGAAAGAATTTCCAAAAGAAAAGAAAAATAAACACTCTTATCAATAACTTTTTTTTTTTTACAAAACAAACACTTCTGATTCATGATTAAATGGCCCTAAAGGACAAACATTTTAAAGTTCAAAGAAGGAAACTCGTCCTTTTCTACACCACTGGTCCCTGACTATTCTCTAATCCCATCAGCCATTTACCAATCAGTGAATCTGTCAGAAACTATTTCCCAGGTGAACTGTTACTGTTTGTGTATTCTGGGCACACACACATTTTCTATTTTTATTATTTCTTTAGATTTATAGAAGATGTCAGGCATTCTGGAGGGGCCTTTTCTGTGGTGTAGAATCCTGTGCAACACACAGATCCACAATCTTATCAATATCATTGAAACAAACAAAATTGCTCAGTGCTCACTAAATAGTCCTACAATGGTCCTACAGGCCAAATAAAACACCAGGGGAGCACAAACACTCCTATATCCTTTCAAACGATTTCATAAAAATACCTCAATAACCTCCTGCTCTTTTTCACCATAACAAAATGCCATCTTTGTCAATGCTATCAGAAACAGGCTAGATATTGTCCCTCTTAACCAAATCAATAAAAATGTAAAGCTCTCAAATTACAAAAAACAGGGATCTTACTGAAACATGCAGGTTGCCAGAATGGCTCCCAAGCTACTGCTTGAGGCAGACTTTGCTGAAAGGCAGTGGGAAATTGCTGCTCGTACCTAACACAGCAGATCAGTGTGATTGCAAGGTGTCAGACACACATGAAGGACCTGAGCAAGGTCAACCTGCTAAACATATATCAGCTTTCAATATTCCAGTTTAGGCAGATGAAAGATGCACAGTCCTTTTTATGGTGGTTATCCAAAAAAACTGCTAACCAAAATACAAAAATGAGGATTCTAGTAGCAGTTTTGTTGCAGGTTTCCCTAAAGTACATCAAGGTTGTCTAAATTTCATACCCATTCAGAATAATGACCTGTCCTCTTTGGAAATTGATAATACCACCTCCACATTTGCATAGCTCTATCAGTTTTATGTCTGCACTGTCATAGGTACATGCTATCCACTGATTTGTGGATAGCTGAAGTATTTCCTCACTGCACTGCCATTTAGGGATGTGAATTCATATTTTATTATGCTTTAAGCCATCTAAGTACCTACTTTTTTACCTACACATGTTGAGAAAGTGCTGTACAGGGCTTTTTTGGTTTAAAGTCACTTGCATATTCACTTATATCAGCTTTGATATTCAGCTATTTTCTTTTTGTGTGTTATACCTCATTAACATAGAATGCAGACCCCCTAGTGAATAATTAGCTAGGGTAGGATACTTGACTCCCATAGATGCAATCTTAATTTGACATTTAAATTAATATCTGATTATGGTGGCTTCATTCAAAAGTCAGCAAAAAAACCAACAATGGGAACCTACACAAGAATATATTCACTGAAAACAAAAAAATCTGTCTGCTAGATATGCTGTACAGAAGTGTCAAGTTATTTATGGAATTAATTCTATTGTGCTGTTCAAGAAGAAACAGAACAAGGCTGTGCCCAAAAATAAATCAAGAGGAGGGAAACCTGTTACAAGGCAGCAAACAACTGTTATTTAAATACTTTTAAACGTGGATGGCAATAGGTGATCCACTTTGCATGAAGAGCAGTTCTGAAGAAGGTATCCCAGGCTGACTTAAGAAGCATTAAGGTGATTATGTCACTTGAATGAAGTACCCTTTAATAAATTCACTTATGTACTGACAATGAATCGCTTCCTACCTTACCAGCACAGCTACAAGGTTTGTAACATTTCTCAAACTATTGTAATCTACTTGTCATAGTCAAAAAGGCCAACATTGTTTATCAGATATCTATTTCCAGCAATAAGTTAAAGGACATTTTAGATCTTATGCAGCATCCATGACCTCAATATAGCTTTTTCTGATTTCTGTTCAGGAGCCCCAATTCCAGATAAAAAGGCAAAGTTGAAACGGGCCATATGGCTGGGTGTTTAACTGGTACTTCTCTACAGAATTATATTTCTACAGGTGAAGTCTACAAAGTAGAGTATATAAATTCTGGTTAATTGGCATGAAACAATAATTTCAACATTTGATAAAACCTATCATCTTCATGAAGGATATGCTGCACACTAGATGAAGATTATCTGACTTCTTAGCCTACCAAAAAATTGAGTTATAAAGGTGTGAAGAATGCTTGCTCAGCCTGCGAGTTTAAGTTGCCTATTTTCTTGAGATTGTTCCCAAACTTTGAATTGACAGGATGGAAAATCCAACTTTAATGTCTGGACTCAAACCACAATGACTACATGACACAAATAACTGATCTCATCTAAGCTCAAACAATTCTGACAGTTCAACTTGTGCAGCTGCACTACACTAGATAAGGTATCACCCTATCAGTAATGCTGTCACTTTATCAGGTATTTTACCTGGCACAAAAACCAAGAAGCTAGAATAAAACTCAATCATACTTTCTGACTAATATGAAAGGAATGCAACTACTTGAATACAGCTGCCACTGAAAGGTTTGAGATACAAGGAAGCAGGCATATTAACTTGTCTTGCAAACTTCCCGATTTTCTTCCCATCATCATATCATGTCCTTCCCTAAAGCTATTTATTCAGTATTGTTGGCAGGGCTTAGCAAGAAAACAGTAATTTACTGTACAGGGTTGATTGTTGACTAGGGTAAGCTCAAAAATGGAAGAAGTCTGAAAAAGCAGAGGCTCCCTGGTAATACAACATGAACTTCCCTTCTGGACACGGGGACTGTGTTTTTGTACAAAAACTAACTGTTAACTGTTTCATCAAATGTCACCACCAGTCTTATGTTTACCCTGCTCAAGCACCTGCGGTGATCCAAGCACCCAAAGGCACAGCGTGCCATGGGGTCACTCTGTCTTAGCTAAAACGCCTTTCTCACCTATGCAGAAGTGCTGGCCCCAGGCTTCGTAGGTCCTCACCGATTTTGAAAATACTCTTGAAATGTTAATGAAAGTCGGTACCATCTGAAAGCTCAGGTAAGGCAGAAAACAGGAGGGGGAGCTCTCACTGCACCACAGAGGAGGAGAAACTGGTCAGGAATGGTTGTTCTGCCTACCAGAGTTCAGGCAACATCTCTTCTGCTTCCCAATGCCATGCTTTGGCAGCTTGGTGCTGGTGGGAAGGGTGCATTACTCCTCCAGTTAGATCCTTTTCTTTAAAGCATTTCCCATATTATAAATTAAAAATAGTGGGTTTAGGAGTTTTAATCTTTTAACTTATTTTCTTTACCAGGAGCAAGAAAATAATCATATTCTGCCGTGTTGAAAGGCTGCACTTCTCCTACCATGTGCTTTTGTCTGACTGCTGAGCTAGGAGACCTGCACATATTTTTAATCTAAAATTCCCCACAACTTTGGTTCCCTCAGTAACTCAGCTACGCTGCACGCATGTATTAACGCATCAGCACTTGGCGGCGCTGAGAAGCACGCAGCACTACCAGAGTACAAGTGGGGAAGAATCATAGTTGCTTTGGTAACCATCACTTTGAATTTTCTTGCATTTTTTTCTTCTTGCCTTTAAATTCTGAGCCATAATTCCACATGAACTCAGGTGTCTGTATTGATAGTCATAAGACTTAGGTAAAATATAGTTTAACCAATGTTAAAACCTGACAACTGCAATGTTGTTGTTTTAAGCATATTCCCATATATATTTAAAATTATTCTAATCCGGGACTTTTGTCAGGATGAAAAAAAACTGAATGTAAAGATGGCTTCTGGTCTGATGGTTTCACTGGGGAGGGGTACATACAAATACAGAAATACAAAAAATATACAAGAATACAAGACCAGCCATGACTCCAGAGCTGCTTTGGTACTCTCCTAATATTTCCCCTCACACAACCAATGTGGAACAGGGAGCACCCAGGGTGCTGTCTCAAAGGGGCTCTCCATGTCAGTCCCAATACCAGTGCTCATCACACTTGCAACAACCAGATTTACTCCTGATCCTAGCAATGGGCATTATATTGCCAATTGCCAATACACTCATTGCTAAATAAAAGCAATATCCACAACCCTTTAAAGGAATACAGGCTCTTTTTATTTTACAGTGATTCATACGTTCCATTTTAATATTACCTATTTTAAAAACTATTAAAAATTTTTGACATGAAATTAATCAAGGATCCATTTTTAAAAATACCTCCTTTTTCTGTGGAACATCATTATCCCACTTCTGAAAATTTTATTTCAATATACAGGGCAATTTAAAAAAAAGCTACTACAAAGAATGAAGATTGCTTTTATAGACTCAACATGGAAGTACTATTTACAACAAATCTGGACTAAGGATAGTATTGGAAAACTAAATGTTTCCATAAATTTATGCCTCCAATAGAGAGATTTCTTAGCAAGGGATAAAATTGCACAATGATTTTAGAATGCAATACTTAATTTATATTAAACATGAAACCTGATCTTCTCTTAAAGAAATATTAACAGCCAAGAACTAGTCCTTGTTAAGGGGAAGGGTGAGGGGAAGGCAGGAGGACAAGGCAGGACCGGGTGAGAGGGAACCTCCTGTATGCTGCTGGTACTGTAACTGGAAATACAGGGAGATGCCAGACTACTCCAGACATGCCCCCCTGCTTAGCCAGCAGTTCCTGGGCACAAACAAGCCATGAGAAAACAAAGCTCCACATCATCTACTGTAGTTCTAAAGGTTGCACTAACCTTTAAAAACCGGGTTCAGCTACTGTGGATTTGCAGAAAGTACAACTTGAGTTTGTGAACAGGATGGAAGAAAACTGATATCCTGTGATCTTTTGCCCCCCCAAGAATATGCACCAAGTATCACACAGGGCACATTTGAATAGAAGGTACACCATTTCCTCTGTCAGTTGAAGTCACCTATCAAATGACAGAAACAAAAAGAAACCACCTCAAATCTTAACTGGGTGACATTCATTTGCATCCCTGTGAAAAGACTAAGTGGAAATCAGTGTCCCATACTGGGACCACTTCCAGGCACAGCAGCAAGCAGCCTGAGGAGAGAAAACTTGGGTCCTCACAGTTCATTCACAGGGGCAGCCTTGTAGATGAAAATATAGGACCTGGAAGCAGATCCAAATCACCTACATGCATTCAACAAAGTGTATCAAACTTTCTTATAAAAGACTAAGGATTACACTGTTTCTGAAATACTGCAGCTACTGAACAAACTCAGAACCCAGGTCCTACCCCTAAAGAAGGAATTTATTTTTAAACCCTCCCCATTATACATATCTCTTTTTCTAAAGTAAAATAAAATTCAAAAAAGAGAAAATGCTTGACAAGTGGAACCAAATGCTCATGATTCTAGTCTTGCTTTACTGCCTTGCTATTACAGTAAGACATATCAAAACAGATTAAGACGGCTAATGCTGAATTATGCAGAAACCGGTAATACAGAATTACAGTGGGAAAACCGAGTAGTCTGTCAAACTGCCTGTAGCTGGAAGTATCTGGGGCATTTGCCAGATAATTTATTTCCACAGAACTATCTACCATCCTAATTTTTTTTAGGATCTCCAAAGTCAGTTATAGAGAAAATGCTTCCACATAAATTTTCATTCACTGAAAAATACCATTAAGATGGTCAAAACTGCACACAAATTCAGATTAAATGTGGTGAATAATTTTGGATTAACAAAGAACTGAACACTGAAAGGGATGCCAAAATTCATCTGTTACATTTTACTTTTTTGGGTTGGTTTTCCAGCAGCCACTCACAGAGGTGGAAAAGGAGATGCAGGTCTGCCTTATAATTTAAAGTCTGTAATAACAGGGGACACAGTTTCAAATCTACCTGAAGTATTCAGTTTCAACAACCCTACCTAAAGTATTTAGGGACTTCTTCACCTCCTCTTCTCCATACAAAAAAATCAAAATGCAAAGAGGGTAGAGGCAAATTATAGGAAACCAGTGGAGGTTAAACTAATAGGTAGAGCACAACAAGTAGAAACAAACCAGCACAATTTGCATTTGTCTAACATTAAAGACTGTAGCTGTAACTCCTGAGAGAGCTCTGTACAAGGAAGGCCATGGGGAAGCAATACCCAAGTCCTCCTGGTGTCCCTGACCAGACCCTTCCTGTCTCCATCCTGCAGCTCCCACTGCAGGAACCACTGTTCCTGTCACCTTCTGGTTCCAGCCAAACTACATTTGCTTTCCTCTAACTCGGCTCCTTTTCCTTACTTACAAATCAGCTACCAGAGGTTTCCATTTGAATCACATTTGCATGCAGGTACATTTTGCATGACAACCTTGGCCTCAGCACTGGCTGTAGCCAGCCAGGTTATGCTTCACAGACTGCATTAGGTTTCTGTAACAAAACAGCACATTGGCATTCTTAAGGAGTTTCATCAGAACTGCTCCCCAGATGTCTAGATGTGTCAAGCTTCACGAATAGGAGCAATACCTTCAGCTGCACGACACAGAGTAGCTCTGTATGTAGCTCAAGAGCAGGAATTAATCCGGTCCACCACATTTTCCTTACATAGCCCAAACAAAGCCAGGTTCCTCCAGAGCTCCTTCGCTGATTGCTATAGGAGCACAGCTGCTGCACAAATTAGCAAGTTAAGTAAATCAGATGAAGCCAATCTGAATATTTAATCTCTGCATGGAGTTCCAGCATGTGTATTTACATACATAAGGTAACTGTCTTCAAGATTTGGTGAAACTGTCATTTTAACAAATAAGCCACCTAATTTTTGATATTAAAATAGAAATTATATTGCCATATAATCAAACTTTCTTCACACTTGCAAAGATGCTTTAGATTAACAGCTGCTGTTTTAGAGGAAACTGAGCATGCTATCACTTAATTCTAGAGAAAAAAAGTGTCCGCTTTCATTTGTTAAAATAAAACAGAGCTGCCAAATCAAGTTTATCAATTACCTGTCAAATTACAGTACTTCAGAAACCTACCTCTGAATCCTCAAATATCTCTTCCTGCCCACTTCTCTGCAAGCTGTTGGAAGAATTAATTAATGAATTTAATTAATCTAGTACTTTTTCTGGTTCCTGTGCTATCTCCAAGATGATGTACCTGCCTGCAGACACAGGAACCTCCCTGCTGCAGCTGTACCAGGGCCACCTAAGTTTCTGAGCATTAGTAGCTGTCACCTTCCAAGAGCAGAAAAGCCAGTGTAGGATTAATGCAGTGTCCAAATAAACTCACATTGGCAACTACTGTAGAGCCCCAAAAGGCAAACAGACCTGAAATAGTTATCTGCTAGTTAAAGAGAACACACTATAGATCACACCCCTGCAATTCAATAAAACATGTTTCAGTTATTTTGTAGCTAATGGAAATAACAGAGAGCAAGTTTTGTCTCTAATTAGTCCCCAATGCTTAACCCTGCCATTGAAGCCTTTTCCCTAACATTCAGACGTTAGGCAATGACATAGCGAAGAATCTCTGCACACCAAAGCAGAAATTTCTTGCTTGGATACTTATATATAGACATTAGTTTCATATCTGAATCAGGCTTTATTATGGAAAAAAAAAGTATTAATTGACCAACTATTCTATTTTGTATAGTTGTATGAATTACATTATTACATGCATGTATTACTTGAAGCAAAATAATCTGATTATTCTAGTTAAGTATATACATGCTCAGAAATTGTCTTACTGAGCTCTCCCATCTTCAGGCCAACAAACAAATGTAACACCAAGCAACAACTTCATTTCTCTATGTTAGAGGCTCCCTATCTGGCAAAAGAATACCACAGAAGGAATCAATAAGATCTTTCTGTAAATTTGTACAGAGATGACCTTTACAAAATAAATGTAGGAATATCAAATTCAAGGTCTGCCCTTTTTCCATAATCCATATACCAACAAGGAATGGATGAAACATTTCCCAGTTCTCGGTTTGAGAATGGCCTTTTAACATTTCAAGTCAGGCAACAGCACTCTCACTTCTCAGAACCTCTCACACTGGAAGGAAAACCGGTTTGTATTCGGTGAACAGGGGGCAGGAAGCTAAGACACTTGTCAGCTTTCAAATCTTGGCCAACATGAATCTCAGGACACTACTCAAACACCAAGAGACAGGAACAACCTTAGGTACCGTCTGTGCTCCCACAGTAACGCATCTGTGTTAAGGCAGCAAATGCACAGGCACTTCTAGGCTCTACCCACATCCCCTTCGTGCAGACTAAGGAGAAGGGCTGTAGTCATAAGCCTGTCGTCCAAACGCAATTCATTCAATCCACCTACAGGTATGAATTCCTCCATAAAAGACACTGCCTGAACCATGTCTGAAGAGCCCTTTGTGGCAATGGTGAACAAACAGAATGGCTTTTTTAACAAGACTTTAAATAAACATAAAATAAAAGTAAATTTAGTTGGCAGTCATTTTAAGGAACAAACAGGATGGCAAGCATATTAGTAAAATAGGTCACCAGAAGCAGGAAATCAGAAAAAAAAGAAGGCAAAGCTTTAAAGCCTGAATTAAAAATAAATGAAAAACACAAGTATACATTTTAATTTATAGTAGTTTCTCATTTGTGGTCAAAACAGCAGTAGACAGTAGAAACTATTTATCTAATCTTAAAAATTAATTAAGAATATGTCAACCCTACCCATATTCCCAGCCCCCAGAAAACCCCATGAAAGCAACAACTACAAGGCAAATTTATTTATGATGTCAACAACTAGTTAAGAATGCATTCATAAGAGTGGTCCAAAGCCCACTGAAGTCCCAAGAATTAGTCCCACCTCTTCTTAGCTTTCATTCTTGAAGATGCTTTTGGGAATACCTCAACTATTTTGACTGAATTGCCGTAATATAAAGACAATTTCTTTGTAGTAGTACAGATCTAGCAGCTGGAAAACACAGCCTAATGGGTTTCGAAGGAAGAGCTAATTTCTTTCCTGCTCAGATAGGGCGATCAAACTTACATCAAGGAAAAAAAAAATATCTGCAAATATTCCAGTGCAGTTCTTTAGCATTTAAAATAATTTATACTATGGAATTTGACTGACCAAACTTGGAATAAATTGGCCCTGCAGCTGAAGATTAGCTATCAACTTCAATGATTAAATATAAGGGAAAATAAAATCTATTTTTTACTCCATGACAGTTTACTAACCTACTGGGATAAAACCCAGTGAAATATGGCCTTTTAGTCATTAAAATTAATGAATGAAACAGACAAAAAATATAGAGATCAGACTTCCTGGGTAGGAAGGTGCAATTTTTGCAGTCATGTTTCAGTTCAGAACCAAAGCACATTTATCCTCTCAGCTAAAAGTACATTTTCATTTTTTGCTAAGACTCTCCTGAAAAATTAAAGAAAAAAGGCCCGTAGCATTAGAGAAACTGTGAGGATGAAAAAAGTAATGACACATAAAAGACATTTTAGTTGGCTCACAAGATAGTATGTACTACTGAACTTTACTTCTATAATGTGTTTAATAGCAACTGGATATATCCACATATATAGGATATATTCACATTTTATCACTAAATACTCCCTATTACCTTGGGTATGTGTTTTATTATTTAATTTTTAACTGAAATCTGTGCATCTGAATCTCTTGAAGGACTGTAGAATCTTAGTTAAATCCTCTATTAGATAGAAAAATATTCTCCAAATGATTAATCCTATAAACACACCTCTTTCTCCAGTCAATAAAAGCTGCTTGAATTCCACTATGCTCAAATGATCTTCACCAAACACTGCCACAAAACTCTAACAACGTGGCACTTTCATGAATGACAGCATTACTAATAAAAATAAAACTCTTTAGTGAAATATTCAGCCAGATGATGAAGACAGCCCACTTCTATATAGCATAAAATAAACTGAATAGTTATCCAGCTCACAAGGACTTCAAAGAATCATCCATCCCAGAATACAAAGCTATTTGAGCCTCTAGAATGAAGAGTTATGCAGTTATGAAGTAGGAGTATACTGCTATTTTTAAAGACGTGTTCAGAGATATTCTCACATGCACACAGGTGAGGCTGCAAACACCAATTTCAATTAATTGCACAATCTGTTTTAAGACTGATTTTGATCAATTATATCTTTGACAACCTGAACTATTTCAACTGAAATAGTCTACCCAGAGGACCTACTTTAGGATGCATTCATTTAACATGGAACATGATAGCACAGAGTTCCAGGCAATTCTCAGACTTAGCAGTTCCACTATTTAATCCCTGCTAAAATCAATCAAATGAGCTGGTAGTGGTTTGGCTGAGGAACTCTGGCATTTTTAATTTAATTTTTATTTTTTATTTAAAGCATGAGAGAGGAGTACTCTGTGTGTCTAAGGAAGACTTCCTTTGGTTACCCCCTCTTTACCACTAGAGGGATTCCTCTGTCTGCAAAGCCTATCCACACCTCTTCCTTTCCCTAGGGTCCCAGAGCATCATCCACACCCGCTGGATGGGAGAAGAAGGGTAGAAGCACCTGAGAAACAGGAGAGATGAGAAAAGGCTGAGGAGCAGGTAGGATGAGGGATAACCAGAAATACACTGTGAAACCTGTTCTATCCGAGCCATGCTTATCAGACCCAAAAAGACATTTTTGGCAAGAAACTGGCATGAATGGGCACACATCCTGAAACCCATTAATGGGATGGGCATCCTAGCACCAAGCTGGGAACTGCAGCTTGAGAGGCATAGGTTTCAAAATAGCCAGGCAGCATTTCTGCTGACTGGACCACACTTTTCTTGTCTCTGAAAAATTTGCATTGAGTGAAAGGGATCAGTTCATGCATGCTCAAATACTTCCTAAGAGTTAGCAACTGAATTCTCCAATCACTTCAGGCACGTGTCCTGGCTCCAACGTGGCCTCAACTATACTTGTCTGCAGCAGTCCTGCAGTTGCTCTCAGTAACTCCACAAGAGCACTCTGCACCCCTGCTGCCCTTAGTACAGTGACAGTAAGAAAGCCCTCTCTGCCCAAACCATGCTTGGACAGTAATAAATAAATTAAACACTTCCCACAGCTCGAGGTTTACACATACAAAGCCTCAGCTTGCATAAATTCAAACAAGTCTTTGGACTTTAACAAGGTTGTAAAAACCTGTATCAACTGAGAATATGTCCCACAAAGATGTATTTTTAAATAGGGTTCTTCAATGGTTTTAGAGGAAGGGGTGGGGTTTTTTAAAAGTCAATAGCAGACTGATCGAAATGTCTAAGTTTTTATGCACATCATTCTGGTTTACCACGGTCCTGTGTCCCTTGTCTAATTGGAGTAACATACTTTAAGTAATAACATCTGAAAAGCTGCTGGATGTCTCAAAAGAAGAGCCAGGTTTTCATAAAAGAAAAGTGTCAGGAGAAAAAATGCTATCACTCTAAGGAAACACACTTATGCTAAGTGTCCATCATGTCACAAAGGAATCAGATTTAAATATTTAATGTAATCTGTAATGTGAAGAACAATATCCTACTCTTAATTTCATGAGTATTAATCCCATCATGTTTTCACTCCTTACCTTTTCAAGCATTGTCTGATATCCGTGATGCATCAGACATCACATGTACACATCTCCTTAGATAACACTTCCTTTCCTTTTTGGCAATGACGTGAAAGCTCTGAACCTCCAAGGCAACTTCTAATTTGATCTAAACATTTAAACAAACCGAATTCTAACTTTCCTCCTTAAAGCTCTGGTAAAGCACCAAAACAGCCATCAAGAACATGCAGCTTTAAAAAAAAAAACAGCAAAGAAAACACCAAAAAATTATGTAATAAAGCCTTAGTTTCTGTTAGCACTCACAAACAAAAAGCTTCATATACCAAGACTTTCCCAAGTGAAGAGATTAAATTGTGCATCTACTAATTGGACCTTCACCCCTAACTTTGAGCCAAAACCCAAACAAAACCACAGAGATATAGACTAGAGCAGGGGAGGAGGTCTGCACTCTGCTAGAAGAGAAACAGAACAGAGGGAATGAACAAACACAAAAATCAGAGAGAACTTCAAAATCTACTGGTGAAAGCAAATATGAATACAAGCCCAGCAGGAGCTCACATATTTTCTGGCTCACTCTGCTACACAGGATGCCTGACAGTCCCAGGCAGGCAAAGCTGGGTCAGTGGTGCCAGTGAAGCTCACACTGCACTGCTGGGTGCAGAGAGGGCACCTCTCCACATGTCTAAAGGATCTGTCCAGGAGTGCTAAGGTAGAGATAGTTCTTTTGCTCATGTTCCATAATAAAAGGAAGGATCAAAGACAAGGATCTGGAAGGAGGAAGAAAAAAAAAAACCAAACAAGTAAACTAACCCCAAACCAAACAAAAAACTCCAACAGAAGTACCAAAAAAACCCCCAGAGTAATCACCTTGTTTGCCTGTTCAATAAGACAACAGAAGTCAGCTACCGGTCACAGAAGTCATATGTAAATAAAACACACGCTGAAATTCTGGCAACTTAAACGTAAAATAAGATTACTTATTAGTACATAATTTGTAGAAAATTTACTAATGACATTGCACCAATAGTTGTTTTCCCTCAAATACAATTAAGTGAATGAAAAACCTACAAGAGAGCTTGTATAGCTTGCAAAATGGTTACAAGACTTGTTTGCCCTAGAACATGTTTGAATGATCCCACAGCAATTCATTCTTTTTTGTAGGATGTCATCTTAGACTAATGTGTCAGTAGAATAGCTGTAGGACAGATTGATAAAAAATGGTAACAAATTTTCAAGGCCAGATGGCTTTCACCCCAGGGATTTGAAGGACCTCGTATGTGAAATTGCCAAAGTATTGTCATAACCAATGTGCAATATCCCATTTGTACAATCTATCATTTAAATCATCTTCAGCGCTGGAAATTACGGTAAAGAATAGCATCATTAGATAAATGAATATCCACGACATACAGGAGAAGAGCCAACATAGATTTAGCAAGAGAACTGATAACAGACAAAAATATTAAAAACTCTTTGAAGGAATTAGCTAGCATGCAAATAAAAGATGATCTCGTGGGTTTACAAAATGCCTTTGATCAGGAAGCAGGACAGCAGCCACAAAACCAGCAAGGTTCCAGATTACAAGCTATGAAAAACATGACCATCTTGAAATAGGGGGAAAGATCAACATAGAGATTAATACGTGCTTAATGATAAAAGGAATATAAATGAAAATCATCTTTAGTAACTCTGAGCAATTCCCAAAAATATAAGCTATGAAGAGCTACAGAAAACTCTCACAGTACTGAGAAATCAGGCAATAAAATGGCAAGTAAAATCCAAGTGCCAAAATAAGGCACATAACCAAGACTTGCTTTGGCTGTCAAAAGCAATAATAGACTCTAAACTTGTTATTACCATTTCAGGACTGTAGTGTAGATCCATCATCAAATGCACCAGTTACAAGAGAAAAAACACTCAAACAACTAAAAAAAAAAACCCCACACAACCAAAACCACCACAAACATTACTCAGTTTGATGGCTTTCCAAAACACAACAGAATATTGGGAAGAACTACAATGAAATCTTCAGCAGGTAATTATAAACATATACACACACACATATATATATATATACACGCACATATATATACCCACACACACATATATATGCACACTCTGCATGCTCACAGTTTGAATACTGCACGGAGTTCTGGTGTCTTTTACTTTCATCACAAAAGCCTGAGACTAGAAATAAAGAGGGAGACGGCAAATTAATTGAAAAGAGTTTTGCATTATAGGACTATAAAGCAGAACTATTCAGTTTGAACATGGGAGAGAATACAAAATTGATATAAATTTCTGTAAAATGATAAATAATGTAAAAAGGTAAATAGAAAATAGCATTCCCTAATTTTAATGAGATATGAAGTGTCAAATAAATTTAAATTAGCAAACAGAAGTTTGATGATAAAAAAAAAAATTTCCAGACAAAAGAAATGCAGTGACACACATTGCATCATATGTTAAAAGTCTGAAAAAGGTCCAAAAACTTCTTAGGCAAGCTCATTGATTAAAATTCAGCATCCAACAATGTTCAGGCATGACCTCAGTTCAAGAAGCCTGTCAATTGAGGAAAAGCTGGATGAGTATACAGTAAAAGCATACTTGGGACTGCTGTGGTCCTGCATCTCTTCCTTGCGCTGGGGCTTGACTGAACACCATCACCTACAGAGTGAATATTATGAAAATGCATTCTAGGTATTACACTGCTGAATCCCTTCATTAATGTTGCTAGAGATAGGTTAGTTATTGAAAGATGAACCCATTTCACACAGAGAGAAGCTAGCCAGCACTTTGAAACACAAAAGGCATGCGAGATATGAAGAAGCACACTCTCCTCAGTGCTCAGCCTTCTATTATCTCTGCATGTCCATAAAGATGGGAACCCTCTGAAACACATTCAGTTAATGACCATGAGCATATCCACAGGTCTAGAAAACAGGATACATAAAAAGAGAAAAGTGAACAGACATGGTCCATGAACACGCATAAACTTCAAGTTTTTCTGGGATAAATGTCCTAAGTGACCAGCAGAAATGCTGCCATTCCTGGTCTGTTTCAAAAAAACCTTCAAATGTTGCTGAGGAGTAAGTTAAGCTGATCACATATGGGAACACAATGGACATACGGCCAGGTCTCTTGCATCCCTGTTTCTCGGGATTTAAATCAGTGATGGCTAAGACAATACACTTTAAAGAAATATAGTTCTCAGCATTTGGTGCCCCATACCAAAAGACCTGAAACAAGAGAGATAGCACAGCCTCAGACATAAATATACACTCAAATAAATGATTAAGGGAGAGGGACAGGATAAATATCTTCAATATATATCAACTTTTCCACCCAGCCTACATTTACCATGCTGTCAAGTTATCTTAATGCTATTCTTTAGAAGCAGTAAATATGTATAATGCAAAGCCCTGTAATCTTCCTTTAACTATCTTTCAATATCAGGCAATAAATCAGATTAAAACTTCAGAATCACTCCACAGATAGAAATTATGCTTTTTATTTTTGAGATTTAGATTATTAATAGGTAAACTAAAATGCTTTTAAGGAAAAAAAACCAAAACCAACACTTTTTAAATTACATATGCTGCAAATAAAATTAGAGAAATGTTTTATACAATTTTTCTAAAATTTGAGTCAAATTCTAGCCCAGGACTGCAGACAAATCAATCCATGACAGTTCTGTGAATAATTAAACAATTAGCTTTAATAATGAATGATATTTTGATACAGATTTTTAGATTGGACTTGTTCACTGAAGGTCTATGATAATTAATGATAGCTGAACTTTGGCCATTTTAGTATAATGGAATTTTAATACTATTTCCTATTAAAGATACTCAAGTCTATTTTTTGAAAAGGCTTAAGAGGCTTGTCATTCACTCAAGTCTATTTTTTGAAAAGGCTTAAGAGGCTTGTCATTCTTTTAAGTTATGAAACACTGGTTATTTCAAAAGGAGGGCGCAATACTTCCTGTAAAATTCAGTCCATTTCTGAGCTCTTCTCTGTTAGAAACTCTGGAAGGCATAGAAAGAATATCACTCAGCTACATACATTTAAGGGAGGAAGCGGGGAAGAAGAAATTACTGCAACATGAGTCACAACAACCCTGTGCAGTGCTACAGGCTGGCAGAAGTGTGGTTGAAAAGCAGCCCAGTGGAAAAGAACCTGGGGATGCTGGTTGGCAGCCTGCTGAACATGATCCAGCAGTGTGCCCAGATGGCCAGAAGGGCCAACGGCATCCTGGCCTGTAACAGGAATAGCGTGGCCAGCAGGACCAGGGCAGTGAATCTCCCCACGTACCCTGCACTGGTGAGGCCCACCTTGAGTACTGTGTTCAGTTTGGGGTCCATCACTACAGAAAGGACATTGAGGTGCTGGAGCATATCCAGAGAAGGGCAACAGAGCTGGGGAAGGGTCTGGAGCACAGGTTTTGTGAGGGACAGATGGAGTGGTTTAGCCTGGAGGAAAGGAGGCTTGCAGGAGACCTTATCCCTCTCTACAGCTACCTGAAAAGTGTTTGTAGCCAGGTGGGAGTTGGTCTCTTCTCCCAGGTAACAAGCCATAGGACCAGAGGACATAGCATTAAGGGGAGGTTTAGGTTGGATATTAGGAAAAATTTCTTCATGGAAGGGGCTGTCAAGCATTGGAACAGGCTTGAAGCATATAGTAATACATCAAGAAAACATGATTTATGGAGACTAATTGCTTAATAATCTTGTTGCATATGTTCTTCATGAACCAGGATGTTCACATCCTGTTACCCTTTCAAGGATATTGCTCATGGTAGAGTGATTAAACACTGAAATACAGCCAGAGCAAAGGATACTCATAAAAGGTGTTCTTGCCATAGCACCATAAATACTGTTCTATAATATATGACAGGGAAAACAGGAATCAAAGTAAAATTGCATTTAAATTGTGCATATCCATACCATGGGAGAATTAAAGTTAAGAGCTGTTTCAGACAATGAAAAGCTGTCTGCAAATAGGTGAGTAACTGTGAAGAGGTACCTGTTCAAAGACTGTCCCCTTGCACTGCATTCACTGGACACAATGGTTTCTTAGACCTGAGCAACACCACAAACTTGAGGAATCATTGGTGTCTGACAGTAAAGGCAGCGTTATGGCTCTAGTTTCAAAACACTGGTAAGAAGCCATAATATATTTTAAAATAATTTCCTTAACAGCATCAGCTCATTTGGCAATAATCCAACAGCACTGCAGATAGCATTTACCTTTCCTGCACTGATCAAAGAATCAAATTCTTGCAGAAGAGCAAGAGAGAAGGAAAGAGGGAAATACCATCCTGTCTTAAAATCCACAACTGAAACGTGTTTGATAGTTTCTTTCCTCAACAAAACACTGATAAAAATCACTTGTCTATTAAAATGTCAGTATCAAACAATGTATCAGAATATATTTCCCCTCACCAATTGATAAAGTTGGATATAAGCATTTATACCACGCACTGTCACTGGTTTTGGATACATTCAGTTTTTTCTCCTTTATGGAAACATTAGCACAGCAGCCACCAAGTATTTTACTTCATTTCAGCCACAGGTGTTAAGATAAATTTTCTATTTGATAAGGAGTTCAAGACTCCCAGTAATGCTACATCTATTGCCACCTAAGGAGGAAATTACTGTTTAATATTTTCATTATGGTAATAGACAGAGCTTCCAAAGCCATCAAGATTTTGTGGCGTTAACAAGGGTCAGGGCTTACAATGCTTAAAGGACAAGATGCAATAAACGCATTGTAATGTGACAATGGGTGACAGAATAAGGTGGCAATGAACAGTAGGATTTGCAAAAAATCCATTACCAGACAGAAAAGAAAAAATAATTCACAGTTATATAAAGAATAATCCTTCTATAGTAGAAAAAGGGGCCGGGCTTTGAATTGATCAATGTTGTTTCTACATTAGTAGTAGAAACAGGAGTATCAGAGCACCTAGAAAATCCAGTAAGGATCAAGGGTTTGCCACTGGATGCAGTAAACACTAGAGCAGTAACAAGCAAAGAAGAGGAGCATGCAGCACAAGCAAGCTCCTCTTCCCCTGCTCTGCGGGTCCTGGCAGGGTACACACACTCATTCATATGGGATTCACACGGGTGAGAGCACAACTCAACGGCAGATCCCAGGATTAACAGTCAGTGTTCACAGGCGTGGTTGGAGGTATGAGCAATGCATGGGTGTGCCAAAAAGTCTTCAGAAGTCATCTGAGCATTTTCACACTTCTGCTCTGATTTACATGTGAGCAGAGGCACTGGGGAATGAAAGACAGGCAGGGGTCATTGTGGGAGTGGGGCTGTGAAGCTACAATGGGGTGGCTGGTCCAAAGTTGTTATCCTCTCCAATACAGGCAAGACCCCCTCAGAGCCAGGACATCCACAGACCCAGCATTTCAGAAGTAAAGAGCTTAAAAGAATAATAAGAAAAATAAAACTTAAGAAATACAAGGTTTCATCACAGTTGATCTTCATAAGGGTGGCAAGAGATAAATGCACCTTTGACTTTTTTTGATGAGTTCAAGGAACATGCCAGTAGAAAGAAGGACCCACCAGTGCAAATTTGCAGCTTCATTGGGGATTACGATTTCCTGTAACTGCATGAAAGTTGCCCTACATAAGGCTCTCTTATCATCACCATTTTGCCTTGAGAAGTATATATTCACTAAAGTACATAAAGAGAGGGAAAGAGTAAGATCAGCAGATGTACATAATGCACACAAGCTTGCATGATGTACTGGTGAATCAGGCATATGCATGGAAAGATGAACTCAGCCATCATATGCACTTGTGAAATGGTCAAAAAACTGCTGTGCAAGCTTGAAACCCAATTGTTATCCACCTGAGCATGGAATAAAGCTGTGCCAGGTTCTCAAGCTGCAGGCTCAAAGCAGTCAAATATTTAATGCTAAACTTTTTCTCTGAGACACTGAGACAAGAGGATCAGAGGTACTGCAAGCCACAGGTCTTAAAAGTGTTTCTCTTTTATGATTAACATTGTTAATTTAATTTCACTACTATATAGGTACATATCTGTGTAAAGCAGTTTTGGGGCAAAAAGTTTTCCAAGGTGCTAAAGCATTATTCTGTAAGGTGCTGATCTTAGCCGATGGGTTTCACAAACTGGGGTTTGTGTGTTGAATGCAGATTTTGTAGACCCAGTCCTATTATCACTTCTGCTGATCACAAAGCAAGCCCTCTGCCTCTGGAAGGAGAGTGATGTTTTATGAGCTTAGACCCCAAAGTGGAACCAAGTTGTATCTCCAGGATGAGACATTCTCCCCACCATGGTGCCCTGAGTCAGAGCACCCATCCTTCTTCCCGTCAGCAGAGCTTTAGGGCTGTATCAGGAAGCAGTAAATCCCAACACAGGATTTGTAGTGTGAAGCAGGTGGTGTTGAGTATATGGTATCCACGGTACACATATAGTGCATGGGAAGGTGACTATTTCCAAATAACTCCATGGACTGAACACACGCTGGTGGTTGGAACACCTAGTTTCATCCTGGAGGAAAGTGTTCCAATACTGCTCTATGAACCAAAATGGAAATGCTGATTTCAAAAGTGTATCCATAATTCAAGCTCAAACTCTAATATAAACAAAAACTAAACATGGAGTTCACTATACTTAGGCAACCAACACAGGCTGCATGATCAAAAGGCCTATCTCCTGCTCTTTACAACTACCTTACTTTTAGATGTGTGAAGCATTAGGTAATTTAATGAGAGAACAGGAGAACCTGTCCACTGCTCAAACCAGTAGGTGCTCAGAGCATGCCTACATTCCAAATCCAGGAAAGGGCCATGAAACAAATATTCTTTTAATGAGTTCATCTTATCCAAATACACCAGATCTGACAGTTTAAATTTCTTCCCTAGTCTAAGGACGAGGGCATCTCTGTTTGGGAAGAGAGAGCAACAGCATGCAGATCAGAACACCACAAGAAGCAATGTCGTTTCCCAAGTGTGTGGTACGTGGCACCTCCATCTTGAGTCACCCTGTATTTAAGTCCGTGCTAATTTGCATGTGTGGATCTCTATATGGTACAATCTATATGCCACCTGCTCTGTGACTACTTATGCAGCAAAAAACATGGGGACATATTCCCAAGCACGAATCATCTTTTCACACCGAGATAGCAAAAAGAAGCTCTTATCCTGCCAGACTTCACCAGCCAAAACCCTATTCCAGGAGATTTCCTACTAGCATACATCTGCCAGTGCCAAGCCTTGGTCTCAACTTTTTTCTGCCCTGCACTGGGAGCAGCATGTTTGGAATGAACAAAGAGCATATTGGTTCTCTCCTCTATGGCAGAAATTTTTTACTGAAAGATCCTACTCCAGTGACCTAGAGCTATTTGAAAAGTTAAAGTTGCAAAAAACTCCCACTGTGTAAAACCTGGCTCTTGCCAGAGAAAAATCTGTACTTTTAGCAGTATCCCCCATTAAAAAGTGACAATTTTAGCCATTGAAGATATTGGTTGAAGTGCTGCCTGACTCTGAGGGGCAACACTTACAACCTCAAACGCTTTCTACTATCCAGAGGGTTTCAAAGAGAAGCAGGGAAATGTAGATTGGACACAGCTCTGCCAATTAAAATAGAGCCGATAAAAGTTTTTAGGGCAAAATGAAATGCTTTGTCCTCTCCCATCCTTGGGCTGCAGTCTATCTCCTTCAGTACACAGAGTGAAAAAGGATTTGGCTTTCTTATTATACGTAAAATTCTACCAAGCATCTCGAAAAACTGTGAAAAAATGCACAATTAAATACTGTTACTTTAATGCCATCAACAAGATGCTATTTTTGAGAGCATGTGTGACATGATGTAATTCTATGCTATGCTGAATTTTAATCCTGTTTTATAAGTTCTGCACAGATTGAAATTTCTTGGAGTCTAAGAAAGTAAAGACTGTGCTTTCAGTGAAATGCCTCAGAGAATTCTCTTTGTGACTCATGTGGGACATCTGGGCTCCAATTTTTATATATAACTAGGTAGCTTTCTCTTTATCCTGCTGTAAAGATTGGCGGGGAGAGACGAGTACTGAAAAAGCCTAACTTTTCCCAAGTCCAGTGGTACTGCAGGGTAGCCCAAAAATGGCCACATGGCTAACTCTAGTCTAATCAAGAACAGTGGAAAGTTATGATTTACATTCTCCTAGGGGCAGGGGCACAGAAATGTTCTATTTGATGGGATTAGGCCCCAGCTGGAGCAGCACACAGACAAGTACTTGTGATTTTATATGTTCATGCACTGTTCATGCAGTCCAGCACACAACAGAGGTGGTCCACAAAAAACCAGCCTTCATTCAGAACACTTTTAGAACTGAGCTGTATGCGAAGTTGGATATCATCTTTGTAGACCATGCCTGTCTTTCATCATCAGTGAGTACAAAGAAGGACACATACATTCCATCATGATGTCCAAACCCATAGCTTGCAAGTAACACTGCTCATAGAAGTCTCAGACATTATTTGCCCTGACAAATTAAAATAGCATCAGAGTGTGGATGCTGAAAGCTTGGTTGCAGAGAGATTTTCCAGCTTTCTGCTAGCCTTGCTTTAACACAGATGCTGGCAGAAAAACAGTTAGAGGTTTTTGTAAACCAATCCCTTTATCTTGCAGGTAGAAGTATTGTTGTGAAACTAACTGAAGAAATATTTTGAAATGGGTGTTGTAGAGTTTAGCCAATCATCCTGGGAGGTGGACAATCAAAGGACCAATAACCTTATGTCAGTCAAGCGAACTAAGATACATAAATGAGTCTGTAAATTAATAAATAATTCCGTTCCATCCCATTTCTTCCTGGATCGAATCTATGTCATCTCTCGCCGTCCCCGGTACAACAGCGACATCAGAGTAACGTGCTTGTCAAGAAGATCAGACTGTGAAGCTGTGCTCCACAATAGAATACTGCAGAGGACGGTATTCTCCTCAGTACTGGAGCTCAGAACAGGTAACCCACATGGTCCCTATCACTGCCCCACCACTGGAGAGTGTGACAAGGACTCTGTTGGCACAAAGTCACCACATCAGTAATTTCTGAGCAATTACAGCCTTTGCAGCATCCTGCCTCTCTAGCCCCACCATTATGGAGGTACAGCATGAGTTAGTCATAGTAGCCCTGGAATCCAAATCTAAGAGATGATCCATGAAGAAAACATAGAAACCTGATTATAATTGCTGAGCATGAAAATAAAGACAACCTGATTTATAAGCAGAGTACAGCTGGCAGTTTTGGCATCCTTGTTTTCTGCATCACCTTTGGAAAATTCTTTTTTTTTTCCCCCTTTTACTTCCTTGTGTTGTTTTTTGAGTTTTGTGAGGGTTTGGGGTTGTTTTGTAATCAAAACACCATTTACTGAGACACTAAAAGCAAAACAAAACAGAACTTGGGCAGAACTGTGTGAGGGAGAGGTTTTATATTCATGGATTGGCCAGGCATAAACCAGACTCTAAAAATAAGGTGGGCAACTATTTTCTCTGAGGCAATAAAGCTTGAAGAGATTAAAAGACTGCACGTGAAATCTATATAAAAGCAATGAAAATATTGTTTTACTGCCATCAGTAATTCATCACCATCCGTAATTGACCATCATTGGCATCAGTCAGGGCATCACATGAAACACAAAATACATGATAGGATATGGACACTGTATTCATCTTACACAGTATTATATTGCAGAGTCATTTAGTTACTCTAATATTTGTAGTGCAGTTAGACTATGCTTCCAGTTGCAACCTTAGCTATAAAACATGCATGAAAAATGTGATTCCCAGAGCATCCCGATCCTTCAGTGCTTAAGGCTCAACACTGAACAGCATGCCTGCTCCAATAAAGCTGCTCTGACCAGCAATCAAGGGAGAATGGCCATGTTTGTCGGATGACAAATTTTACTCAGGACCTGTATGAACAGAGCAATTTAAAACCACGCCCTGGTAAAATCTAGGATGGCCACCTTGCTTGTGGGAATAGCAAGTTAGCAAAAATTTGAAGAAATAGATATTTCTCGAAAGCAGACCCACACATGTGTATGTACTGAATCATGGAGAAGAAAAGAAAGGAAAATATAAGTTCAAATAATTATATGATTAAAAATAAATTAGAAAAATCACACTGCAGAGATTCAGTAAAAAAAGACAGATGTGAGAAAGACTTGACAAGAAACAGACAAGGTAAGAATAGTCAGCTACAGGAAAGAGGAGAGCAATCTGCAGAAACCAGACTTTCAAAAATAAAGTTCTAGAGAGAAGATCTTAAAGGATTCTGGCCCAGTTTCTAAAGAGCCCTTCAGAGAGGTGAGGATGAAATTAAGATCTAGTAGTTCCTAAAACAAGAAGTGCTGAACTTTTTGCAAGGAACACATCTGTTTGCTTTCCTCACTGAGAATGCCCTATCATCATAAGGAGATGCCTTGTCAGCACTCTGTTTTCTAGATCCTCTTCTCAAGCTAGTTACGAGTTTGAAGAAGCAAGTAGTGGTCACACATTCTCAAATTCTACAAAGATGGTTTGAAGCAGGGAAACTTACAAAGAAAGTTACTGCAGATTACTAGTTTGATGCTCGAAAGACCAGCAACTATCTCTGCACGTGCTAACTGGCATTTGGCGCGGGCTAAAGACTTGACTTCACTCAGCCCACAAGGAAACATGGTTAAACCAAGTACAGCTGTCCTGTGCTATCAGCTAAGTACACAAGTTGCCCTCCACAGGTTTCTGCAAACCAGCTGCACCACAATAACCTCAGCCACAACCTGAACCATAAACTCTTCCTTGGGTACCTGCAGCCAGAGACAGCACCTTGTGTGTGTTCAACCTGAGAAAGCCCAGAAATACCCATTCAAGTTCAGTGGGATCTATGTGCAGAAGCTGCATGAATGACCCAGGTTGTTGGAACTGTCACCTTCCTACTTGCTCTATTTATCATTGGCACAATAATGGGGAATGCTCCATAAAGGAAATACCTCTGCATTTTTCTGAGCAACACACCAGAATAGTTTTCCACTATCAATCTTTACTTCTCTATCATCCTTTGCCTTGTATCCTTATGCAAAACCATAACTTTCACACTAAAAGATCAAAAAAAAAAACCACCTCAATGTAAACAAAGCTTTTACTTCACCAAGTCTAAAAAAGATTAAGCTACGTTATATGTAACTATTTCAAACATTAGAAAATGAATTTTAAACTTTATCTGCAAACCCAAATTGACATTCCAGTGACTTGCGCACCACATCAACTTCCACTCTGGTGAAGGAAGGGTCAGCTTAGTAGCAGATAGCTGTACAGTCTAAACCATAAACCTTAGTTTAAAAACCTGAACTCTCCCATTCAGTGCAATGGGGCAGTCAGGCCCCAACAGGACACAGAAATGCCTTCACATTGGGCAGTAGCTTCCAAAGCTAAATGACATTAAAATCTGAAAAGGCAAAATCAAGTTAAAATTCATACCATTATTCTGTCAGTGAATTATCTCATTTTCCTAAGAAATATTTGAAGCCCACAGAACATATGGAAGTTTTCTGCAAATAAAATTTGGTTCCCTCCAGGATAGATGGTAACTGAGTAAGCAATCTGAAATTTTAAGTTCTTAGTTTAGATACAAGGAAATTACATGCTTTTTTGTTGGATATGGCCCAAAAATATATTGAATGTTTAAAGTTGAGCATATGCTTAAATATTTCACTCAACTTCATCACTGAAGAATTAGTTTTTCTACCCATTCTCCTAATTATTTTGTCCTTCTTTCAAAATCAAGATTTAAAAACATCAAAAGGAAACCTTAGTATTATACTCTTGTTTAATTTTTCCCTCTACCTTTGCTAGTCATTAGCAAAAATTTTTCAGCCTACATTACTAATATATAGGGAAAAATTCAAGACCTCTTTGTTAGGGCTGCAGGACAGATTGCACCTCTATGATATTTTTCTCCTACCCCTCCTCACAAACTTGATTTCAGCTGATAGGGAACATACATACAACACCCTGACTTAGCAGATTTCCAGATTCTTTTGTTACAGTTCTAAATGACAATTTTTTTGGTCAAATTCCATGACTGACAATTTACCCATAGCCTTTCTGTAAAATGCAGTCAACAAAGCAATGTTATTGGTTGTAGCAAGGTGGGAGTCGGACTCCCCTGCCAGGCAACCAGCAACAGGACAAGAAGACACAACCTCAAACTGCACCAGGAAAGGTTCAGGTTGGACATCAGGAAGAATTTCTTCACAGAAAGGGTTGTCAAGCATTGCAACGGACTGTGCAGGGAGGTGTCCATCACTGGACACCATCCCTGGAAGCACTCAAGAAACAAGTGGACATCCTATGGTTCAGTTGACAAAGCAGTGATTGGTCAGAGGTTGGACTCAGTGATCTGGGGGTCTTTTTGAACCTAAATGTTTCTGTGATTAGAATAATACAAACAGGAAATAAAGTGGTTTACATATTCATGCTGCTATTGGGATTTTTGTTGTTGTTTCTATAAATTTTTTTTAATAACATTACTGTTCAAATAAAATAGGAACTAAATTGACAACAACTTGGGCTATAGGTGAAATGCAGCCTAGGAAACTACCACTAAAGTGTTGTGCCTTCTTGTTCAGAAGTCAGAGGGATTAAGAGGCAGGCTACTCCCGGATGGATTTCTGCTGTTACATGTACTATTTTAACCAAGACCAAATAAAAAGTCATCAATAAATAGTTTTTGATATAACTTATTCTGTGGAATAAGTGCTGTTAGGATAATTTGAAATTAAATCAGATAATACACGAAACCTGCTCTTGGTGTATATGTGCACAGGGAGACTATATGCATGCCCGTGTACAAATTATTCCCAGCAAGCCACTTTCAGCTCAAACAATTACTAACTAAGTATTCTCCAGCTAGGTATTCACATCTATATATAGGTTTTCTAGCAACAACATTATGTAGTTAATAATAAAGAAGGCCAGCACTAAAACTGAAAATCTTATTAAACGTTTATTATTAGTGAAAACTGCTGTTCTACAAAAACTAAGTTCTCATAATGTAAATTAACAACTAAGGCCGCCAAAATCCCAAGCTGTTATCAGAGGCAAGGTAATTGCTCTGGCTGGGATCTATCCAAGATTAAAACATCCATACTTAAGAGTCTCTGAAAAGCATTCAAGCTCCCAGTATAGTCACTAGTCAAGGTAATGGATTTAAAGTGTCTACTTCAGGGAAAGTCAAATCACTCTCTAGGAGCCTGTAGCCTGTCCCGACTTGAAGCCCACTGCAGTTCACCTTACCATCGGTGTTTCACATCATTTAAAGTGCCCAAGGGATGACACATAGCAGATGGGGCTGATGGAAGGCTCAGTGTCTATGGACTAACAGCTGAAGGCCCCAAGGGGTGCCCAGTGTTAGGCACGAGGGGCACCTTTTCAGGAACTCCTAGATCTTCACCAATACAATGGGACTTAGACAGCCTATTCATATGTAAGAACTAATGATAAATGCTTAAAATTCAGGTACCGGTCTCAAATTGCAATCAAACCCAAGATACATTAGCAAATAAGGAAAAGGGAAAGGAGGGGTGGTTGCCTGGTACACAAAACCAAACAATATTCTCTCTTTATCAGCTTACACTGCTTCTCCCACCTTTCCTTCTGGCCAGCATCCAGAGATGTGCACCAGCTGCCAAGTAGGGGAATAATGACAAATTGAATTCAAATCCCATGGAAATGCAATCTACTTCCTGCAAACAATAGAAAAATACAGCCCCAACCACTATATATTTAAATAACAAAGGATTAGATAGTACACTATTTTTCAACTCGAAGAGTTGGAGGGTTTGAAGAAGGGAGCAGAAAACACGTTGGTGGCATACTTACTATGCATTGTTCATAAGCATGCCTAGGAGCTTTACACTTTGTAATCCAGTTGAAAGATGTTGATAAATCTTAGTTAAAAAATAGCCTAGGGTATAATGATTATAGAGCTCAGTGTAGTTCAAGGTTTACTTCTGAGAGATTATCCTGGCAACCAACCCTCAAAATTTGTGTAGCTTCACTGTAGAAAAACACCTTAAAACCTCTACCTGTAAACTTGAATTCAAGTCAGAAAATATATCTACAACCTACCACTGACACTGTAATCTCGTATTTAGTACTTATCTTATTGCCATGTTAAACTTTATTATCAGCTTCATTTGTAGTTTCATTTAGATAGCTGATTTGTGGCTATATCTTGTCTCTCAATGCTAATGAGAAATAGGATTTCGAATTACATTCCAACAGGTTTTATTTCTTCATCTTGTGATTTTAACTTCTGCTTCCTCTAATTTTTAGCACCTTTGTGTGAAAGTGAACCAGAAATCTGCCTGGTTTTTGTAGTTCATGGAATACAGGCAGGGACTGACAGTGCTCACATTCCTCCAGGAGTGGCCACTGAATCTCTCCTGTGGCTTTTATCAAGGGATCTGGAAAACAACTGAATATATATTTAAAATGTGACACCTGAAGAGGAAAAGAAAGGTCTGGCTGTGGCTCAGGAAGGCAGTTGCTTCTGTGGATGTCACTTCTCTTCAAAGCCTTCAGGTACCCAGGGAGTCTCTTGTCCAAGAGCCCTTCAGACAAGCAAGAACTGTGGAACTGCACTGCCCCACATTCATAAATCTCTCATCACATACACTGCAGGAAATCTAAATCAATCACAGGATGCTACTGTCTTCCTAGGACTCTCCTGTGGGTTTCTTCTGGGGAAAGGATAATTTTGGCAAAACAAAGCCACATTTATACAACAACACATGCATCCCTTTTTTCTTTCAACACTTGGAGAAAGGGAAGGTAAACACAAACATCATTTTGAGAAAAGCAAAAGAGTAGTTTTGCGTTCAACATTGCCTGTGTTCAAACATTCCTGATGAAAATTTTGAGATAGAAGTTAAACACTAGCTTTAAAAAACTTTCTGGAAAATATTCTCTAAAAGCATTCCAGAAAACATGATGAGAATCATGACCAACATTACTGGCAAAACAAAAATGAACTTAAAAACAGCAAAACTGAGGAATAAATTATTTAAAAAAAAAATAAAAAGAAGCAGCAATCCAGTCACAACTACTACAAATTTCAAGCACGCAAAGTATGGGGACACCGACTTTTAAAAAAATATCAAAACAAGTCATTCTGTCTGGCAACAAATTCTACGCCATATTACATAGAACAGACTTGTTTTTCTCTTGCTGGAGATTTTACTGTGTGCAGATTCTCTGCATTTCCCCTTGCAAATAGTGAAATACCTGCTCCTTATTTACTTCCCCCAAGGCAGAACACGAGCAGAGTAAATAGCTAGGTCCACAGTACCACACTGCACATTGAGCTGGCCAAAAAAGCCCTCTCTTGGGAGCTACGAAAGGGAAGCAATGAATGCCTCCTCAGTGGCATTTGTAATTCTTGCTGATAACAGGATGGTGCTCAAACCCAGGGAGACCACTGACAGCACAGCCCCTCATTCTTAACTCATCCAATTGTCTCATCTTTAACCTACAGTTAGTCTACTCTGTACTTTAACCTCAGCTATTCCTTTCCCATTTCCAGCTCCCTAAATGCAAGGAAGTACTTTACATCCTCTTAACAATAACTAAATTCTCTCCTGCTGTCCAGGAAGAAATAGCAGGACAGAGGTGAGAGAGGACCAAAAGATGGAAGTATTCTTGAGCCCTGTCTCCTGGCCATAGACAGAAGCAGCTACAGAGAGGTCTCATTCATTCAGTGCTTCCTAGCTTGGAAAACATTGCATGAAGATGAAATTTTAATCATTTTCTGAACATTGACATGATTCAGCTGTGTTCAGAACCAATGGTGGAAATGGTCATTCTGATGAAACTTAAATTTCAAGGATTCCTTTTAAGGATTTCAATTAACAAATAGAAGTAGAACAACAAAAAAATATTTTGAGTTCTACAATTTTTTTCCTTCTGAAAAGCCATGCTTCATTCAAAGACATACCATTTAGAATGTTGTTTCTTATTATATGGAACAATTAGAGGAGTCAAAAGCCGAATACAATGTTTTGATTTCCTTAAAATAGTGCTTCAATGAAGCTAAAATAATGTGTTTTGAAAAATCAGTTTTATGGACAAATTAATGTTTGTTTTCATTCTCATTCAAAAGAAAATTCAGCGTTGGCATTTCATTGAAAACAGGCATGCCAAGTTCCAACCAGCTGTAATATTGTAACTGTGAAAACAGATTCCAGAGGTTCATAATCAGATTTGAGCTACTGTTAAAAATTACACCCACGCCCCAAACAACCCTCCCTCAGAAAATGGCAAAAAGATACATGACTTCACAGAAATTTAAAAAAGAAAAAAAAAAAGCCAACCAAAAACCACCACTTCAGGAGGAGAACAGCTTCTCAGCAATATTCCTATGGGAGGTCTAACACGGGCAAAACAACTCACTATTCATACACTTGCTCTGAGAAATGGGAGAGTTGCTTTTGCTACATTTTCCATATAAACCTCTTTCCCTCAGAGATCTTTTGAGACATATAGGAGTCATAGATGATTTCCACTCAAACTTTAATATTCAGAAAATTTTCAAGCAACTTAAGACATGATAATGCAATGTAACTCTCTTCTAACAGAGTGGGTTGAAAAATAGTTTTTCCCATTAATGATGCCTAAAATTATTTACATTTATACCACATATCAAGCTAATTCATACAAACATGATGTAAACCTTTCCAGGAAAGACATATGCATACCTTACTGCACTCTAAACACTGTATTCAAGCACTAGTTCTGAGATTTTGATTTTACAAGGCCCAAGTCCATTATATCACAGCATAAGTGGCAATTCTAACACTGCACCTACATCCAGCAAAAATCAGTTTGTTTTTTCTTTTAATCAGTTCAGCAGTCACTACCACCTTTCTTTGAGTGATTTTTGTTGTTTGAAGAAGATTAAATCTTCTGTTGGATAGAGCCATGAAATTGTCTGTGAAGTACCTGTTTCATCAGCTTCTGCTATGCTCAAAGATTATCTGATGAGCTGTGGTGGTAAATGACCAGAAATCACACACACTGTGGTTTATTACTGGATAGAAAAGAAAGAAGAGAAATGTATACAATTTTCATCTAGTGACCGAAGACACTAAAGTATCATATCAAAATCAATTGTAAAATCAAAGCTGTAGAATAGTTAAGATTGGAAAATGCTGACAAGATCACAGAGTCCAACCTTTGACCAAACATCACCATGCCAACTAAACCTTAGCATTAAGTGCCATGTCCGCTTGTTTCTCAAACACTTCCAGGGACAGTTACTCCACCACCTCTCTGGGCTTGACAACCAGTTTCAATGGTTGACAACCCTTTCAGTGAAAGAAATTCTTCCTGATGTCCAACCTGAACCTCCCCTGGCCCAGCTTGAGGCTATTCCCTCTCGTCCTGTTGCTGGTTGCCTGGGAGAAGAGATGAACCCCCACCTGGCTACGACCTCCTTTCAGGTACTTGGAGAGAGCACAGTGACTGGCTGCCACCAGGATGTAGCTCCATTCACCAGCACTCTCCGGGCCCAGCCACCCAGACAGTTTTAACCCAGCAAAGAGCACACCTGTCCAAGACATGGGCTGCCAGCTTCTCCAGGAGAACACTGTGAGAGACAGTATTGAAAGCTTTACTGAAGTCCAGGTAGGCAACATTTACAGCCTTTCCCTCATCCCCTAGGTGGGTCACCTGGTCTCAAAAGAAAATCAGGTTGGTCAAAAAGGACCTGCCTTTCCTTTTTTCCTTCCCTTTCCCAAGGGACTCTCCAAACCAGTGTCCTCAACAGGCCAAAGCCCACCCTCTGAAAATCCAAGGTAGAGGTTTTGTTGACCCCCTTCCTTACTTCACCAAGAACCAAAAACTATCATTTTGTGGTGGCTGTGCCCAGGACTACCTCTGACTACCACATCTCCCACCAGCCCCTCTCTGTTCATAAACAGAAGGTCCAGCAGGGCACTGCCCTGGTAGGCTCACTTACCAGCTGCGACAGGAATTTATCTTCCACACACTCCAGAAACCTCCTAGACTGCATCCTCCCCACTGTGTCGAGTTTCCAGCAGACATCCATCAAGATAAAGTCTCCCACAAGCCCAAAATGTCATAAAACATCAGCCAGTCACTTACATCTTCCTCTTCATCCTGGCTGTGTGGTCTGTGACAGACCCTCACCAGGGTGCTGGCCTTCTCCTTGATTCTTACATAAGTAAGGCACTCATCATCTCTGTCCTTGTGCACTCTATAGTCAAAACACTCCCTAATGTACAGAGCCATCCCACTGACTCTCCTTCCTCACCTATCCCTTCTGAAGACCTTATAACCATCCAAAATCACATTAGCAAGTCCTGCCTGGAAATTCTCTACCAAGACAGTCCCATCTAGTGTATAATACAAAATAGAAGAAAATATATTAGCCTTAAACCACGTACAAAATAAGAAGAGCTTGTGCAAGAAGCTCATGTTAAGCCCAAAAATTACTTCTGTAACCTAGACAAAGCCTGTGTCACGGGATCTCCAAAAAAATGAGAGATAAAAGAACACAAATAGGGGCTATTTCTGTCTAGCACTGTGGCCCACAACCCCAGCATGGAGGAGGCAAAATCCATAAGGATCATTGCAGAGCCACTTCCAATGGAGTCAGGGCATCTCTGACCTGTACTCAAAAACTCAGCACCCTGATGCACCACAGCCAATATTTTTGAGTGGTTCCTCTGAGTGAGACGCCCAGAGAAGAAGCGATAGGACTGTATAGTGACCAAATTCCTGCATCAGGACTGCATTACCATAGAAGCAGCCGAGCTGATTCCACCAACAGACTCTGCTCCCTGATGAGCACCAACACGTGTGAAAAGCAGTCTGAATTCTGCCTGCGGATGACTTTCACTTTGTGGCCTCGCTAAAGTGCTAAACTGAAATAGAAAAACAGATGATCCCCCTGGACCCATTCACCTGAGGGCTCAGGGACCTGCAGAAGCAAACACAGATTTCACTCTGGGACCTTAAACCTGCAATGCTCCAAAGACACATTTATCTCAGATTTTTCCTGCCTTCCCATGGGCAATAGAGGAGAGGAAAAATGACACTAAGAAATATTTAAACTAACAGTATCAGTTAGGAAGAAGAAAAAAGACCATCTTTAAATTTACTGTCTCTCGAGTGTAAGATTTCTGACAAGAATTTTCCATTTTCTTTCTACCTTTCTACACATAGAGAAAACAAGCAGATATATCTTTAACCACCCAGCAAGCATTCACTATTACAGATCTCAAAGAGCCTGAAGTTTCTTCCTTCAGTTCAGTAGGGGCGAGAAAAGGGGAAAAACCCATAGTACTGTCATGACTTACCTCATGTATATCATGTGTTCAGAATAACAAACATATGTATCTTCTTCTGTTATTTATAAGTGATAAAAAGCATAAAAATAAGCACTTTTCACACTGTCATGTGCACAGGTATTAAGTGATAATGAAAAGCTATTTAGAGTATGGCAGAACTGGCACTCCACCAGAATAGAAAGAAGGAAGCTCCCTGTTAAGACAGGGAGTTTTACAAATGCACAGTCTACCTGCTGGTTTTTTCAGTGCTGCTTTATCTTCAGGAAGAATAAAGCTTACTAGAAAGCTTAATAAATACACCAGTTGTCACATGGGAGATTCACTAGAGTGAAATCCAAGCAGATGGTCTTATGAAATTTCTGATCACATCTACATCATGATTGGAAATCAGCACATAAGCTTCCATTGGAAGCTAGATTAAAAGCACCACCTACAATATGAAATAGAGCTCTCCATTACTAGCTTGATACATTTTAAAGTTAATTTGCATCCAACTATAGTTTTACTTTTGTGCCCACCGTCCCACCTTTCCTGGAACCCCGTGACACTCAATGAAAAGCAGAGCAGGAGCCTGCTCTTCCAGATGCTCCTGGCTGGCAGAGTGACACTTCATGCAAGTCAGAGCAGTCTTCTGAGAGCTTGGGCTGGCCCGAGGGTTTACAGCTGAAGTTACCAGACAACACCTCTTGTTAAAAGTACACAAGAAGAGCATTTGGCAGAGCCACATTTGCTGCCTTCATAAACTTAGTCCTGCATCTGGATCTGCAGGATCACATTACCAGCTGACACTCTAGGCTCTTAGCTTACTCGCTGCAGAACAAAAGCTGTCTCGAGGGTTTCACGACCAAAGCAAAACAGATGCTAGGAAGTCTTGTCAAATAAATGGAGCCAGGAGCAAGCTAGACAACGTAATTTGAGTGACACCAAATACTATTTTTTTTCTCCTATTATCTGCTACCTGTAATTATAAAAGTAAAAAAAGCTTAAAATACCCCTATACTTCCACTTCAAAAGGAGATTTCTGGATCTCATAGTTTAAGAGAAAAAAAAATACAAAGGCATAAATTGAATATATCCTAAAGGACCAGAAATCTAAAAAACAACAACCCAACAACAAAACACGACTACCAAAATAATAAAAAAATGCCCCTGCACACACAAAACCAGCAACCAAAGAAGAAAAAGCAAAACCAAACAAATAAACCAAACCCCCCTCCAAACTTGCTATTCTTTCAAAAGTTTGGCAGTTTTTACTCAGCCATGTGATTTCTCCTTTCTTTTGCCACCAATCACACTCCCCAGACATGGTCAGTCTTCACTGCCTCTGCAAAGGTTTTCTGTGTAGAAAAACAGCTTACCCAGCATCTTATTTTTCCACATACCAGCAAATGAGACCTTCAGTTGACTGCACCCCTTGAAAGGCAGCAGTCTAGGTAACAGATAATTCATGTGCTGAAAGCACTTGCATCACCACCCCTATAGGCAGCCTATCATCTTAAGAGATCACTTTGAATTTTCCTTAAAGTTTCCACGGTGGTCAAGTTTGACCCATAGTTTTTAAAAAAAAAAAAAAAAAAAAAAAAAATCACATCTATTAAGGAACCAGTTTCTGCTAGTTCATTTCATCCTCATTTATGACATTTTAGCCCTATTTCCTTTCTCTCAGGCATGCACATTATGCCAACATACAAAATTATTATTAACTGGGTACTGTTTTCTGGGTTTCTACCTCAAAGGGAGGTACAAAGTGCCAAGGTTGTCACTATAATTCAGTTCCAAACTTCAACCTGTCAAATTTCAGAGTGCTACCACTGCACCTTGAAGGTGCATTGGCACAGTAACTGCAGCTGTCTTTGACAATGTAAAGAAGAAAAATGTTACCTTAAAGGGGCAGCATTTTCATTTTCAAGTTTAAATAACATTATTTCATCTTAGTTGGTATACAAAATTTTGTAGACTGGAGTTTCTAGTTTATATAGTGTCAAATTTCTTTTTTTTTTTCCCCCTCAATTGTCATTTGCATTGTGATGAAAATTCCCTTACTCCTGAAGCTTTAGATTATCCTGCAACCAGAAGAATGTGACTGTGAAAATTTATTCAAAGTAAGCATGATCTTTTGTACAGCTACACAGCCACTGTTTATTAACATTTTGCCATGAGTTTTACCACTCTAACTTACATTTTAATGCTTTTCTGTAGAATTGACGCAAAAAAATATACTCAAACACCATAAAGAAACATACTCTACTATGAAATCTCTTTGAAAATATGTCGTGTTTTTCAACTGCTTTGCAACGTGTAGTATTCCTGATTAATGTCTTACAGCAAATCAGAACGTTACTGTCACATAAAGTTGGATAAATATATCTGTAATTACACAAAAGAAAAAAAAAGCCATCATAGCACTAACAAACAGCAGCAAACTCACACTAACAAACCACATAAGCCTTCTCTAGCAGCACTAGCTACAGATTAAAATAAAAAGTTGTTGCAATAGCCCACCAAAGAGCATATAGGTATATTCAGTAATTCCTCAGGGGGAAAAACACAGAGTGAAGGTAGGCTGGGTTGGGGAAGGACGGTAGGAGCTAGCATTAAGAAAACTGACCAGACAGATTTGTACTCTACCTATCACAAACGCTCACTAACTCTCCCCACACCAGCTGGAGTGGTTGCTACACACCCTGTGCCTGGGCACAATGCTAGAGCTCTGGGCTGGAGCAGAGTCCACCACAGTCCTTCAGGGGCTCAGTGCGAGCACATCCGCACACGAAATGGCATAAATTACAGCAGCAAGAGCAACTTCCAGTTCATAAACACAGACTATGAGAGTGTATTAGTTATTAGGTAGTTATAATGACACAGAGAAACCTTTCTACCTCTGACCAGAGAGACACACTTACCTGCAGTGGATGGATCCCAGGTTCCTGCAGCCCCAGCTGCCCCCCTTCAAAAGGAAGGTCACAGACAATAGGAATGCAGAATTTGTGCTGACAGTCTCCTGACGTGCCTTTCTAAAGAGGTGCCATTTGCTACTGCAGATAGCTCAGACGCACCACATAAGCTGCAGACAGAGTGACCTGGCTGCCAAGCTGCTCTGTTCCTGGTGCTGAGCGACCAAAATGAGCATTAAGATCTTACCCATTCTTGAGAGCAATGAATATTGCTCCCTCTGGTTGGGTGAGGAACTGCCAGGTGCTCCAGTCAGACCAATAAAAGTAGCAGCAATTAGCAGCTAATTCCTGCACATGGCATGTAAAACAGGGCTTTCCTTTTCTGCATTAATGACAGGCTGAGGGTTAGGTGGGGAATGGGGAGAAGAAATTACGGCAGTAGTTTGGATTAATGAGGCAATACACATCCTGCAACTTAATGGGAACAGTAACAGGGTTCAATTAGAGAGAAGTCTGCAGCCTCATTACTACCACCAGTTGTCACTTACCACACTGGTTCAGACACCCTATGCAGCAAGAGGCAAAGGAAAAGGAAATAATGGATAAACAGTAACAGGAAACTTTCTTAAAATACTTTTTGCACTGGAGGTCATCATTCTGGCAAGTTTTATGTTTCAGGAAGAAACATAAATACAGGCATCACAGTTCTGAAAGGGTTGATATGAGAACAAACCCAAAGTCAGACATGCTTTCTTTCTGCCTTCTTCCCCCCAGGAACCACCTACTTGCATACTGATCTACAAGTGACAGTATTAAATCAGTCTGCAACAGTTAATCAAGATTGACAGCTGCAGCATGCAAATGTTAACAAATCAAATGGGTACACTCCTACTGAAGGTCAGATGAGCTTACTTTCCTTGGCAAACCGAAAGGGCCTTCTACAACTCCTTGATCATGAAAGTTTTCTGTTTTAAAATTTTGAGACTGGGCACCATACTCTTCTCCCAGCCAGATAACAATTTAACCCAGTATTGTGATTCCAATAGTGACCCTCATTCTCATCTCATTTGTCTGAAGAGTCATCTGGAGTTCTAACTTTATTTTATTTCCCTCCAGATTAATCTTTTTCATTCTGTTTTCTTCACATAATTGGGGACAGCTTTAAGGGTGTGGTGTTTTGGGGTTTTTTTGTGATGGACCTCTACACCAGATGCCTGAAGAAGGAATGTACGACAAAAGGCAAATGGAGAAATTCTCCTTTAGCAGCTCCTGGCAACAGTTTAATGACCTTTTGAGCTTGAGGCTGCATCCAGGCCATGTTGCTTAATAGTAACCAATGCACCTTTCTCTCAGCATAAGGGATTTAACCAGTTTCTCTGGAATTAACCATGCAGTTCTGCCTTCTCTTAATAAGGCAATTTAATTCTTTTTAAAGTACATAGTAAAGAAAGATGACCGGAATGACCGGTTAAGATGCACGGCTGAGATTCAGAAAATCTGATTTCTTCTCTTTGTTCTCTGAGCAAGTCCAAAAGAAGGGGGAAGTTTTTTATAAAAATCAGGCATTTGACTCACTTTTGCAGAAGGAAGACTTCCTTTTTAATTTCACTGAGATGCAATTTACCTTTAATAAGGAGAATAAAGCTTCTTTTTCAGTCCTTATTTAAATTGTAAGGCTCTAAGAGCAGGGTTCTTCTTTATTGCGCATTCAGTATTGTAGTTTATGGAGGCCAGTCTTGGTGGCTACAATTTATAACAGCACTATCAATATTTAAAGTCTTGGAAGTTCCAAAATAAGCAGTCTACAGCTCTTCAGAAAATATTTTATAGCTCCAAGGTGGATTTTTTTTATAAAATCCAGGAAGTCAGAGAAACAAATGCCAATAAAAATCATATGGACCCTCACTCCCTTAGACAAGTGAACTTCCCAGCTTCAGCAGGTAATGTAAAGCAAGGAATGAGGACTGTTATTTGCTATTTGACGAGTTCAGTTCATACACAAGGCTATCACCTTTCTTCTCCACATCCCATACCTTGATAGTAAAGTCACTCCTACCACCTGCATTTGGTATAGCAAGGAGAAGGTTACAAGTCTGCTCAAAAATCAGACCTAATGGAGAACTCATGTTTAGGCTGGTTTGCCTTCCACAGACTTGGCCTACAATCAGTAGGGACGGAGAAGAAGCAGGACTGTCCTTGGCTGGCAGCCTGCAGTTTCACTGGGTTAAGTGTAGCATGAACCTACAGACCTCAGCAACCACCCTCATTCTCACAGCTGCCAAATACAGAAGTCCTCCCCTGTCTTCATTCCCCTTGGCCATTACTTTCACTCCCTACATGGTCTTCCCATTTTTAGCCACTCACTGAACACAGACTTGTGATGAATCAGATCAGAGAAAGGGGCTTTTTTTCCCCAGCTGGTTCATGAAGCTGACACACAACCCCTGGTGCTAGCAAAGGAAGGCAGCTGGTAGGGACAGAAATAAACAGGGAAATGTTACAGATTTTAATTTCTTTTAGTGCTTGGTGTGAGGCAAAGCTGTTGTCAAGTGTGTTCAGACAACATCTCAAGTTATGCAATTTTGGGGCTGTATAAAAAGAAAACAGAAGAAATTGCTAATATCAGGTTATAATTTTTAGATCTTCAAGAAGTGCCCAATTGCTATAAGGAATAGATAATTTAACCTCTCTGCATTTGAGTATGTTGTTTCAACGGTTCATCAGCAACAGGAAACACCTATTTATTTTATAGTGAAATATGATACAAAGGATATAAAACCCACCTGATTAGTTCACAAGGCTTGTTTATAACATGTTTTAGAGAGATTGAAACACCTACTTGGGTTCACATATTACCATTTGATCATACCTCGTACACTTGTGTGGCAGCTGCTAATCGCAATCCTTTCCAAGAAAAATTATCAGTTTCTGCTATTCACATAGCAGAATATTTCTGTGTTCTAATTTTTCTTCTACTTTTGATTTCAAGAACCAGGTGTTGCCCTACAAAGAAAAAAAACCCAGCCTGGATAAGATGAAAACCTCTCCACTTACCAGAAAAATACACGGTCTCTGTCAGATCCCACATTTGCATGTGGGATTCAGAACTATTTGAGCAGTCAGAGCAGTTAAGTAGGTTTTAGTTTTTTGAGTCTGCAGTGTCCAGCCAGTCAAAAGTCACTATGTCTGAGATACGCCCATTTGAAATACTTCATCAAATATGGTGCACAAAGGGCATAATCAAAATAGGTTCGTATGACCTTGCCTTTCATTACCTCTTCAACCTTTGCATGACCCTAAGATGAATATTCAAAAATGGAGAAACATGAAGAACAGATACAAAGCTTTGAAAAGCTTCATTACTAGTCAAAAAATTCATGGAGTTTTAGACTAAAATGTGTGGCGGCTTCTCACTGCTATCCTTTCCCAGATAAATTAGCTGTTTCTGCTCTTCACACAGTTCTGTGTTCTAATTTGCTCATGAAAGATGTTAAAAGTTTATAGAGAAAAAAAATTAGAAAGGATAGATTCCAGGTAGTGATCAAAAAGTCTTGTATACTCTACATTTAATATCGATAGATAATACAGATTTAACAAAAATGTGAAAAAACAGATGTTAGAAGTATATCGAGTCTATGATTTACGACTTCCTTACACCTTGATAAACAGTACTCGGAACTAATCGAACATTTTGGGGAGGTGAAGAGATGCAATATTTTTTCCCCATGTTTTAAATAATTCATTATCCGCATCCTCAGTTCAATAAACCCAACGTGTCTGAGTCAGAGTATCTACCATTAGAAATCTCAGTGTTGGTTTCAGGGTGCCAGGAGAGTCCCTGAGAAAGCTTGCTGGAGAAAGCTGGTGCTAAACTAGCCATCATATGCGTTTCAATTTAGTAATGAGTAAAGGTATTCATATTTTCTTTTTCAAATGTTGATCTTATTGTAACAGTATCATTTTCTGTAATTAACATGAAAGCCAATTTCATTTGGCAGGGAAGATGTTTCCTTGACTGCCTAATCATAGTTTACTTTTCCATAGAAATTTGGAGTGCCATAAATCCACAATATTTCTGAATTTAAAAAAAAAAAATGTAATTTGACTGGCAGACAGAGGCAGTAAATATATTTACTTAAAATTTCAATAATAATAGAGATCTGGAAAAAAGAAATCTTCAATTATTCCTGTCAAAATTAGAATTAAATTGAAACATTCTCCTATGCCTCTATCTCTTTCCAGTAGTGTAAGTTTGATTTAAATAGTTTTCATGATTGTTTTATTATGTCATTCTTGCTATCAAAAAATTAGGAAACCTCATAAAACCCAGACTGGGTGGAATGAATAGATAACAAGATCCTTTGATCTGGAGACTGATATCACCTCCTTTATGTACAAAAATAAAACCTTATTTCAACATGAATGTGACAAACCACACAGCTCTAACACTTCATGGTTTAATTCTAGAGGCTTTCCTATAGTCTGAGAAGAAAAGCATTTTTTTTTAAATTGAGGAATTAATTGAAAAATACTACCGTGAGAAAAAAAAAAAAAAAAAAAACAACACCAAAGACAAGGGAGGGTGGTGAAGAGAGAATATGTTTAACCTCCATATTCTCATCTCCTGTCATTTAAATTAGGATCACAGCCATACAAAAATCTAAGTAGTGAATCCCTTCGTCTATGAAAATCCTCTGCTATTACCACTTCTCTAGCATTTCAGGGCATAAGTTTTCCAAATACCATTCTCAGCTACAATCGCTTGCCCTTTAAAGGCAAAAGGTAATTTCTGGGCAATAGAGCAGTGATGTGGGATACACATCATGAAGTCACCCCAAGACAGCACCTCTGCCCTCTCAACTTATTGCAAACCATCCTGTCACACTCTCAGCTCCATTTGTTCATAAAAAAGCAGTTTCCCTGCTGTGTCCAGCCCCTTACACAGCCAAAGCCCTGGGCATTGTGCTTACCTTCTGGAAAACCCAGCTCAGATTCTGCTCTCCCAGACTGGGCGCAACCTGTCTCCCTTTGTGAAGAGCTGCACACTGGCCCCTCAGTCTCATAAACAGGAGATAAACTTTCCCACCTGAAAGTATCTGCAGTGAGCAGGCTATTTTCACAGATCAGGTGGAATGTATAAAAGGGCAAGAAGCTGTCTAAAGTTTTGATGTACTACTGTTTGATGTGAAAGTAAGGAGTGAACAGCAAGACTCATTTTTAATTAGTCCCAGGGAGTCATTAAATTGTTGCTTATTTTGCAGGCTGCAAGATGGATAATAGAGTTCCTGCATTACAATCTGGTATAAAAACAGGAAAGTAAACTTATTCAAACACACACAAATCCAGACATATTGCTAGAAAAAGGTTTATTGACGTTATGCAGTATATTCCAAGCACATCTCAAATATTCATTAAGAAAAAAAGATGAACACAGCAAATAAACATTTTTCGAATTAAGTGAAAGCTCTTTAAAAGTTTAGGCTGTATTCATTAAAATTGGATTCCATTCTGACGTTAACTAAAAGCAACTTTGTGGGGTTCCACATTTATCTTTTTTCAGTAATTTGCATATAGAATGCAGCCATTTGCAAATCAAAGTACACTTTTTGTGCTGCCTGTACTGCAAACTCAACGTGGACTCTCAACACAAATGCTTCTCAGGACTGACTCTTGCAGAGTACTCCTCCATGTCCTCCAAATGCATCAGAAGAGCGAGAGCTGCTATTCCCAGTCCCCCCTGCACACACCACCCTCACTCTCCTCAGCATGACACGTGGTTCCCTCCTCAGCTGCAGAGATAGAAGCAGTCTGGGGCTCTTCCTCGAGTACACACACAAAGAGTTATTATTTGTATTTGCTGCTGTTTGGAGAAGGAGATGGGATACTTTCAGGAAGGGGTCTGACCTGCTTCTGCTCTGCCAGAGCAATGCACGGTCTCTCTGTGCCTGCCTCTGCGCCCTGCTCGGACACCACTGCAAGGCTCACATGTCAGGTGGACCGAGCTTTGCCTCAGCAGAGGCAGCTGAAATCAGGTGAGTTGGGTCAGCAATACAGGGCCCCACCAAGTAAGGTCTCCCCAGCTCCTCTGGCCACCTCCTCCTTCATCACTGTCTGCTCAATGAGCTATGTGTAACCATCAAAACCTCACAAAACCACTTCATGCAGGAAACCTTGGAGTCTTCTGCCATTTCCACGGATTAAAAAGGCTTGTAGTGTCAAAAAGCAGCACAGCCACTACAAGAAAGGGATAGATGGTGAAGTCATGGGAATGGGACAGGACAGAACAAGAGCATGGGTCTCACTCCAGGCAGCAGCCACGCACCAGAGAGGCTCAGCAACCTGAGAAAGAGCATTCTGACTGCCATAGTGCACGGGCACTTATTATAGTGGCAGCGAGAGGTGGAAGGTAACTACACAGAAAAATCACATTGCTTCAGCGAGGCTCTGAAACATGGACTTTTCACATTAAATTCGTGTGAAAAGAGATGCCAGTACATGTAAAAGGACTTCAGTATAACACATGAGGAGGGACGCACAGAGCCAGTCTTTGAAGCCTGCTGCTTCACTGCTGTACTGGCGCTGTGGCGCAATCTTCCTTTCCTCCATGGACATGAGCAAATAGAGTTCAGCACTCTGGGGGGTCAATATGCAAGGCAAGGTGATACCCTTTCCTCAGAGCTATTCTGTCCATAATCACACAAATCTAGTTCATCTTCATCGAATATGATTGGGGGAAAAATGAAAGTGCGTTTTGTCTCCCCTGCCCCTGTGAAATGGGCATTGCTGGAATTCACATGAGTTGCATCTGCACTACCTACTACTTGCATCAATTTTAATCCATTTTTTAAAAGCTATTTCTTGCACAAACTGCATTAATGACAAGGCAGAAATGAATGTCTTCACCCTACCTTGCAAGAGCAGATATTTCATCAACTCGCTCCATTGGTGTGATTAACAAACAGACCACCAAAGTTCACCAATTTCATCTCAGTATTTTGCCTGAAGATACTGTGAATGAGTTACTATATCTACCTTGAACGTGCTGTAATTTTAAACTGCTTCACTTTATCACAGCTCTTCATCTGAATGACTGGTGCCAGGAACTTGCCACTGTAAAATTAATAACATATTGACACTTCCAGCCCCTCAGTCTATCTTTGAAGTTTGAAAGCAATATCAAGGAATAGGTTATTTTACTTGGAAGTGATGACAATTTGTATAAGACCACAAGCCTCCAAATGTAAACAAAACAGAAAGCACGCATTCTGGCAGTAACAAATAAATCAAATTTGCATTGGAAAGCATTGAAGGCTAGATATTTCTGGCCTATCTACAAGGACTCCAGGGCACAGAGGAAGAATGTTAAATGGTCTCTTTCCTTCATGATTAAAATCACTGGGAATAGACTGCTCTCTCCCAAGGCTGGATAGATGGGTTCATGGGTCCAACTCCCTTTTGGAAAACACTAGCTATGATCCAAGCTGTAGCATGATGCTTCTCTCTTGTACCAGGGATGGCTCTTTTCTCCCTCTATGTGCCCCTGCATCCCATGAGGGGTGATTACTACTTGTGGGAAGCAGAGTCCCAGAGTAAGACCACAGGGAAACACAAGCAAGATTTAGAGGTAGCAGCTGTGAACTTCACAGGGTGCCTGCTGCCACTCGGTGACTGCAAAGTACAGACCACATGTGCAATTCCTTCCTTGTCAGTGCCCTCAGTGGGGATGCTTCCCCTTGCCAAACATTTCTTCTGACTGTTCTCATTGTAGAAATGAACGTGGATTTTCACCTGGGTTTAAGCCAGGACATTCTACTGCCCACACACAGGCTTCTGAGCTAGAGTGCATGGTGCTGCATGTCTGAGTTGCCTGCGCAGCTCTGGATATCCCTTAAAGGTGGGACCCCAATCAGCTGGTCAAGCTTCCCTTTCTTGAGTGAAGCTGCAGGGTGAAGCTATCTGAAAGCAGTCAACCCTCCGGTGTTATAGAATAGAATCATTAAAGTTGGAAAAGACCATCCAGGTCAACCTCCAGCAGAATACCACCATGCCTGCTAAACCATATCACAAAGTGCCATGTCCATTCATTTTTTGAACACTTCCAAGTAGCTCCACCACTTCCTTGGGGAGCCTGCTTCAATGCTTAACCACCCTTTCAATGAAGAGATCTTTCCCAATATCCACCCTGAACCTCCCTCAGTGCAACATGAGGCCGTTTCCCTTCGTCCTTTTGTTAGTTGCTTGGGAGAAGAGGCCAGCCCTCAATGGAACTTCTTACAGCCATGAAGCCCCCCAGCCTGGGCTGAGTCTTGTTGCTTAAAAGCTCCATGGGAGTGAAAGCAAGTACCTTACAGAATCATAGAACAGTCTGGTTTGGAAGTGCTGCTCTCTTAAGTCTTCTCCAAAGGACAGAACAGTAATTCCTGCACTGACACAACTGATAGCAATGGCTGGTGGGGAGGTACCCTGACGGGGTTCAGCCCACAAAGATGTTGGGTCCCTGTGTGCCTGATCACGTGTGGCTGAGCCCAGCTGCTCCCAGAGATAGTGACAGGAACAAACCTTTATCGTCAACATCCTTGCACACAGGTGAAACTTATGCATATGCTTAGTTTGGGATGCCAGTACCTCAGGAGCAGAAATATTTCACTATTAAAAGGAATTTTCAATCTATGTCCGCTTTCTGTGTGGGAGCTTCTTTCCTAAATCTCTCTATTTCTTCCCCAAATTATTTATCTGTATACCAATCATTTCAGCAAATGCTTCACATGGAGCTACAATTTTTCCAATGGCTTTACGCAAAGAGGAACAGAGCAGTAACAGTGGAGAACATGAAAAGTCAGAGGGACAGTACTCTTTTCTTACAACAATACACTACAGAAGTCAGAAACTACCTCTAATACTGCTTGAGCATCTTCCTGAATGCAGAATCCAATAAGACTGGTTACTCTTGGACAGCAGTATACTTTTTCCCTCATAATTTATTCATTGCAAAGTCTAATCCTCATGCTGATAAGGCAATATACAATAAGCAGAAGAACATAATCATATTTGAGGACAAGAGTAAGAAAGCATGCCCAAGCCATTTCCTGCTTTGTCACAAATGATTTCAACACCGTTTTGTTTTATTTCTTCCTGGAAGCTGAAAAACAGCGTCTAATGTTTCAACCAGAGAACTGTATTGAACATAGCCTTTTCTCTATCAGTATTATTAGTCAAGGATGAATTTTATAGCCTGAAAACATGGATAAGCTGGATTAAAAGGGAAAGAAATGGTGGGAAGAGCTCTGCTGTGCAGGGAATATGATAGAAAAAAGATGTATGATATTACTACAGTTGTCTTGCTCATGACTGAAATCTCTATTAACCTAAACCACAATTAGAGCTATATTGACTGATGATGGAAAATGCCACTGGAGTGGTGCTGCTCATGGAGGAATGTCCTAAAAACCTTCCCTGCACATCAATGCACGTGCTTTTGCAGGGCTCAAGCTACTCATGTTCATACAACTTTTGAAATTCTGCTATCCACCTGTAACCCAGAATCTGTTGTTACGATGTCTGGGGCAGGAAGGAGAGAAGTGGCCTCAGTTAAGGAGTCAATGCCTTGGTTGGGAAGTCAGTGACTCTAGGAAATAGATCTCCCATTGGTACAGAAATCGTAAGGCAAATATCGTATTTTCCATCCAGCACTGTCCCTATCATACACTATGAGGGAGTGATCTTCCCATCCTTGCTCAAGTATTTGAGGGATTTGTGTCAATATCTGGATTCTTTACAAGTAGATGCCTGAGCATAATGAAAAAATAGCATGAGGCAACTATCTCAGTGTTTTGATCCAGGAAGTTTCAGGAGTCTTTCATACACTGCAGTTGAATGAACTTTCGGATTAAAGACCCATCTTCAGCTCTTTGATCTGGTGTGCATCAGTTAAGTACTGAACTCGAGCAGCTGCTATTTCCCAGAGGAAAAGAGAGGTTTTATAACAACCAGATATGTAAGAAGAAACAAGTAGAACACGGAGATCAGTAAAGAGAATATAATAATTTTGGGCAGTGAAACAGATACTATGAAATACAGAGTTCACAACATCAGGGAATAGTGTGCAACATGTCAGAAAGGTCTTTGGAGATCAAGCAGAGGATGTTTCACTTTCATTGTATAAAGCAAGAAAGACTGTCTTGAAGAAAAGAATGGAATCAGCATTGCATGCATCCAAAGTGATGCCTTTTCCTGGTCTTAAAATCAAGAATCAAACATGGTTAGAAGGGAAAAAGGGATTTTACCCCTGTATTTATTTTAAGGATCCTTAGGTGCATCACGTCCAAGTGGAATGCACCTCAATGCACACCGCAATGCACACCCACCAAAGATCTGGTATAACATTATAGGTCTTACTAATTAGCATGTCTATCAAAAATTCCCCAATAAGAGGCTTGAATGAGCCCCCCTGCCCAAGGAACCTTCCCCTGGATGGTTCTATCTTAGTTTACAAAATGTGTTCAGGAGAGGACCTTGGGGTCTGGGGCATTCTGATCCCTAACTACGAAGCTTCTAAAATGTTTGGTCTCCTAGCTTGACAAACAAGTCCAAGAATGTAGGCAAAAAGCACTAAAGAATACAGAAGTTGTAAAAGGGTATAAAAGGGGTATAAAAGAAAAGGCAAAAAATCATCATGGTATCAAAAGTTTATTTTCT
>VZTI01000329.1:1238943-1270981 GCA_013397865.1 Struthidea cinerea
CACTGCCCTGGGAAATCACCTAATGGATAATTTTGTAATTATCCACAGTCTTTGTTAATTGATCAGCATTTTGGCATCATCTGATATTGTCCAAGATTTGGTTCCAAATGCAGCAGTGTATTTCATATAGATGTAAAATTACATTTTTATACTGAGATACTAGGCAGTTAAGCTTTATTACTGATATTTTCTCACATAAGAGCTTCAGGTAAAATATGGGATTTTCCAGGTTCAGAGCCTTAAGCAGCACTTGCTGAACAAAAATTTTGATTTCGTACATGTATAAGACAAGTACAATGATCACAGTGAAATATGGTCCCTTATATAAAAAAGAAAAAAAAGAGGAAAAGATTGTGTTTTATTACTAGTTTTTATTAGAAATAACTTCTTCCTAATTGAAGAATTGATTTCTACTCTCCATTACATACACGTTGATTTCAAATACCTCTTATTTCAGTGAAGAATTTTTGAGTTGCTCTTGTTCTGAGAGTTTTACAAAGTTGTTCTCCAGTAACTATGTTTTAGTCATAAATATTTTTCACATTTTCTCCAATTATATTAAAAGCCCACGTCCTTTAAGACAACTTTTCATTAAGCTATTTGATACATTTCACAATAGCAGTGAAAATTTTAAAAGTGCAATTATGACCTTAGAAATATATATCTATAGTATAGAACTGTGACAATTAATGCTAAGAGAAGAGGAGGAATATTGTGATATTGTTACTGAGAAGAAGAAGATGATAAATTTGAGAGAAAAGAGAAATCTGGGAGGGTGAGATAAACTTGCCATCCCAAGAATGAGAGAGATAATTTATTCAGCTGGGTTATTCAAGCACAGCCTGTCAGCTTCAAAATCCTAGTTCTATTTTTATAGCATGTTTTCCATACGTGTAGTAAACATCATGTTCCATGTGAGAGAGCTTCCAATCACAATGACTATAATTAAGTTACCGTTATTAATTAAGATTATAACAAACCAAGAACACACAAGATACTTGATTTTTAATACTTTTTTTCACTTTGGGTGAAATAATTAGACTTTTTTCAAGCTGTGGCTGTTTTCCAAAATTTATATAAATGAGAACAGTGGTAATTGTTGGATTGGGGTAAAAAATCTGCTGGAAGGAAAATAAAGTACTAAGGCTGAGGAACAGGCACTGCAGAAAAAGTTTCCATGGACTAGGGATATCAGTTGGTAATACATGCCTAAGCAACTAAGGGGTCCTTATCACAGACCAAGCCCCCAATGGGCTTGACTGTCTTCAAAAGAAATCAAAATTAATTTTCCTGTCATAGAGAGCTTACATGTGGCAAGAGATGAGAAAGGAGGGGAAAGAAAGAGATAGAAATAACGGAGAAAGGATATGTCTGACAACTAGCCAAGACAACGTGCCATGGGTTTTAAAACATTACAACAGAGGAGGAATCTGAGGGAAAACAAACATACACACCACACACCCCCAAAACACGTCCGCAGATTCTTATGGGACTGTCACCAAATAAGGGCTGGAGGAAACACTCAAGTGCTAACATGAAAGTTTTGCAAAAGCGTTTTATAACTGGCATCGTAAAGGCAATAGTCCATACACCACTTGGAGGGCTTTGGAAGTAAAGTGAAATGCCTTAACAACAAATTAAAAGAATGAATACCAACACAAATAAGAAAAGTGGATAGCAAGATTTGTTACAATAAGTGATAAAAGCATTAATGGAAAAGAAAAACAAAATTGGTAAGAGAGAAAGTAACAGATTTGCAGAGTCATAAGTCAAAGCAAGTCCCTTCCCTCTCCTTAGAGGATAAAACATTTCTCTCCACCAAAAACCTAATAAGGAGGTACTTAAATGGGACCAAATAGTGGAGTAATGCATCCCAAAACTTTGGAGGATCATCCATCCTGCAGGGAAACACCTGGATCTACAGAGCCTACCAAACACCCTAAAGAGGGATCTCAGGACTTCCCAGGGATCAGAAGGAAAGTTCCTGTCTGGGCTCAGGAGCTGCCTTGAGCAAACAGCTGCTTTATCTCTGTGTTCTGTAAAGTGCTTCTCTGTGATGGTTGCCTGTAATTGCTGCTCTGGAAAGAGCTGCACGAGAGCTTGCACAGGTCTGTACTGAAAGAGCACTTCCCTCGTCTCTCATGCAACACAAAAGGCCACCTGCTTACGTTAATTCTCCTTACTTGCTTATGGGGAGGGGTATGATAATAACCAAAACAAAAATAAACAGAGGAGATGTCCATGGGCTAAAGAAAACACTTTCTGAGAATGAACTTTAAAAAAATGCACAGAGAATCCAGGTCACTACAGACTAGTTAACTCTACATCAGTAGCTTGACAAACACATGCAGCAATGAATAGAGAAAAAAAAAAATACCACTTTAAGATTATTCATTTTCATTTTAGCTTGTAATCACACATAATATGTGAAGACAAAAACCCCTTCATAAAGACTAATGCAATTTCAGAGCTTGTTGGCAGTTACAGTTCAGTGTTTCTGGAGACTGAAAACCAGTCCAGCATGAATTGCATAACAAATGACTCCATTAAATCCACTCACCGGGCTTCAGAATCCAGGCATCAATCCTGAAATTCAGTACAAAATTACACCCAGGCTGGTGAAACCATGGGCTGCCATGGAAAGAAGCACTCTCTCACCAGACTCCTCCCTAGCATCAGAAGTAGAAACCATGCAACCACGGTACCAGCTGGTGCAATGACCTGCCTGGCAGAAGATTAATCTGCCAAAAGAAGGTTTTTGATCCAATCAGTTGGCTGAACTGACTCACTCTGCACTCACAGATTGCTCAACCCAGTACAACATAAGCCAGGGAAACAGATGAGATGGAGGAAGCGTGGGACTGCCCCTACTGAACACAGCCTCTACTCAAACCATGGTATATGCAAAGCCAAACCACACACTGAGACGTTCATAGGGGCTAGAGGGGGCAATACGTCAGTCTTTGCAACTACTTATTAACCAAGATTTATCTCAGAGAAAGTGCTATTTTCCTACTGTGACCATGACTGAGAGGTCTGCAGTCTAACAGCTGCCAGAAAGCATGGGCTTCAGACCAGTATGGAGCTTCTGAAATTGGAACCTAAATGCATAGCAAATACATACTTCCATGCAGAAAATTTGTCAGACTACATCTACAAAAATGTTTTCACTTTAGGAGAATGTTCCAGCACAATACTGCACATGAGTCAATGAGCTTAGCAAATTTAGCTCGCTGCAACTGAGGAACCTGCCATGTCTTCAAAGACAAGGTATTTTCACCAGCTGCACCTCCCTGAATGGAGAGGAAACATCTGCAGCATCCACGAGATACTCTGTACTATGTCAAGTGTCAGATATACCCGCCAGCCAATGTTAAGCTATACTTAAGCTTTTTTGGATTTTCCTTATCAGCAGAATCCATCTTTGATTCAGGTACAAATCAAACACTTTATTATTCCTACCACTGAAAGACATCCATATGGAAAAATGTATGGATGACTGTAATAGATCATTAAAATAACACAGAAAAGCTGATTCAGATACAAATTAAACTTTGCAGTACTGTGTACCTCTGATGACTAGCAGTGTATTAAATTAGCGAAAATATATTTACATGAGTGATAAAGATCCCCAAAAGAGAAAGACCGAGAAAAAATATTAGAACCAAGCAAAAGTACATAGCCTAATGTGTTCCATTTCTCTGTCCTTTCTTCTCGGGTGTTAGGGGTGTGTTTCTGACACTTGCAGAGTATGCTTCCCAAATGGAAAATGGCCGCCAACAAATGAAATGCTGCAGCTGACACCATGCAAGTTTGGCTTTTTAAATTTATTCACTTAGGGGAGTTATCACACAAGCATTTGGCTCTGGCAACCCATTCTAATGTACATTGTGCTAATGTCTCATTTGGACACAGACTGGCAAAGATTATGCATAGTTTACATAGAGACTATCTCATATTTTTGAGGCCTGATCTTGGACATGGATAATTGAAAACATGGGTCCCTTTATTCTTCATGCTTTTGTTGTCAGTCACCACCATACATTTCTCTACTATGAGCCCTGCCTCTCCCTTTCCTAAATCTCATTGCTGTATGTTCTCCAAAGGGGAAGAGCCACGGAACAACGACCTGCTCGTACTTGGTTTATTCTGCTGTCCACTGTTTCTTAAAACAACATATTTCACTCAGGAGCTTTGGTTTGCATGTCATGGAAATTGAATGACATGATTTGCAAATGAAGCAAATTATAAAGAGAACTTCAAATTAGTATAGACAATGTGATACTCTACTGCCTATAATAGAAGGGGATTAATTTCTGTGTTCTTGGAAGCAGCTATTGGATTTTTTTTGAAATGTAGAGGTGACAGTAGCATTATGCTGGAGTTTATCCCTTCCCAGATACTCGCTGCATTTCTCCCCATGCACTTCTCCATTAAGTGGACAATTCCCATTCAGGCACAGGTTATCCACCACAGAGTTCTTCTAAGCATGTCCTCAAAATAAGGCTCCTCGGGCCTTGCCAGTCCTTCCCAAGGAACCAAAGCCGGCATGGATGCCTGCCCACTCTGTGAAGTGTCTGAGCATGACAAACATTGTCTGCTAGAAACATCCTTTACCTCGCTGCACTGAGTCCCATTCCCAGCCTGAAGAAAGCCAGCTCATGCTTGCGTGTACTATAAACCACCCGTTCGGCTTCTCATCCCCCTAGGCCTCCTTCTCTAACACTTCAGCCTGTCTGTTGATATCCCACATGATTTAAGACTCAAATGTCCACCGGCCTCCATTTTCTACCCCTTCCAAAGCTTTACACTTTGGAAGAAGAGCTGTCATAGATCTGCTTTGCAAACAATTACTTTCCTCAGCTCCATTGTAGGGAGATAGTAGTCTTTGAAACCAAAGGAAGTATGTTTAAACAAAAGAAACTCTCACATTTCAGTGCATTTGGATTTTATTAGAGAATTTTTGAGCCATGTTTTATTTCAAAACTGAGATATAATTGACTGCTTAGTGGCACATATATAAATAGCACTAGTGAATGCATCAGAGCTCTGTAACTGCAAAACATGGAAAATAATGATGTCCTCTCTCCTTCACCCATGCTTTCCTGTATAGCCACTGGTTTACTGTTACTGCAGTATTGCAGGAATCTGATGTGTAGAGCCAATAACACTGTCAAAACAAACAAACAAAAAAATTCCTGGCAGCAACATGTAGATATGGAGGGGAAGAACAAAATTCAAAAGCTACCCAAATGACAGTGTGTAAAGTATGCCAGAAATACCAAGAAAACCAAAAAATCAAATCCTGTGATAAAGAGGAAGCAAGGGTCCCTTGCATTTTATAGCTTCCTTCTTCCAACTTCCAATTTAGTACACTGAGATTTCTGGATTATATAACCTCTTCAGTGGTTGCACTTCGCAATGAATTAAATATAAAAATGAATGACTGAATCAATATAGCTATTAATGACAATAGTACAGGCCAGCAAAGAAGCAGCATCCACCAAAAAGGACAGCACTGTCCTTTGTGAAGCAGTTGAGAAAGTCGTAAAATTATCAAAGCACTAAGTTTCAGAGTTAATAACCTCTCAAATGAGGTTCTCATATTTCACCTTGTCAAGATCATGAAGGAAGGCATACTTCCCTTCACATTTTTTAAGATTGTCTTTGCAGCAATAAGAGTCAAGAGACCATTTTCTCTTTAAACAAAAGTTCAGATTTCAGAACCGAATGTTATGGCAAGGGATAAATTTTGAAGGTGTACAATTCTAGAAAATAGAAGATTTTTGCTAAATTATCTACCATGTTCATGCTAGGAAATCAGCACTATGTTCAAAGTCTTAACACCTTTCTAGAAAAGATTATTTGAACATAGCTCTAATTATAAAATGGTACCAGGTTTTTATTAGGCTTGTTCCTAATTTGAGATACACATAAAATACACAAATAAAATTATGAGCAGCTTTCCAACAAGAACTGACTCTGTCTCCAGAGAGTTACGTATATCTGCTAAACCTCAGACCAGATAGAGGTTTAGGTCTGTAAAAATGTAGATGCTTACTAAGTTTCTACTTAACAGCATAGCCAAGAAACAATGTTTCAAACAAAGCTCTAGCTGTGGCCTGCCAGAAAAAAATGAACTTTACTGCCTTGAAGCGACTGTGGTCTGGAAAGCAACACTAGCCAACATCTATCACCATCAAATGTTTAAACAAAAACACATTATTCCTTTCTCAGGTTTTCCTTCTTGCTATCCCTTATAAAGTGCAGTGTTCCAATTTTTCCAGCCTTTCCTCATAAAGCCCATGGTCCTAAATGACAATATGCTACTGAACCTCAAGCATGAGATTAAGTCATCACACGGGATGGAGTGATCTGTCTAATTAAGGTAAGGAAGACACGATGTTTTTGAGGGCCATCCTTCTTGAAGAAACACATTTCTTCATCATTTCACCAGATTTAACACATATATGGTGCCAGCATAAAGTCAGAAGTTGACACCTTCACTTGCCCACTGCTTTTCTTACATCGTAGTCGTTGCCCTGTAGGGAAATGTGCTGGTCTTCATTTCTGTGCTGGTCGCTATCAGCTTTGACTGGTATTACCAAAGCTGGAGCAGCTCATGAAGAACTGCAGCCCATGGGATGGACCCACCCTGGAGCAGTTCATGAAGGACTGTATCCTGTGGTAGGAACCCTAGGCTGGAGCAGGGGAAGAGTGGGAGGAGGAAGGAGCAGCAGAGATGAAATATTATGAACTGACCACAACCCTCATTCCCCATCCCCCTGCACCAGCTGGGGGGTGGGAGAGGTAGAACACTTAAGAGTGAACTGAGCCTGAGAAGAAGGAGATGGGGAAAGTTGTTTCTAGTCCTGTCTTTGTTTCTCACCGTCCTACTCTGTTTTTAACCAGGAGAACATTAAATTAATCTTCCCCAAGTTAACCCTGTTTTGCCCGTGATGGTAATCCATGAGTTACCTCCTTCTCCTTATCTCAATACATGAGTTTATTTTCTTCCCCCATCCTGTTGACAAGGAAAAGTGAGACAGTGGCTGGATGGGCATCTGGCAGCCAATCAAGGTCAAAATTGCCCTTCCCTATAATAGCAACTACTCCCACCAGTGGAAATAAAAACCAAAAAAGCACCTGCATAACTGGTTAGAGATCACTTACTCCAGCTCTCAGTGAATAGAAACTTGAGCATGTGGGCTGAACCATGGCCTCTCTGATGAGGGACCCACTCCTGCTTCTGCCCTTATCATTCAGAAGACAATCCAAATCCAGCTGTGAGGAGGAGTACGGGACAGCACATTTCCAATTTGGTGGGTTTCCATGTTATTTTCATGTGGTGTTCACACTAACCAAACTGATTATTACAAGCACATAAATAGCAGTTATGTCCCAAGGAGAGCAAACAAATATTTTTCAGAAGGTGGAATATTTCACAGCAGCAGAAGGGTAACATTTTATGCAGATATGTTGCTGCAAATCACCAGTACTACCAGCAGTGCATTGGTTGGTTTATTTCTTTAATATGAATATATTGTTCTGAGAGGAATCTTAGGGATTATTTTAGGGAAAGGAAGAAATTGATATCTAAAAATCCTTCAAGCTGAAAATCTATAAATCCTCTTTACAATCAAAGATGGGGTGAATGACAATATTAGACATCGAAAAGTTTGTCCTGAGAAAGTTATTTCAAACTGAACCACACCTTTTCTAGTCAAGGAGCTTCACTTCAAAGGATACTGGACTAACAGCGTATCAATTGCTGTATGCAGAATTTTTTCCCTTCCTTGGTTTTTTCCAAAGATGATTATAGAGTGGCATATCTGAGGGGGTACAAACTCCCTCCTGTTTCTGCTACCTTTAGCAACAACCAGTCAGTTTCCACCAAATTTTACAGAGAGGAAGTTAAAAATCTACTCAGTTCCTACAGTGTTTTTGAAGACAGGAATCAGAGCAGAGCCGTTAAATTTGATCAGTACCCCACTGAGAGAAAAGCTAAAGGCTGAGTCTGGCTTTCAACACACGAAGAAGAATCCACTTCTATCTAAGATATGATAATAGAGACTAAATTGACTTTATCCCCATCCAGAAAACCAGATTTCACCTCTAGCGAGATGCGAGAGGATCAAACTTCGCTCCGTATGACGCATGCACAGCCACACCCACAAATACCCTTAGTAAACCAGGCTTCACAAGCTTCAGTGTTCCTGAATGCATTTCAGTGTTTAGAACTAATGTGGGTTTCTCTCCTTTCTTCAGCAACAAAGGCACTTTAAGCTCATTTAAACAAGGTTCTTTTTTGGATTGACCCCAGAAAGCTGGGGGACAGCTTCAAAAATAAAAATATCAAGATGTCAGTCAGCAGTCCCTGGTTTATTTGGTTCACCTGACACAGCCTCAATCTGCCCTAGGGAGAAAGTAAGTGGGTGTGTAAATGCAAAACATAACATTTCAGGTAATCTGTTTTGAGGCGTAACAGCATTTGCCATACTTATTCAAAACCACAGATCATTTCCATGGAGAATACTGCAAGACAAAAAAGACAAATCACCCCACTGCATGCCAAAACCCTCTCCATCTCTGTAGTAAGAAATTGAAGAAAGGCGCAAGCACAGGGATACACACCCCAGGATGACCTGCACATATTCCCTCCTGTAAATGTTTAAATAAGTAGGCAATTTTAATCTCAAGTCTAAACTCATACTGCACGCTGCCATGTGAAGACAGTTCCTTCTTCCGTACAAAGTTGAAGCAGCTTAAAACAGGATTTGAAATCTGGTAATTTATGTCACTTTATGCATTTGCTGACAGGAATACAATTCCACAATTTTAAATTATTTCCTGGGGTCGCTCCTGCGTGTTGCCGTATAAAACAGTGTCAGTATTAGTCCCTTGTGCTGCAAGAGGGCATTAACACTACTACATCAAATGTGTGGTGTCAACAAGTAAATCACGGAGAGGAGTTGACGAGCTGAAAATTGAACCTACCTTTCAGTAGGGCTGGAAGACCGACAGGCTGGATGGTTACCATAGTAATCCTGTGGCAGCTTCAGATTTATTGCCTTGTACTGCACAGTTACAAAGGTTCTTCAGCTACCTTCTGCACTGTTTCCAGAATCAAGAGGAATTCTATGATAAATGTCCACTACCCAAAGGATATATTCAAGGGGATGTAATGCAGGAAAGCTGTACTTTAAATGCAAATTACATGCTTTTTGCCCCTTTTAGAATATTAAAGAGCGATTTCAAAGGAATGAAAACAAAGAACTCTGACCTCTGACACCATGATTCTTTGCTCTACAGATCACAATTTTCTGTGGGACTGCCTACTGCATATTTAAGTAGCATGAAACTGAAAATGAGGTAATAAATTCCACTAAAGATAGTCTGAGTAATGCATTGATTATGAAAATAAGCATACAAGTGAGCAATTACTAGAGCAGGCAGTCACAGGGTCTTGTTCGGTATATTTAGATCATTCTGTAACCATCAGAAATTAAATTATTTCATTATATTTAATTTTTATCCCTTTACATTTTCAATAACGCAAAAGAATATTGCTATGTGGAGTAAATATGATGAACCATTAGTATTCCAGTATTCACACACTACACCATAAAGAGTGTGCACTAATGTTACCAGATTGCATTAGATTTTAGTTTACCTCCATGATAGGCTTTAAAAGAAAACACTGATAATTTGCCTTTTATTACTACCCTAAATATTGCTTGCTGCTCTGTTCAGCCACGAATTGAAAAAAACAACTTCTTCTCTTGTTAGTAAACATTGCACTTCACGAACTATTCCATTATATTTTACTGGATTTTTTATGTCCATAATTCTCTTTGATTGCACAGCAATAAAAGGCTGAGGGAACACAGGCAAGTGCAGAGGCACCATGCACTAATTTGTGTATTAGCAATTCCCATGTGGATACTACATTATTGATTCTGCCATCTAAATTCCACTATATGACAGGAAGGATATTGTGTGTAGGATTAATAAAATTATTTCCTCAAGCAATATTTTTTAAAGCATTGATTGTGTACTTTTACTTCAGAAAAGCTTCTCACAAATGTACGCTACAATGTGAAAACAAAATAGTTCTGTGGCGCAACATAGTAAATACAAATGAAGACAAGCTGTGTGACACCAATTCTGCAATACACCTGTGTATTAAAACATCAGGCTAAAACTGCTTTTAAAACACAAAGGAAGATGCATACTTTATAGATGGCTCGTGCAAAAGGACACAACACTCATATGATTAATAGAACACACACTGACATTGTAAGGTACGCTATGCCAAAGACAAACAGCACAAGGTTTACAGTCTGCTGCTTGCACCCATGCAGCCCAAATTTTGTGACCTTTGTACTGCAGAAACAGAGCCCCCCTTCAAGTGTTTCCTTTTAGAGACAAATTGAGAAAACGTTATCAGAAGTGTCATCTCTTGCTTGTAAGATAAATAAAGGGGAGATTTTGGCTGGCTTATCGTATCACAGAAACACCAAGGCACACTTAGGTAGGGCTCTCTATAAGAGATGGTTACACATGAGCGGATGCCATTTTTCATTCAATCTGGGCTGCCCATTCTGCCTTAATAGTGACCTCCTCAGAAACCACCCCACTAGAAGGATCTGTTAGCTTTAAATCAAGTATATTTTGAAACAAATACAAATGAAAAGGGAAGAATTTAAAAAAAAAACAAGAAAGGAACAAAAGCAGGGGAAAAAAGCAGATATGAAAAAACTCTAAGAACTATATGCACTCCGTCTTTGCCAAGCCTGGCTGCAGCTAAAGCAGCCTAAACAAAATGAAAAGTTTAACATGTCAGGCCATGGTTCCTGCCTCCATATGTCCTTTCCCTCACAGCATGTTTTCTAATGACTCTGTATGCAGACCATCAGGACATACCAAAGGGAGTTCTGCATGTGGCAACAGGGTCTGTGGCAGTGGCAGTGGCTCTGGGCTGTAGAGAGGCTCTGGATGGAGGCGTGAATGTGGGTGTACCAGCCCACATCCTGATTGTTGAATGCTCTGCTGTACAGGCAGCAAAATCCATCCCCGCACCCACTGGGGCCAGACCGCCTGACAGAGCCAGTGCCAAAGCTCCTCTGCTTCCTCTCAGCATCCTCAGGTTTCCTCTAGCAGCAAAGGAAGTGCAGGGAGTGAGCAAGGCTTCATCCTGGTCTTTACTTTAGCTTTTGTGCTGACCAGAGGTCTGGTCTTCATGGTTTACACACGGACTCAGAGGCACTGAATCTACAAAGCCATAATACATTATCACAGCTGGTGATTAGTTGTATTTCTGTCCATTAATTGCTGTGCTATGGGTGGGGGGTCCTTGCACCCTCCTTACCTGGCCCCACACATACCCAGGCACAATCACAGAGTCCTGACTGTAGTCCTGTTTCTCCTACCAGATTTCAGCATAGCAAAATATAAAGCTACGAATCTCACAGAATATATTTCTTACTGTATGCTATTATCCTTATAAAAAATGTGTTGCATGGAGGGATCTAAAAGAGTTCTCCCAAGACCAAAGCCTGGTTAATGCTCCTCAGGAATGACAGGTTCAATCCCACATCATTTCTTCCTTAGGAACAAGTCCCAGAAAATTAATTTCTCAGCAGCTGACTGAGAAGCACAGAATCAGGCATTACTAGAACTGAAAGATGGCATTAATAAAACATAAGGAGTAGAAACAGATCAAATATGTAAGACTCAACAGCTGGTTGTCAATGAATTCATGTTGCTCGTCAGACACTATTACATGCTGTTCTAATCACTCTCACCAGGAAACATTTCAATGCACTATATTTTAGGTCACAAAAATATTTATTTCTGTTTTATATAGAAATTATTACCAAACATAAATGCAACTATATGTTTCTTTTTCTCTCCTTATCTCTCCTGGTCAAAAGAACTTCTGTTCTGCAAAGGGCAGGAAAGAATCAGGGATCAATTCTCCTTATTGACTGTATACACCAGCCAATGCTGGGTCCTTTTCTCTCTGTGCAATGACAGAAATGTGACATTTCCAAGCAGCAAAGTTTGCTGACATCGTGAGTCACTTTAATGCCATTTTCTGTACCTCATTTATCAGCAACCATTTAAATAAAAGACTGTGAAGGAAAACAGAACTCTGCAGACACCAGGCTTTGCCCAGAACTTTGCCCACCTTTCACAGACTTGGGACAACCTAGTGCAAGGCTTGATGCAGAGTTTGCTGCAGATCAGCAGCCTCATTGTTTGCCATGCTGCAGATAATAAAAATAATAATTTTTGCACTGCGCGTGCAATCACAAGATGCAGTGTGAATTGAAATGAGCTGACAGTGGGACGCAGCCTTTACCCTGCATCAGAAGCTAGACAGAAACCATTAGCTTTTTCCTCTGCAGGAAAAAAACACTGAGATAAGTGAAAAATGCCAACTTGTGGGTACTGTGCTGCTGACTAGTCAAAGCATTTAGATCAGCTTGGTACATGTCAGTACTGACATCAGATGTGGACAGTGGGAAACTCTCAGTAATAAGAGAGTTGGGCAGCAAAATTACACCAGTGTCCAGTTAGAGAAATCCTTCATAACCTTTTCTGGTTCTATCATCCCTGGCAGGAGAAGAGGTTGCTACTGAGGAAGATGGTCTGTGAGGCAAAGAGAAAGGCACAGGGAGCTGGTTATACACACATCTACCAAGGACCTTATGACATCCTTCCAAGGGCTGCTCCTGAAGAAAGCATTGTGGCATGGAAAACAGGCATGGGACCCATCTCTTCTTCCTCACAAGAACTGAGCGGTAGTCCAAAAGAAGAACAGAACTAAAAGCTTTATCTTGCCCAGTAATTTAGGGATAAGTGGAAGGAGTGGGAAAACAAGAATAAACATATAAACCTCAACAAGTCCATAAAAGTTGTGGGCTAACAGTGGTGAGTTGAAGGTGATGCTTGAGTCACTGGCTCATGACCCAGTATTTGATTAAAAAACAATAATCAAGGTTACATCCCTGATATAAAATTGAATGTCCAGTACTCTCAGGAGCCAACATAAACAGAAGAGCATCTATTGGCAAAAATATAGGCATTGTCCAGCTGATTCCAAACTCAATGGAAAAATGTATCTTGATGATAATTTTAAGTTTGTTAACTGAAAACTGTGATAGTTTATCCAGGGCTGCTTTACTGGTGTGCAGTAAGCTACTACTGTCACTCCAGAGACTATAGGAATATTTCTATTTCTTTCAAAATACGACTCAGCATGGGCAGAGTCCTTCCCTGCAAGTCCTTCCTTCCTGGCAGGTGAACTCATACAAAAAGCAGGCTTTTGAGCATATTTAGGAGAACAACATTTAATGACAAGATGCTTTCCCCTTCCCTCATTTTTCCAATGACATGGGAAGACTAAAAATGTCAAACTGCATCAGTGGTTCATAAGGTGTGGCTGTTAGACACGAGCCAGGTAATTTTTTCTTCCCATGTGAGTAGTGATGCAGGTGTACCCAGCAATATTTCTTGTAAGGCATTTTAGATAGAAGCATCAGTTAAGAGTGGGGAGCAATCAGCATATGAACAGAAAGAATAAAATCATTTAGCACTAGCCAACCTCTTGGATTAGTCATAACTGAACAACTAAAATACCGTCCAAGCTCCAGAAGAATTTTCATTTTTGCTTCTGGTTTAGATGACAGTGACGGAGCAGTAAAGTTTGCAACTAGGATGAGCACAAAAGACAAGGTGCCTTCCTTCTTTTCCACCTCTCTGCAGCCAGTGTGGGATCTTTGATCAGACTTCAAAAGGCTTAACATACTCTGTTAGAAGCTGAATCAGCATGTGGAGGATAAGGAGCGAGGGAATTAATGGGATACAACCAACTGAAAACCTGCTCGGTTCTGTCTGATTCTGAAAAGATTTCCTAGTTACAGGAGAGTTCAACTCATTCACATTCAAGCCCTGAAAGAGTCTATTTTTTCACAGCTTCTTAGCTGTAGTGGGAGAGCAGCCCAGAGGAGTGTTAACACTTCCTCTGTTCCCAAGACCTGAACTTATCTAAATTTTCTCATGCAAACAGGTTGAGAATTCACTTTTTTTTTCCTTACTGGCCATCTTTTTATCTTTTTTTGTCTAGCATGACTCTCATTGCCAATAGTAGCATGGAACAGCTGCCCAAAATCAAGAAACAATTACATAAGCATTGAAGAAATTAAGCACTGTATTTTCAAGTGCATGGCCTTTGTCCCGTTCTTATCAGAAAACGAAGATTTGGTACATATATTTCATTCAATGCTCAAAATATTAAATACTGAAATACCTCATGATAACATAGTTTTAATTTTTAAAAGTCTATTCTGGTACGATTAATTAATTATTATGTGATTGAAAAAAGATGAAGTTAGTATTTTGGAACTTGGAAAATGAGCACCTAACTTTTGGATTGCTTAGGCACAGAATCACTCTAGAAGTCTTCAAAGCTTAACTAGTTTATTGTCTGTTGATTTTAGCAGACTGTTATTTGGTCACACAGGAGAAAGAGGTTTCCTATTATGGAAAATACGTACTTTTATGTTGTTGTTGTTGGCCTCAGATTACTATCTTGTGCAGTGATTCCTGCTAATAATAGAGGCAGCATTTGACAAGTGCAACATGATGCAGCAAACATCCCCTTGCTAATCCACCAAGGCTGTAAATATGAAAACTATTGTCTCAAAGTCAGGAAATACTGAATACCTAAAATATATTGCAGGAGTAAAACGCAACCAGTTACTCAAAAATTTTCTTCAAAATATTTAAAGGGAATTATTATTTGTGAGGATTTGAGCCAGGTTTAGCTTAATGGCCCACAGGAAAGCATGCTGAATGAAGAAGCCAACTGGAGGGAGCACTGATTCAGCTGAATGGTAAAGTAATATGCTGACCATCTGCCCTCAAGGCATTGTGGTCAAATTTCTGACATTGATGTTTGAGTTAGGAATCATAAGTGGGTGATACATGTATACACAGAGACAGAAAATTTCTTGACTCTGGTATATCTAAACAGGGAATTGGTACTTTGGAGGTGCTGGTCTGTGGGTTTGAAAGAGTAGGTGGCAATTATAATGATTTAGTGTTATGAAGCAGATTTATTCCTCTGGATTATGGTTTTCATTAGGATTTACAAAGATTGCTATTGCTATTCCAGATTCTCATTGCATATAAACTTGCTCTTGAACAAGAATTTTCTTACCTCCTTCAGAAATGTCAACAGGAAAATATTTTACCCAGCCAGCCGAGAAAAGTGTAATAAAATCATAAGATGCATTTCTCATTATTTTAAAAAGAAACCTTTTATTATTCTTGCTTTGCAATAACCCTCAGAGCATTTTAGGACAAGGTGTTAAAAGATGATTGGAGTCACCTTATAAAAGGGTTTTGGTCTTTTCGAGAGTTAGGGTGAAAGTCAGGTCCCACAGGAATTACTTTCAGTACTACCAAATAGTGAGGTAGTAAATAAAATAACAGATTTTAACTTAATGGTAAAGTACTGTGCCTGTATAAAACATTAGACACACAAAAGTCCTCCTGAATGCTAGGGATGTCGTGCAACAGGAATGATGTCCTCTTTCACATTTCCCTGTCCCATGACTCTTCAATGTCTGCAGAGTAAGAGGGAAGAGACCTAGCACAGAGAATAAAAGGTATTGTTTACATGTTATTCCTGACCCTGACTCTTTAACAAAAAATTGAGGGGTACAAACTTTATAGTGAAGAATGGTCTGCACTAATAATTTATGTCACATTACTGATAGAGCAGACCAACCTTCAGTCACTTCATACTATGGGGAGAGCACACTATTAAAACCCCAGCAATATTTTCTATTACTAACAATGAGTAAAATCCAAAAAACTAATAACTGTGACATTCAACTCCCAGATACGTTAAATTGTTTTTTGTATGTGTTTTCTGCCCATGCACATAAACATGCCATGCACTTATTTTCCAAATCTTCAAAATAGGAATGCAAAACAGTGCTATCTGGGCATTCCATTCCCTGGTACCCAGGAGTTTTAGGACAAGCTGGCAAAATGCATCAGAAAACCCAACGGCTGTGTTCCTTCTCTATCCCAAACAATAGATAATAAAAGAATAAAATAAAAGTGAATCTTGTCAGAGCAACTGCTGAGCATTGCACATCAGGCATGGAGTGCCTGGACTGCAGAGGATGTGCCACGTTGTTATGGTAACAAGATAACAACTTTGGTGCATGCAGCCACCACTGTCACCTCTGAGGCTAAAATCCAGATTGTCTGGGCATCTGCCCCCTGCACATCACTGCAAGTGAGACCTAGTGTTGCTGTCCCAAAGTGCAGTCCAGGCCTTTCATGGCACAGGCAGGGAATTGACACCCTTCCCTGGGTATCTCATGGCCTCCCCACAATCCTCAGAGTTTGCAGAAGAACATGCTGCAGCTGCCAGGACATTACTGGATATGGTAGAAAGTACACAGGCACAACATCTCCAGGTCGCTACCTATGTCTAAAGATATCCATGAAACCTACTGACATTTTGGCTGAACTGGACAGGTAGATTGAATCCCTCATTTTAAACAAAGATGTATAGCACTCCCCTGCTTATGTAAAAGACACAGAAGCCATTTTCTTTCTACTAAAAATAGACACCATTCATTCTATTAAGTCTTTTGTCTCATTGCCTTACACAAGGAATAGTTGGTCCAGCCTCTCCTCTGCCAGCAGAAGACCATTTTCCTTTCTTCCTGTGTCCCAGCTTAACCTCTCTCCCTTTGCCCCACCACCTTCTCCAACTATTCGTTTCATCATTGTTACTTTGGTATCTGTGTGAGAGTTTGGATGCTGGGTTCCCTGGGACACAGCACTGCTGTGGACACCTGATGCAACCTGTTTGCTCCAGGTGTAATCACAGATGACATCTTCCAGCATTTAGCTCAGCATGCATTAAGTAAAGAGTATTTTCCTCATAGTGCCTCACTGCTTTGACCCCTGTTTTTGCCACTGCCACACAGAGAGCTACAATGAGAGGGAAAACTGGACCTTGTTTGACCTTGGCCGAGAGCACTTGCACATCTTTCCAGGCAGGTTTCTAGGAAGATTGCCTTCAGAAACAGTTATACTGCCCACAATCAGTGCAACTGCCTGGAACTGGAAAATCAGCTTCCCATTCTATACATGGAAGTGAGGTGTAGCACACAGGGATGTCCCGAGGAGCAGACAGCAAGAGAAGAGAGCGGGAAGCACTGCTGACACAGGCTGTGCAGAAAACCTGTGCTCTCACCACGGCTCCATGTGACACAGCCCCGAGCTGTCACCCACCATAGCCCCAGTGACACTGGGGCAGGGCGGTACCATTCTTCCCCAAAGGACTCAGGTACTCAGTCCTGCACCTGTTCAGAGACAACGAGATCCTCCAGTGGTGGTGATGGCTAACAAGTACCAATTTGGCACCACAGTGCTTGAGTGAACCTGAGGATCAGAGGCTGAAGGTGCAGCATATAACCCCACAATGTGAGATGTCCTCAGTAGAGAAAAGATTATGAGTGATGGTCAGATTGGAGCAGGGTGAGGATGAAAGGCATTTTGCAAACTTCTGCTTTGAGGTCTATTTTTAAATATGATGTATTGGCCTTAACCTATTTGTGTGCCTAGAGAAATTCCTTAAAGAAAATGGGTAAGAGAAGAGATCATTATAAAGATGAACACCATGTGAGCTTTGTCTCTTAATATTATCTTGGGAAACCTCAAAAAACCACAGCTGATATAACTAAAGACATTTTAGATTCCCTGAACCCCTATGTTACAGGAGAAGCACACACTGCACAAACGTACAGCAGTAAAAATACCTGCTTCTCACAGCATTAATTCCCTCATAGATTAGCTATCGTAAAAATGTGCTGAATTTTAGAGAAAAAATCCTGCTTTGCTCTGTAAGCCGGCTTCTTTGAGTGTGAAAATACGTACTATTTAAGAAGCTCAAAGTGGTCCATGTACACTGACCTGGCACTGGGAGTGAGGCAGTTGGGGCAGTTGTGTCCAACATCTTTTGCTGAGTTCCTTCTACAGCAACAAATCTACAGGAGCTAAGATTGACTTACACGGACGTTTACCAATTACATGGGCTTGCCTAACCTGATGATTTTTTTGACTATGTGTAAATATAAAGTAGAAGCACAGTACGAAATGTTACAAAACCAAGCTCTGGTTATAGCACAGTAAGCTAAAAATTCTATATATTAAAAGTTCAGCTGACCTGCTTTGGGCAGCAACAGTTTCTGCCAATGGAATGCTCTGACCTCTGGGTTCAGCTGTTCTTTCCTCTTAAATCTTTCTTTGCTAACACAGAAATTGCACTGCTCTTAGCAGACCTAAAGTAATGACCCTCCAACTACCCAGTAGTTTAAATGCACTTTTGTGAGAGCACGGAAGCCTGATATTTGAACCTGAGACAACACACAAGTCTCACCTTAAAATAAAAAAAAAACAAAATTGATAAAAATTGGAGATGGTTTCTTTCTTTTTTTGTTTTTTTTTTTTAAGAAAAATAAGAAAGATGTCTATTTTAAGGTTGTTCGGATGCAAAATATTTTAATTAAATATTATAATAAATAATTAAATAAGCAGAAAGTTTTGATTTTTTTTAAAATCAGCCTGCTTTCCAGACCAGCAAATGCTTATTACATTCTCCTTGCTTTTTTTATTGACAAGTTTTCTTCTATCCTACCACTTCACACTTTTCCTCTTTTAACTTCTTTCCCATTATGAGAATTAAACTAATTTGGATCTCTCCGCTGAGGGAAGATTTATAGGGAAAATTCTGGTCTTCACAACATGCCAAAAGCAGGCCCATGCTCACTCTCACCTTTGCTGGTCTCTCAAGCCGTGCTTGAAGTATTCTCAGCCTCTGGCTCTCAGTTTGACATCGGGCTATAATCACAGCAGCATCTTTGTTAAACCTGTGCATTCCGACTGAAAATGGAAAGGTAGTCTCCAAGACAGGCCCTAGTCCATTAAGAACAGAAAGATCAGGACCTCGAAGTGTATTCTGAATTAAATAGGGAGCCACCAGAGTGTGCAGAGCATTAGTGTTATATGCTCCTGGTGCTCTTTCCTCCCCAAAGGACACACCATTTTTACGCAACTTTTAGCAGTGGCTTTCACCTCCGCATCTTATGTCTCTGGCATGATGTCCTAAATCTTAAGTTATATGAAACTGGAAGGGATTAGCAGCTTCTGTTTCATCAATTATATTACTTTTAATTGCCTTGAAGGATTCATTTGTCTTCACTCCAGTAACCTTTGGCAGCAATCAGCAGTTCAAACACCACTACTCCCACACACAGCAGCTCTTTTCAGTCATATTACGTTTACTGAAAGGTCCTTAAGAAACAAAAACACTCTCATTCAGATAGCTTTCCAGATGTATTTATTTAAATGCCACTTCTGATAAAATTAAAATATTAAGTATACTTCTGAGAAGCAAGAAAATGCTTCATCATCACCAGGAATTGGCTTTAAATTCTTGTCTATGTTTTACAAACTACATAATCAAAGTTCAATAGAGAATTTGCAAAGATTGCAAACCTATAGCAGACAGAGAAATTTACATAAATAACAGATATGAATATCTAATGTTTACAGAAATAAAACTGCATGCTATGCAAACAGACTAAAATCTACAACACTAAAAAACATTTCATTATGCTGATTTTTCAAACCAAAGCTCATTGTAGGAGAATTTGTGGGAGACATTTCAGTCATGTAATGCAAGGAGAAACATCTATACAAAAAACAATGTCTATATATTGTTATGCTGTATTGCTAAAAGAAAATTGGATTAAGGATTGGATGAAAATGGGGATCATTTCCCCTTCAAGACTTTTGGGGTTAGAATTTCCCAGCTACAGCAGAGACCTGTACAATTCAGTGAGAACCTGGCACCCAAAGACCTCAAACAACCTTAAAAAATCTGTTATTTAATATCTCATACTGAAAGTGGGAATTTGACTTTTTTTTTAAGGGTCTCATGTAAAATACCAATATCAAATAATTGCACTGATCCTGCTCTGGAAATATGACAAGGTCACATACAAAGATGCCAATTTACTTACTACTGTGAGTTAAAATTTGAAATAAAATAAGACTGCCAGCAGAGCAGTACTGAGCCCAACTTGTCCATCCTGGAGCTAGCGTTTCTCAGTGCATGACTGAAGGTTTATAAACCAAACTGGATCCTTGCAAGTGGTTTCCACTGGGATGCAGCAGGAGCTTACAGGTGTGGCAGAGGCAGAATTTTGTCTAATACTCATTGTTTGTTTTTTAAGGATAAAACACTGGTTTCACTAGTATCTGGAAGACAGTGACATCTTGTCACATTAAGAGTACTCACCCAAAAACAAATGAGAAAGGGAACATGGAGAAGCTAGCCTACAAATTTCAGGGTTTGAACAAACTAAAGCAAAAAAAAAAAAAAAAAGCACAAACCCCAAAATTCCCTGAAAAGCAAGGAGAACGAATGCTTCACATCTCCAAACACATTGTGCTTGACAAGGTCACCCTCCTAATTCAGAGAATTCAGTTAATCCTCTGGATGAATGCAGCATGTGTTGCACTCCCAATGAAACCACACAGGCTCCCAATAAGAGGCCATCAGCTATTGCTATAAATGCAGTCAAATGGCTGGGAGCCGGAATAGCATCATTTAATTTTCCCCTTTCCTATTAAAAAAAACAAAACAAAGAGAAGTGTTTTACTGAAGGTGTGCATTGTTTAAAAGGCCAAAAGGTGCCTTTCCTTCTAAATTTTAAAAACATTAATCAAGAATGAAATAAACAACATGTGCAAGTCAAAGGTTAATATCCCAGGGTCTTTAATGTGCATTTACCACCCACTTCTTCTCCATTAACACCATCACCTCCTCCCTGTCTTTCAACACCCCTCCAACTATTCCTGCCTTGTGTCTCACTGATTCACACAACTGAAAAGTAGTAATTATTTTGTAGTTAATCTTCAGAAAACTGCTGCACAGAAAACAGGGTTTGCCTTCTGTTCTAAAGTCTGAAGAGAATGACCACTAGAGAGAAGCAATTGTTTCATTTCTCCTCTAAAGACTTTCCCTGAGTTTTTTTTGTTTGTTTGTTTAAAGATGAGAGGACCAGTTTCACTATTACCTTGAAGACACTGACATCATACTACAACAAAAATATCATAAGCAAGAGGATAACCAAGGGCCATAGAGCAGATTTTGATTTTACAGATAACGGCATTAGTCTAAGATAGATTTAAATGATTTAAATAATGTGACTGTAGAAATTCACCAGCACTTTTAGGGTTAGAGTATGGCTCTAATTATATCTGAACAATTACCTTTACAATTGTGCTGTTTAGAATGCTTCTCTGAGTGGTTATGTTCTTAATAATTGGGCTGTTAATTAAAATTGCTATCTAGAGGGTTGTCAGAAATCTTCAGTTAAAAAAAATATGTTGGGCTGGGGTGGAATCAGGACAAAATAATCCCTCTCTGTGTGTTCTCTCATATTCACTGGAAAAAAAAAAAAACCAAAGAAAAACAAAGAAAAGCCGAGAGGGGAAAGCAGAAATTTTTCCTGTATGCTCTCTACTTATCTAGAAAATATAGAGCAGTATTTGAAAAATTTCAAAAGCATTTCCATATCAATAAGAAAAGGTACCAAAAGGGTAACAAGATAACTTAGATTTTTTTTCCTCTGTTCTTTCCTACAAGGTAGAATGAACCTATTGGTATAATACATCTTTTTCATTTCACACACTGATGTTTTTTTAATTCTCCCTAAACTGTCTTCATGATTCTAAGCAAATCTCTAACATCATTACTTGCATTTACAGAACAAGGATTCTTCCCAAGACATCCTTTCAGCAGTGAAAACAAAGGCTACTCTGTTTACTCAGAAATATTTCTCAAACTCCATTAAATGATTATGTTAGAAAAGAGGAAAAAAAAATCACACCAGTGAGATTTAAACACCTGTACAGCTCAGTCAGGAGAACCTCTGACCTCTGGCACACCAAGGCTGCTTGGACAGACTGAGCTTGCAAGTTCCTCATTAGGTTGAATTCCACTCTACTGAACACATGCTTTGCTGAATAAAAACACCAGACGAATTTATAACTACTCTTCAAGGGTAGTTACACTAAACTACCTTAAGTTACCTTACACTAAACATCTTTGATTTTAGCAGGTGGATATCAAAAGATCTGACCTCTGACTCTTTCCAGACAAGCTTCCTGGTGAATACTCTCAAATGACAAATCATATTCAAAACCACAGATAAGTCTACAATATGTTAAGTCCAAAACACATTTCCTTATAACTTCTGGCCTTATTTTACCACTGTACTTAGTCTGTTAACCTTATTGCTAAATACTCTTCCTTTGTGGAGTTACTCTGCATTACCCTGGACGGGAAGGCACTTCACATATGCAGCAGGATGCACATTTTGTGATTACTTTGGCCAACTCCAGAAATGTGTCAGGAGAGGCCATTTTTATGCCATGCAGTGAGACAGTTGGATGTTCCGGTGCTTTGCAGACAGATTTCTTCTGCCTTAAACTCCAGTGCCTCCATATCTGCTATTTGCTGTCCTGCATGCTTCAGGCAAAAGGTTGTAGGGCACTGCCAGGATTTTCACATCAGACACATAGAAAATCTATTTCAGGCTCTCAAAGTGGAAAGTGGTAGTATAGGTCATCTAACACTACAGGTCATTTTATCTCACAGGAGTCATGAATGAGAGGGCTGGGTAGAAGGAAGATTATGCCTCAAGCAGCTCAAGATTGGCTACGTCCTGTCTGCTCCCCGAAACAGCATGGGTACCTGTAGGAGCTAATACACTTATGTGCAGCTAGGAATGGGCATTCATATTTTTTCAAACACACACTGTTATTCAGCAAGTTGGGGAAGTGGGCTTAAAAAATAAATAGAAACAAACATTTTGGGCCCTCTTTAACTTTCCATTCCTCACTGTTTTCGAAAAAGCTTTTTTTGTTGTTGGTTTTCCCTTCTTCTTCTCAAAATATGCCACACATTTTCAGAAAATTAATTTGAGGATCTATAGTGCTAACTTTACCAGCAGTGCATATGCATTTTAAATAACTGAGTTAACCTGAGGCTAACCTTGACCTATGCAGTATTTGAAGGCATACACTGGAAATCCTGCGTGCCGTGCAACAGTGAAGCAGCAGGAAGGACCCTAACACCAAGCTTCATTTAGTATTATGTCATGTGCAACTCTCCTTTTGGGGCTACAGAGAAATTGCCAGGTAGTCCAGGTCCTGCAAGACAAAGAAACTGAGCTAAGAGATGATGCTAAGGCCATTGTTATGTCAGTCTAGGACCACTCTGTAAGGTACAGTGTGTTGTACCTCTGGAGGCCACCTCCCTCTCCCTCCTCAGAGAAATCTTACTTACCCCCCTCATTCTTGAAGGAAGAACATACCAGTTCTGTGGCTCTGACTGTGTGAAGATTATGAAATATGCGTGTTGGAACATCAGAAGCGTCTGCTTCTGGCAAAATGTAGTACTTGCAGTCCAAATACCCAAGAATCTCTGCCACCTAATGGCTGGAATAAATCAGGGTTTGACTTGCACGCACTGACTGATCATCATAAAATGAGAATTATTGGAACTCAGAGCCTAAAAATCTCTGTATGAAAAACTAATGTGATATTACTAGAGAGAACAGCAGTTTGAAAATGGAAGGAACATGTGATGGGACTGGAAGCAATCTGCAGGTAAATCTCAGCTATATTCAGGTCACGAACTCAACTCCCTTGTTACTTCCGAGCCTGAAATTTATTTAATAGAAAGAAATAAAATGGGAGAGGGAAGGGAATAAATTATCCTATTTTAACATCATTGAATTATGTGCCATGAAGTTACTGCACTGAAGTTTTCATCAGCATGAGCGGAGGATGAGTAAGCTAGGGAGGAGCAGATTGCCAACAACAGCCTTCAGCTATATCATTATTTATGCTTTAAAAAGTACTTGTAAATTTGTACACTTGGGAATTTCATGGACCCACACCTGGTCTTAATCTGGTCTTTAATCATGTCATTGATGCTAGCAAATTCTTGCAATGCTCCTTAATAACTAGGGAAACTGACTTTGCTTTACAGAGATTGAAAGCTGTTAACTACCTTGCTGCTCAACATTTAAGCCATCAGTTATTCAGTGTTGTAACCAGTATGGCTGCCTACTTTTCTAAGGCAGATTACAAACAATAAAGAAAAATTGAAAAGATAAACCAAGGAAATGCCCCGAACGACCACATGACAAGATAGTGCTTTCCAGTTATTCTGCCAGTTGTCCCCAAATTGGTTACTTGACATCCACAAGATAACTTAAGGGGCTTTGGGTTTTGCCCATAATGCAAACTATTTGCAATATGTTATGCAAGGAAAAGATACAGTATTTGGTATAGATCCACAAAGTTCTCTTAAAGAAGAGATATTTGTATATTCCCCCCAAATGAAAATATAAATCAAAGGTATTTGAGTTTAATCTTCTATCAAAGCATACAAAATGAATAGCAAGGGAATGGACTAGTAAGCAGCAAGAATTCTTAACTGATTCCTCTGTGGATCAGATCACAGAAAATTATCTTACAGCCAACCTATTGTAAATAAGAGAAATTCATGTTTTGTTTCTAATGTAGTAGACTAAAAAAAAAACAAATTACAGAGCTTTAGTTAAAACTGACTCAGTCGAAAAGTCAGTGTTTAAAAACTGACTCCATGAAAATGAGCAGCTACAGATAACAAAATAATCACAAGGACACAAAAATCATTTAAAAAGCACTACAGAAAATGTGGATTTAAATGTTATTAGTACACTGTCATCCAAACTAATAGTGTGTCTACGTTAAGCTCAAACTCTCACTTCCATATTTTTTAGTGCCACCATCACATTCAAGACTCCCACAACGCTTTGCCATTTACCAGCAAAACATAGCTGAGTGATGCAGACTGTCATTTGGCCTTTATCTGTTTATTGATAAAATGTGGTGAGGCACTACTTACATGTAAGAGCATGTATATTTCTTGTACTCTGCTTATAGTAACTTGTTATAGAAGTCCTTTCTTTCAATTCCTTGTAGCTAGTTATTAAAAACTAACTAAACTGCCTTTTCAGTTCATCATGTGCTGAGCATTTTCCAGGGATGGGAAATCTACCACCCTTCTGAGCAACCTCTTTGAGTGTTTAACACCCTCATTGTAAAAAACGTCTTCCTTATGTCCAATCTAAATCTACCCTCTTTTAGTTTAAACTCATAACCCCTTGTCCTTTCACACAAACCCTGCTAATAAGTTTGTTTCCATCTTTCTTGTAGGCCACTTTAAGTACTGAAAAGCTGCAATAAGATGTCTGTGGAGCCTTCTCTTCTCCAGGCTGACAGCCCCAGGTCTCTCAGCCTGTTTTCATATGTGAGATGCTCCATCCCTCTGATTACACCATGGCCCTCCTGTAGACTCCCTCCAACACCTCTATGTCCTTCTTATGTTGGGGACTCCAGAGGTGGATGCAGCAATCCATGGAGGGGGTCTGACCATAGCAGAGTACAGGAGCAGAATCACCTCCCTCAACCTGCTGGCCACGCTGCTTTTGTTGCAGCCCAGAATATGATTGGCTTTCTAGTTTTGTCCAGCTTCTCATCCATCACTATCCCCAGTTCCTTCTTGGCAGGGCTGCTCTCAATTCCTCCATCCCTCAGCTTGTATTGTGACTGGAGATTGCCCAACCCAGGTGCAGCACCTTGTGCTTGGCCTTGTTGCACCTCTTGAAGTGCCCATGGGCTCATTCCTCCAGCTTGTCCAGTCCCTGTGGACAGTATCCCATCCCTCAGTTGTGTCCACTGCACCACTCAGCTTGGTGTTCTCTGCAAACTTGCTGAGGGTGCACTCAATCCCTCTGTCTGTGTCATTGATGAAGATATTAACCTGTACTAGCCCAGTACAGACCCCAGAGGGACTCTCCTTGTCACTGATCTCCATTTGGATGTTGAGCTGCTGACCACTACCCTCTGGATGTGACCATCCAGCCAATTCCTCATCCGCCTAATAGTCCATCCATCAAATCTCTATCTCTTCAATTTTAGGGAGTAGGATGTTTTGGGCAACTGTATCAAAGTCTTTACAGAAGTCCAAATGAATGACACCTGTAGCCCTTCTCCTGCCCACAGATGCAGAAGGCCACTCAGTTGGTCAGGCGGGACTTGCCCTTGGTGAAGCTGTGCTGGCTGTCTCGAATCACGTCCCTCTCCCCCATGTGCCTTAGCACAGATTCTATGAGTATTAGTGTGGGACAGAGGGAGGGAGAAAAAAAGCTAAACAGACGTTGCTCTTATGTAGAAATAATTCATGATCTGGGCACTGTATTCTACTAACAACAAAAATCTCAGCAGGGTGGTTTTAAACTGTTATCTGACCGCTTGGGACTGTTTATTTCTACCCAGCTGTCCAGACTGAAACCTACTTATCAATGCAGAGCTTCTTCGCCTCTTTGCTGAAATTATCTTCAATGCTCTGCCAAAATGACAATGTTGTGACAGTCTCTGAAGGTTTGCTTTGATTACCTCTGCATCATGGTGACACAGAACCACTGGACTGCTTTGATGCTCAAGAGAAAGGACAACAGGTTATATAAACAGTGTTTTCTAGCCACAGAAGATAAACAAACTCCTCCCAGACCCTCTAAAGTAACAGCCTAGTTCACTTATTACTGCTCCAGACCAAATCACTCCTAGTTTTTTTCCTTAAAACTGGTGTGTCTGCCTCTCTCTTAATAAGCAGCCTGCATCCCAAAAAAAGCCCTTCAAAAATGCCCTGTGCATCAGTGCAGATGTGACATACTTCACTTTCTTTCACTTTTACGCAGTCTTACTGAGGCCATTCCTACATGCAAAGTTATGCCCTTCTTATATTCTTCAGAATGATATTTTTCACTTTCCTCAGATAAAGCAGTCGTGCCCCAAAATATATGAGCTCTACAGGAGTTTGTGTCTGTGACATGCAGCTAAAGCTTCACAATTAAATAATAGTGATTTTACTGGAGTCTCATATTGCCTAATAGTTTATAGTGTAACTCAGTGCCTTATGCATGCTGAAATGCCTTCAAGTAACTGCATCAGTGCTCCAGTGCCTATTCCAAGATATATTGACTCTTGCTTTAACTATTTTGGTGGCTTGGATGACTAATCAGCTTTGTTGTGAGTCAAGACTTTCTGTAAGAATATTTGGATTTGCTACTTCCAGAAGAGCAATGCTGCATGAATTTGCAATGGGTTTAAATAGATTGTAACAACCCTTATCATCTTAGGTTCTTCTGCAAATTCATCAGCTGTTCCATCAACAATTTTTAACTGCCCATTTGTCAACGTTATTTTAACTTTTGCCAATTTAATGTACTTCCCCCTGCTTTATTGATTTTTAAAGCTTAATAACAACACATTAGGACATAGTCCAAAGATGAAAGTTTTATAGTCCAGCTGGAGTTTTACCATAAAACCCATTCATCTGCAGTAAACAGAATTGTTAATAATGAACTATTAAACAATTTTGGTTTTGACATGCTCATCCAAGTTGCCATGTTACCTAGGACTGGTTTTCTAATTAACTTGACATTTTATAAAACAAATGCAGACATGGACATCTATTTAAAAACAAGGTGGAGGTGAAAAAAATGGTCATTAAAAGTTAGATATTACATACACATTTGAGGAAAAGTAACATTTCACTGTAAGAGGTAGTTGACATCACTGTGAAAAGAGACATATAAACAAAACAGAACCCTTAATACAATAATGACTCCTGAAAAAGGTAATTGTACCATAATTTCATATTTGTAACTGTAAACTTAATTAATGCTTCATTTACAGATTGTAGCATCTTCCTTATGGACAACATTTCTTCCCAAACCTAAAACAGTGATTCTGCTAGTCTTCAGCAAAACATTTTGTTTCAAGCAGCATCTATCATCTTGCTAATGAAAATGTCAATAACACAGAGAGAAGCAGCACATTTTCCACAAAGAAGAAGGTACACATATAATAAATCTAACATGAAAAATATCTGTTGTTTTTATGACATGTAAACATATTTGATATATGTTCCCTCCAAATCAAATTATTTAGAACACTGCAGGATACCCCACTTCAAAGGACTCCAGGATTAGGTTTTATTTCTCTATGAGCATGGTTTGGAATAACCAAAAAAATTCATGTTTTCTATTTGTCACTGACAGAAGATTGATTAAAATCTGGGGAAACAACAACTGCTACTATTTCTGTCAGCTCTCAGTCAAGCATTCTCTCTTACAATTTTTAATAGAGCTTAGGCTTTTTTTAGCTTTGTGCAAATGTTTTTCTGATTCAGTATAAATACTAACTTTCTTTACTCACACTATTACTTCACCAACTTTCGGTTACTTCTCAATTATTTGCAGTGTTTCCATCTGAAAGGTATCACCAGAGGGTTACCCTCCAAGCACCAACTGGGACCTCTGTTTCAAATTAGAGCTTAGCACCCACTGCTGCAGTACAAGTAAACCAAAGAGTCATGACTATATTGTGATGTAATAGAATACAATTATTACTGTTTAAATTAAGTCCGGAGATGGAAAGTCATCAGAGATCGAAAGTCATCAGCAGACATAATGGTGCAAACTTATTTTTCTTGCTCACATTTCCTTTCTGTCTCTTGGAATTAGTCTAGAAGGACAGTGCTGTCTCATTTGAAATACGTCTCCTGACATACATGTCTGGATGTGGAATGCATTTGCTCTATGGAGCCATGAGCCCAGCTTCAGTTCCCTGGACTCCACTTAAACACAAACACTGTGAACCAGTCCCTGCAGCAAGTGACATTTACCAGCCCATTCCTGAGAGACCTGACCATCTCCATCCACAAAAATTAACAGTCAGAGCTCAGCAGATCTCAAGATCTGCTGGCTCCATTTCACACAAATCCCTGGAAAAAGCCTTTTTTGCATACACTTTCCTGAGTTACATAGAAGGGAGCGCTATCCAACACTGTCCCCAGAGGACACCGCATTTGCATGCAGACAACCATGTGAACCAGTGCTCCAAGAAGCTAGTGAGGACCAAGAAGCTCTGTCAGAAGAAGCAGCAACTTTTTAAATGCTTCTGTCCTGCACAGGTTTTCTGTGATGCCTCAAAGTAGTCCAAATCCAGAGGACTGAAAGCACAAGGAACAAGGACTGGTGAGCCTTAGGAATGCTGAAAGATGGGACTCAAATCCTGGTCTGCTAAATGTCCAGTTGAGAAGAGAGGAGAGCTCACGCTCCCATTATCCTATCTGACCTTTTTGGGTTAACAGAAGAACATTTGTCACTCAATTAAATAGATACAATTCTAAATATATATAGGGAAGTAGGAAAAACCAACTGAGAGGTGCTATTTGTACGCAGTCATTTTCAAGAGAAGCATTAGAGTAGAAGCGAAACATACCGCAATTACCAATACATATTACATATTTTATAAAATGCTTCTGCAAGGAAATTTTACCACAGTATTTCTTATAATGATTATTAGGCAAAGAGTGAGAATGTGGGTAAGGGTCTGGTTTGACACTGACTAAATCCCAAGTCTTTTCATGGCAAGCATATCATTGGGTCCTTGCAGTGTATGTTATACTGATTGGCATAAACAGAACGTAATAAAAAACACAGTAGTGGGTTTGCCCCCATCTTGCTTATTTCTCTGACATGACACATGAACTTTACCTTAAAGAGACACAGTTTTCAGAAGCCAGCATCCATCTGTAGTAACAATTTTCCATGCATATATTTATCTTTGCAGTAATAACTGATCTACATATAAACAAACCAGTTCCTTACATACAAATTCTAACAGCTCTCAGGCAGATTATTTCATCAGCACGTGCAGGCAATACCACAGGAGGCTAGTACAAAAAAAAAATGCATATGCATCAGTGCAAGTCAGATTCCCTGCTAAAAAAACCAACTACACATCTCCCAGCCATACACCTCTAATCCATCTCAATGTGGAGAATAACTGCAAAATTTAGCACAAATTAGATGACACTTCTCTAAGAAAACGAGAAACTCTGTATTATTACATCCCTGTGTTACCAATCAAACATAATGAATTTTTGATCCTCTGCAGTATAAAGCACAGTACTGCCAGCCATCTAAAGCAAACATTCCCAGACTCTGAAACACAGCTGTGAATATTCTTGCCCAGGGTGCTGATCTTGGTGGCAATTTCTGGCATTGACTCATGTCTACTTTTCCCAAGTCCATACCAGTAAAATCTGGATAAAACAATAGCTTTATGAAGGATTCTGTTAATTCCTATGAATTACTGCAGCTAGCTGTCCAGTGATGCAAAACTGGCATTATTTTTACAATTCTCTTAAACTGAAATTCAAACTCATTTCAGCTATTCTCTCATAGTATTTTTAGTTGAATCAATATCATTCAGCCATTTTGAAAGCTGTTATGACACACAAACTAATACTCATATGAACACATTCTTTAATACAGGAGAATAAAGGTTATGCTGCAACTCTTTTTTATATATATGCACTGTTTAAGTGTTTATTAGAGGAGCCCAAGAGGTCTGTTGGTTCCCTCAATATACTGTAAGTGCTTTTCTCCCTGCAAGGTAACAGCCTCACATCTCCTGCACTTTAATCCATACTGTGACTGATGGTGACCTCTCCTCATAACGCATGGCAATATTCAACAGTAAAAAGCCCTACAACTGCTCTGAATTTGGCCCCCTGAAGTCATATTACCATAGGAGTTTTTGATTTTAACTGTGGTAGTCTAGGCTAGATAGAATGTGAACTCAGGAAAGTAAGTATATTAAAAGGTTCCTCAATTCTCAGATCTGATTTTTGTTCATATTTTAAGCCCACAGCAGGGGAAAGAGGAGAGAATTATTTTTTTCTCCTTGCAGCACTTCAGAGTCAATACATTTACCAAGATACAATCTGAATTCCATTCTGATTTGCAGAATGGTTAGCTAATTGGCAAGCACATACAATTTAAGAACCAGATTTCGTAGATTAAACTCATTACTTCCAGCTTTTTATGTTAGGCTCTGAGTCCCCGCATAACCTCTTCCCCTGCCGATTATCTGCCCTGCTCCCTTTTCATATTTCATTCCCCTGCCTCGGTGCTGTAATCCAATGCCTTCTCTGGAAAGGTTGCCTCACCTGTCCCCAGTGCTTCCTCCTGTCCAGGCTCCCTCTCTCGCAGCCCCGGCTCCTCATACCCCAGGCTTGACCCGCAGGTTACGGCAGTCCTCTCCGAGCCACCAGCACCTCGGCACAAATTACTCGTCTCGCTGAGCTGTTACATTTCCCGGAATGAAGCCAGTTACCAGGCGGCGGCGGCGGAGCTGGTTGTTGATCTGTGATACCCTCCAGCTGACTGCCTTTTTAGCATGCACGATCTTCAGGCCACAGACTACGCCTTTCTTTTGTGTCTGGAAAGCCTGTAGCAGTTGCTGGGCACTAGGAACAAACCAACCTTTGTATCGGGAGCTACAAAAACTCTTCTCACCTAAGAGGACTGCAATCCCCGTCCACCTTCCCTAGAGAGAAAGATTAAATGCGGTCGGGGGATGTTTTAGGATAAGTAGCCTACTCTGAAGCAAGGCTTGTTTTCTATGGTGACTGTTTTACATTGAAAATAAAGCTCATCAAAGGCTTGAAGTTGCCTTTACTTTTAAAGAAATACGTCATCTTCAAATATGCAAAGCAGGTTTACTGCTGATAACCCAAGAGTTATTGGCCTTGTATTTAAGCTGTTCTCAGCGTGCACTTTGGCTTTTTCTGTAATAAGATCATCTTACCACCAGATGATTATTGATCACTTATGATAGAAACAAAAAGCCTTGAGCAGACTAATCTATTCATTGTGCTCAGTGCAAAGTGATGTGAAAAATGACAAACACTATCCTCTTCTTGCCCGCCCAAACCCCAACCCGCCCCCCCCCCAAA
>VZTI01000329.1:1272348-1367560 GCA_013397865.1 Struthidea cinerea
CGGCCGCCCTCCGCCGCCGCGCACCGGCAGCGGCCGCGGTCCCAGCCCCGCGCCGCGCCGCCAGCGGTGCTGCCCCCCGCCGCACAGCTGGAATTTAAAGGGGCCGTGCTCTCCGGGCGCCGCTGCCCCCGCCGCCCAGGGCCGGCTGGGTGTGCCTTTGTAACCAAAAGTTTCCCGCGGGTGCTCTGAGATTCGGGCATCCGCAGGGACACGGGGGATGAGGGAGCGACACGCTTGCTGTGCGTAGCCCTGGGCGTTATGAATTATTATAGGCGTAACAGCAGGATCCAAAGGCCTCAACAGAGCTCAGTTGCAATGAGCGCTGTACACAGACACGAAAAGAGGCAGCCCCGGCCTCTGAGAGCTTGTAATGTGAGCAGTGAGGGCAGACAAAAGGGAAAAAAGTGTATAAAATGCATGAGGAGGGGTTGAAAACTTCCTAACAAGCCCAGCCCTCCCCAGCCAGGAGATCACAATTTTTAAATTGCAACTAAAATACCCAAAAAATACAACAAACAGTTCTGACACAGATCATCCTTCCTGTGCCCCTTATTCATAAACAGAAGCTCTTCTCAAGCCTGCCTGTCCTGAGAAGTGAGCTTGGCCTGCAGGACACCCTGGCAAGCCTGGAGGCTGGATCCAACTGGAGCCCAGCTGTGGAGAGAGCTGTGCTAACAGCTGCCACTCACAGGCACATACAGACTTTGGCCTGAGTGGGTGGACAGAGCTTAGCACCCATCGCCACCACCTCACTCTGCCCTATCTGTCCTCACCTTCACCCCTCACATGCTGCTCTCCTTTGTCCCACTCCTGTGTGAGCCATTTCTCACCACAAGCCCTCTCTCTGCTCCAGCAGCATCAGGTCCTGCAGCTGATTCAGGATCTACCACCCAAAGGATGGGTTTTTGTTGGAGTGCACTAGGTGGTGGTAGAAAGATAGGCCCTGAGGATCAAAGAGAGGGCCTCTGTCCTGGGCCCAGAGGTGACCCTGGGAGTGCATCCAGGTCGCTGGAGACGGACTGAGAGAGGATTGTGTGTTTATGGACAGACTGGGCCTATGAGAAGTGTTAATTGTAGTTCGTAGCCTTATAGGGTATTGTTTGCCTATTACCATACTAGGTAAAATCTGTGTAATACCCCAGGTGATTGGGAGACACTGTGGTGAACATCTTTCCTGTTTATATGATGTTATATCCTGTTGGGTGCTGGTATTTAGGGAATTCTAACTTCTCAATAAACATCTTTGCATTTTTCCACCTAATAAGCAAAGTCCTTGCCCATGCATCATTACTGCAGGTTTTCACCCCTACAGAATATGTTCCACAAGTTTCTGCTGATGGGGAATGAGGCTTCTAAGTTATTCCAGTTCTGAAAAATGTCTGCCTGCAGAGCACAGGGAAACCCCGTCTGTGTTCTGTTGTTGCAGTCTAACACTATATGTGCTTCAGCTCCCAAGAAATGGGAGAAGTGGGCAGAAAAAAGTCTTCAGATGATTGCCTTGAAGAAAAGGAGCCCCTTCTGAAGTAAAAATGTGAATTTATTCTTTCCAGAGGAAGAACTCTTTGCAAGTCACAGGTTTAGGGAAGATACCTTGCAGTTAGTAGTTCCCATGATACCTATGGGTCTTCAAAACACCTTCTTCTTTCAGTGTATCAGCCAGTCAAGCCTTGCAGCTCTCTATTTTGCACAAATATTCATCAGTGCCGGTCACCACAGCTGCAGCTGAAACTACCTCATGAGGTGAGGGAATTAGCTACTGGAGGCATGTTTGGATGCAGGAGTAAAAAAATAAACAAAAAAACCAGCAAACCTCTCCTATTGAGCTGTGTGGTATTTTCCCATTCTGATTAATGCCTGACATTTCAGCTAGCCATTTCTATTTAAGAAAGTAAGAGGCATAAAATATACAACAGCTTGCAGCCTAGTGAGAGCTTCATGTTAAGGAATAACAAAGATTATTTAAAAGGGCTGACCAAAAGGCAGGAATTGACAGCCACGTTGTCCAGGAATCCAGTTTTCCAAATATCATAACTTGAAATATTCCTGAAAATAAATAAGGATAGATTTTGACCATCGTTTACACAATAAAACAATGGGACATCTGAGGCTGCCTTTTCTTAAGGCTGTGAGACAAGAGAATGGCTGAGTGTCTTAAAATTAGAATTACAAATACACGAGTGAAGATCCCGGGTGACCGACATCTTTCAGAAATGACAATCCCTGGAGTGGATAACCTGGAGGTTATTTCTTTCAGTGCATGAAAGGCACAGAGCAGTGAGTTATCTCAGCAGTCTCTGTGCTGCAAGACTTCTCCCTGAAAGGTTAATTGGGTTAGAGGTGTAATTTTTACCCAGCAGAGATGTGCCAGCAGAGGCCTCTAATGTAGATGCAGTTCGTATTGTCAGAACTATGGTTTTGTTAGCATAACGTTTTTCACCATGGTGTGGAGTAATTTCGTTTCACCAGTAGGAAGATCAGACCTGGTGGTCCACCCCCCTCTGCTCAGTGCAATGTGCAGACCCCAGTACCAAAACAGACAGCAGCATGCACAAGGCTCCCACCTCCTCTTTGCCAATGACTACTCTGTGATTGCTGGGTTTTTTGGTAAAAGGTTTTGCAAATGAATAGAATATTTTTCTGTTTCTTAGGCTCAACAATTTAATCTTATGCCTCAAGCAGTTTTAGGAGCCTCTATCTGACAGCAAAACAGTAACCAGTCCTCTAGTCCTGTAGGAAGTGATATTCCAGAGCAGAGAAATATCTTGAAAATTTACTTATTAGCAAGAATTATCTGCAATGGCTTTTCTAGTTTGGCAGAGGAAATTTCTAAATAATTGTCTATTTTTCCCTTTGTTGCAAAACATTTGACTAAAAAAGCATGGTGAAGAATAAAAAGGTGATTCTCAGACAGCTTTAGAATAAACTGCATAGCTATACCTTTAATATATGAAACTTCAACACATGAGTTACGTTGTAGTTTTCTTCTACATGAGATACAAACAAGTATGTTGATATTATTGACATGAGATTAAATGTAAATTTATTTCAGGATATACAGTAATTTGAAAGTGCAGTATCTTGGCTTGTGTATTTAAATACAATCAATTATCTCAGCTAACATACGTTTATGCGAGTGAATGACCAAACAATGACAAACTTACAAAGACAAACTAATGTAATATCTCTGTGGACTTTCAGTCCTTTTAAAATGACATCACCATATGACATGGGACCTCATTACAAAGACTAAAGGAGCCTCCTATCAACCATAAAGATTTAAACGTTGCTAGTCAAATACATTAGCACCTTTTGTCTGCTAAATCCCCATCTCTGACAAAGACTCGTTTATATGACTCTGGTGTCAAGTGACAGCAGAAGAGTGTGCTTCTTCATCCCCAAAGGATGCTGTATTAAAGCAAAAGTTTCTTGTTACAGCATTATTAAAAAGTTTGAAAATCTCAAATACTAAAGTTTATCTCAAAATCTTAACTTAGTCGTTCCAAATATTCTCAGTATTTTCTGCTATAAAATAAAATGCAAAACCTTTCTAACTCGGCATGAAAAGCGTAGTAATCTTGAATCACACGTCATATATTGTCATGTCCGAATGCAAAATTACAATTGAACTTTTAATATCTGAAAAAGTTTTTAGATGAGAATAAAATGGCAAAACTCAGGCATTTCACATCTTGCAGGTGAACCTTTAGGGGAGCTCTATGTCTTCTTTCTGCAAAGACACTCAGGCACCTGACAGTAGGACAAGTAACTGACATTTGCAGAACTCCTTCCAGATCTACAAATGCCAGAAGCCCATTTGCACTTCTGCACTTTAATTTTACATTCCCCCAGATACTGCTGTGGCTGTTTGTAAGACCCTTCCTTGCATGCCTACCTTCCCTCAGGCACTGTGACAGCACTTCCTCCTTCCACCATCAGCTGAAAGATTTCCTCACATTTTCTGGTTTGTCGCCCTGCTGAGCCTAGTGTGAGTCCGTGTTCCTGATGCCCTGGTCCCTCCCTGCCTCAGCAGGAGAAGGACAGCACTGGTGGAAGATGCAGAGTTGGTGGGACAGCAGGTGCTGGCTGTGCGGAGGGCCACTGAATTCCAAAGCCTCCAGCCTGAGCTCCAGGCCACAGCCTCACTGGATAATGTGTACAGCAGGAGGAGAAAGCCTAGTAGAAACTCCACGTGTATTCCAAAATCATGGGCACAATATGTTTAGGGGAGGTAACATCCTGAATGCACTTCAGGGAAAAGTCCAAACTCAAAAAAATACAGAAGGAAAGGAANGAAAGGAAAGGAAAGGAAAGGAAAGGAAAGGAAAGGAAAGGAAAGGAAAGGAAAGGAAAGGAAAGGAAAGGAAAGGAAAGGAAAGGAAAGGAAAGGAAAGGAAAGGAAAGGAAAGGAAAGGAAAGGAAAGGAAAGGAAAGGAAAGGAAAGGAAAGGAAAGGAAAGGAAAGGAAAGGAAAGGAAAGGAAAGGAAAGGAAAGGAAAGGAAAGGAAAGGAAAGGAAAGGAAAGGAAAGGAAAGGAAAGGAAAGGAAAGGAAAGGAAAGGAAAGGAAAGGAAAGGAAAGGAAAGGAAAGGAAAGGAAAGGAAAGGAAAGGAAAGGAAAGGAAAGGAAAGGAAAGGAAAGGAAAGGAAAGGAACTGAGAAAGAGTCTACCAAGAACAGAAAATTCCAGTCTCCATCAGGAGAATGACTGGATAAGTCATTTCAAACCATCTGTTTGTTGTTAGGATTACCTTGCCCTTTCTTTGTTTAAGTGCAGCCACATGGTGAGCACCATCCTCCTTCCAGGTTTTGACAGTCTTCTTTCTGCATCATTGGCCCTTTTAGGTGATTTTCTGCATTTTTTTTCCATAAATGTCTAAATGGAGCTTATTATAAAGTTTTCTGAAACACTGTTGATATTATTATGGTTGTCACCGATTAGGGACTGTATTTTCCAGCTGAAAGTATATTCTATTTTAAAGTGTGATACTGAAGTCACCATCCACTGGCATGTCCATGTTATCTACAAGGATGCACACTTGGAACCCGAGACTAAAGCACTCCTGCTTTCAGGTGGCAGGACATCTCATGGGAGGCAATGTGACCTGAAAAATGACTTCCACTCTTTTGTTGTAACACCAGACATGGGCAAATTCACAAGAATGTGTATTGTGGAAGGGAAGTAGGAGAGAGAAATTGTGTTTTGCTTTGGGAAAAAAAAAATAGCTGCAGCAGTTTCCAGATCTCTGTTAGCATATTGAAACAGCTTCTGTATTCTGGAGAACTCGTGGCTATATTGTGATGTCTTATCACCTTCTCCTTTCCAAGATGTCTTCAAGACCCATAGCTTTTTCCTTAAGGTTCAAAAAATAATCCCCAGGAGGCTGTAATCATCACTGAAAGAAAATCATATATACTGATCTCCTGCTTATATGTGCACAAACACATGTGCACACACAACTATGGGAAAAGAAAAATACAAAGTCAAGCATTCCAAAATTAGGAAATTACACAATTTAAATTGTCTGCCAAACTTAATTTGGCCAGTTGTGTCTAGTCATACTCTTAAATGAGCTCATGTAAGATTTGGTGTACCTTTTGGATGATGTTCACTTGATGAGCATCTTCTCAATTATATGTTTTATCTTAATTGCTCATGATATATTCTTGTAATGTCTTTATCATGCCCAGTAGGCACAATTTTTGCATATCTATGTCCCTTAGTAGTGTAGGCAGTAAAACTTTATCATTAATTAGCAAGTGGGGAGTTACTGAGAACAAAGGAGAGGAAGGTTCCCTCCTCAATTTCCAACACTGACACCACCTTGGAGCAGAGGCACAACGAAAGCCTGACCTTGCACTTGGATCTCTGCATAGCTGGGATCATCGTGCCTTGTCGGGGAAGGCAGGACCTGGCTGCCTGCAGAGGTGTGTGGTGCACAGGAGTGCACAGCGATGCGCTCACAAAACAGAACTGCTAAAATTCAAGGCATCCCTGCAGCATCTGGATATATGTGATTTTCCAAGATCTAATAGCTTGAGCAAGTGTTGAAGTGGATTTTCTCAGTGAAGAGGGAGTCTCCAGCATCCTTACCTTTGGCTGTTAATAAAGAAGGCACTGCATAGAGCAGCTGGGGCTTCCAAAATGGCCCGAAGTGGAGATGTTTCTACAGAATGGTGAAGGACATATCTATGATTAATTCACTACTAATTTTCAAATACCTGCTCTAAAGCTGGAGTTACTCAAAGAAGAGAGCACAACTTTAATACTAGTAAAGGAGCACCATTTTTTCCAAGTCTCATTTTCACATGTAGCTGAATTTTTCAACAATTTTTTTTTTTTTATCACGCAATGGCTGCAAAACAATTTATATGGTCAGAAATGAACAATATGTTAGAAGTCTCTAAAAACAGCCTACTCAGAGGAAAAAGTGGTTTAAACACCTATTTCCTCTTGTATTAACAACTGCAATATGACTCTGAAGAACGGATAAGCTCTGCAGTCCCTTGAACCAAACTCATGGCTTCTTTAACAGCATGCTCAACTTCTTCTATACTTCAAGCTTTTCTAGCAAATTCACTTTCCTGATTCTGCTGTTTCTATTAGTCCCATACCCTGTATGTTTTATACCAGCTGCGTTCAACAGAAGAGATACCCAACTGGGGATACAAATTGCCTGCTGAATGGCCCTCTCTGACTCCATGCTGTTACTTTTGACCTCAGATGGCACAGAAAATGCTCTCCAGTTGATTTGCTTCCAAATGCCAAAAAATCCCAACCCCCAAACTTCTAAACATAAAACAGAAGGAAAGCTAAATTATTTGAGTTAAAATAACACTGCAAAACAGTTACATCACAAATGTAGAAATAAAAAAGTGTTATAAAAGGTGTGTCTCTTGATACACAGAGTAAAGGTACCCTGCATCATGATTTTGTATTGTTTACAGAAGAGCTTATATACATTAGAAATTATTTTCCATAACTTTCTTACTGAAAACAGAATTTTCATAGGCCAACAGAATTTTTTTCCTGTAACTGGATATCTGCCTGGCAGACATAAATATATTTCTGTCAAATTCACCATTCTGCCATGGATATCAGAAAACGTCTTGGGGAGACATGGACATGGTTTTACTTCCTTTATTAATCTTTCAATTCTTTGGTTCTCACGTGACCTGGATCTCTTCTGATCTTCTGTATTCTAACTCAGAAGCTCTTGCCAGAATATTCTTTCAACTTTGTTTGTAGTTGCAATGCAAGAGGCCTGCAATTCCTGCTTTTATTTGGGACAAAACTTATGTCTTCCTGTGACTGAAGACAAATGGCAGACATTACCTTCCTCATTTCTCTCGAAGTAATGCCTCATTTTCTGTCTAGGTTAGCTGGCCAAATTATTTCCTTTCTAAATAGTCAAGTTCAGCTGCATGTAGAGGATTGTGAGCTTCACTGCTTAGTACAAGCAAGCACTGAGAGGAGGGATGTACTGAGAAAAGTATTTTCTGCAAGATACATATAATAGCCTTTCTACTCCACGTGCTCCTGCTGCAGCCTCAGCTGTAGCTGTAGGTCCAGATTTAGGTAAGGATTTAAAAAATGTTGTGCATCACTTAGGGTCAATTAGACTAGCAATGACCAGAGGTTTAGAAATCGCATCCTGTAGAAGTGGGTTTTTTTCTCAAAAGCCTGTAAGAAGTACAGGGTCATACAGAGCAGTAACCTGGTCTTACCCTTACATCAAAATGGCTCCTAGCTAAATTTCTGGGGCTCTGTATGCTAAAATAAGAGAGGCTTGTCAAAGTAAAGTTAATAGTCAGTGGTGAAATTCCTCACCCCAGCAAAACAATTGAAATGTAAAGTGCAAATTAAGGATCAGAAAGGAGAGAAAGAAAATAAGATGTAAAAAGATCCTAACAGAGGCTCCTGACTTTGTCACATCAACAGCTGAAGTTAAAAGGTTAGCAGAGGTTGAGCTGACTGTCAATGTTTCCTCATCATTTCATTTATGAGAAAGAAGAAGGAAAGAAGATTTCCATCCCTGTTATCAGGTTAAGTTATTCTGCTTGAGTGGAACAACTTGATACTCCAAATATACGAACTCCAAAGAGGAACACACAAGAATGTTTGTCTCAGACTGTAATTGGAGTAGATCAATTTGTTTGTGTAATTGCCACCACGGAGGAAATCTATGCTTCTGTATTTTTGCAACTGCAATTATTTTCCTAGGAATGAACCATCTGAATTTTAATATCCCACGTATTCAGTGCAACACAGCATATTACAATATCTTGACCTTTTCAGTGTTCCATAAATTGATTGTCTGGTTGTTCCAGTCCTCCCTCGTTTACAGTCCTGGAAACTTTAGAAGAAGAGGTATCATGGCTGTCTCTGAGTCTTGTATATTTATCAGCATTTTTGGAATCACACTGCTGGTCTCTTGAAGGCTTGACAGAAGTTACATACTGTGTGCCTGAGGTGCAATAGCATATAAAATCATGCCAGAAAAGGCAGGGATAAGTGCTACAGGCAGGCTCACAAGGTCCACCACAGGTGGTCCTGTTGAAGGTCACATTGGTTGGCCAGTATTGTTATCAAACTGCGATCTCTCCAGTCAGTTATTCTGACAGCCAGATAAACCTCCAGCTAAATAAATATCATGCGCAACCTTCAACCAACCAATTGTAACCGTTTAATTAATGTGCTTTTCCTTAGTAAATTAAAAAGCAGAGGGAAAAGGCTTCAGGTCTTTTAAGGATGAATAAAGCTGAAAATGTAATCTAAACATGATCTAAACATGAAAGGGAGACAATCCTCTTAAAGCTGAGGATGCAGTGGTAATGCAGAGAAAGAAAATGATTATTCATTTCCAGACATCACCTCAAACTGATGGACTAGTGAAAAGAAGATACAAATTGTAATAAACTGCAAATGTTGGAGGAAGATGCAGAGAAAGAGCAATTGCCACTTTTTCATTGCTTGTCCTCCATCAAAGAAGGGAGAGGGAAAATTCACATTTGGTAGTATTCGTTACAACTATTACGCCCTCAAAATAAACAACAAAAAAAACCCAACTAAAAACATAGAATGAAACAGAAATGCTCTGAGGTGGCTCAAATTCTTCCTCTGAGACTAAATGTAGAAATTTTTTCTGAAGATGCTTCTTCACTTCCAGATGTGCCTTCAGGTCCCATGTCTGCCTTGAGGTAAATTCCTCTGCCTGGTGAGTGTGGAGCTGAAGAGGACATTACTGCTTTAGCAGCCTCCTACAAGCATAGTTCAAACCATCTCAACTGCCCCTTCAAGCAGCAGCAGAAAGAGCTGTTTTGTCTCAAGCACTGAGCAGAAGAGGACAAGCACGCAGTTACCTGCACTGCTGAAGTGTGGTGGAGCGGGTGGGCACGTCCTGCAGCTCAGCTCTGTTATGCTGACCACTACCACGCCACTGCTTCTGACAAATCTCTGTATCAGCTGTGGCCAAACTTTTCTGCGTTCAGATGCCTGTCACCATTTGAAGTCACATCCAATTTGGAGCGTGGGGAGTGCTGTGAGACCATGAGACGAACCATGTAAGAGAGCCTGAAACACAAAGAAGACTTCAGTTCCTTTCTTCTCTGCATCCCATGGAGAACAGTGCTGTCTAGCCAGCCTCCTGCTGAAAGCAATATAAAAATGAAAAATAATTGTATTAAGGCAAATCCAGACAAAACAGAGCAGTTGTTTATGGGAAGAGGAAAGCATGTTTAAGAATTTTCTCCTTATTTCAAAAGCATAAATCTTAAGATTGTTAAAATAAGTCTCACTCTCAAGTTTTTTGACTTATTGGTTTTAGATTCCCATTTACCTATCAAATGTAATGAATAAAACTCGCATTTCTGTCTTCAGTTAATAAGAAAATTTTGGACAAGCCATGAAGAGCTAAATCTGGTCACTGCCATATTGATGTTACTTCCGGCAGATCTGCTGCTGAAACTGGAGCTCCTGGAACACTGACCAGTACAAAATGTACCAGCCTTTTACCTAGCAATAAAGAGCATCATATGCTGATCATTAGTAACAGTAATCTGCACTTTTTACTTCTTCTTTATTCAATATAGAACCTAAATCAAGGCCTCTCTTTTGGTAATAAAAAGTTTCACTGCCACTGGATTATACTGTTCAGACATTGCCTATGCATGTGTTACCAGTGCTACCATTTGTGCCTTAACAGAGACTGGACATCTTCCCATTATCTTTCCAACAAAACAAGAGTACCATCATGGTCAGGAGGCAAACAAGCATTTATTGCCTACATCATCCATGGAAGAAAAAAAACTGGGATATCTGTAGTGGTATAATTTGACTGACAACCAAAAAGCCTGCAGTAACATCATGCTGTGGCTGATTGTGAGAAAGGCAGGGGAACAGAGGCAGGCATCTTCCAGCAAACATAATCACAGTAGGCCAGAAAGAAGGGAAACCTATACTAAGAGAGTAACCCTCTATAATGATGGAGGTGAATGCTTATATGGGTATATATCTCCAAATTATCTGTTTCATCACCGGTGAAAAATTAGTATCTGGAGGCTAAGCTATAAGTTTGTTTGGCGTGGAATGAATAACAGTGAAGTGTATAACTGTGATGTGTTATTTATTTACACAATTCATGTCATGTTCATTAACCTGCAGCTTACGTGGGGGATCTGGCATAGGCACATTGTAAGTAGGAAACTCTGCCTTGCAAAGCTTGCTATCCAAGTGAGTTGTACAGGAGTCAAGGAAAGGCACAAAGTGTAGGAACATACCCATGCCCACGTGATGGTGTGCCAGAGCCAGAAAGCAGACAATAAATACACAGTGCTTGCATCTCAGACTTGGCAGATAGGCTGTGCAATGTATGGTTCTTAAAAGGGACATAATGAAATATTCCTCTTGATGTCCAAACACTCCAACACATAAAAACAGGACAGTATGACTGAAAAAAAAAAAAAAGGCCCATGTATCTGAAAACTTGTTCAGAGACGTTTTCATAAATACAAAAATGTCTTGGTTGTCAGTTTGAGGTGTGAGCCATTGTATATGTCTAACTATAGCCTCTCCAAAGTCACATACAGCGTAAATGCCTCACTGGCTGATTTTAAGCTAGGTCAAAAAGACAGAGAAGGCCAGAAGAGAAGGATATTTCTTTCTTTGGTATCCACTATATCTTATTTTACTTCCCTTGTCAAGGTTTTTCATTGACTTCTGAGAGAGATTTCGCCAGAAATAGTTTGAGAGGATGGTGCTTATGAATTTGTGCATATTTTATTGCTAGAACATACTGCCAATACATGACACATTTCCAGATCTTTCAAATAGGATGTGCTCAACACACAGTGAGAAGGGTTTTACTCATAAAACTTAGTTAAAAGGAAGTGCACAGTTTTCTTTCTGGAAAATAAGAATGAGTCATCCATGCACACATTTGATCTCCAGATCCAAGAGTCTGCAGTCTAGACTTATGTTTTTCATTTTTCTGAACACCTAATCAGTCTTTAGGCAGGCTGTTACATCCTGATGTCAATAGGAGGTTCATGAGGATATAAAAAACAGAGCAGGAGATACCAGAGTTTTCTTTCAGGTGAGATGGAGCAATAGTTTTCCAGAGTGGCTCCTAAAAAAACCCAGAATTCTGATCTTTAAGTTGAGGGACCCCTTAGTCATCTCTGTGCCTCATCCACAGAGAAATGACTGTGTATCTCTGTTAAAGTCTGCATAAATTAATTTCTGCCTCCTCGGAGTAAGCAGGCTTTTAAAACCCTAGTTGTACTCTCCAGTAACAATTCAATTTGGCTTGAGCTCTGCAAGACCACCAGAGGACTGGGGGATGATTTGCCTAAGAGAGAGGCTGTGCATGCTGACAGGTGGAACAAGGGACTTAGGAAATGAGAAAGTGGTGATGATATATGGCATAATGTTATACAAAGGAGCCTCAGAGAAAAGGTTTCTCTTCCTTGACTCCATGTCCTCAGAGTGGAGTCCATGTTTTCCCTTACTGCAAGGGAGGAGCAAAAAAGCCATCAGAAAATATATACGTACACAGACAGAGAGCAAAGAGCAATCATCCCTCCACTGAGTATGTCCTGGGTTATGTTTATATTTCCCAGTCCCTTCCTGGGACGCCGACGATTCAATGATTTTAAGAGTGAGTACAGATCAAGGTGTGCGTTGGACTCTACTCTCCCAGACAGGAAGGGGGCAGAGGAGATCCTTCTGCTTCTTGTGTAGATCTCAGGTGAAACAGCACTTCCGTGTTCCTCCCTGAAGCAGAAGAGGAAGTAAAGCATTTTCCAGAAGACAAACAGGAGAGAAATGTGGATTAAGCAGCAGCTTCCCCAGTAGCCAGTGCAGCAGACAGTGCCTTGCTTTTCCAAAGATTTGCTGGTGTGAGTCACTGTCAGAGGCAGCAGTGCACGAGAACAGGCTGTGGAGAGTATCCTATGCTGGTCCCCCATCCTGCCACCCTCAGCATTCCCAGTGATCTCCCCCTGACAATGTCAGACAGGGATCAGAAATCAGGCTTTTAAAGGAGAATGCTCTGTGGCCCTAAAGCTGCAGCCATGTCTTTTCAAAACGGATGGAGAAGTCCCTAACCAGCAGGAATGGTGCTTGGATTCCCGTGTTCCTCCAGCAAGAAATTATTATAGCAGAAAACAAAATGGGTCTGATGGATGCAGCTAATTAAAAGAGGAAGAATAAGCTTCAACTTCTGAGTAAAAACTACACATGGACACTGTGATAGTTACAGCATGATCACACTGCCCAGGTGTGAGAGAGATCTGTCGTGTAGCAAATTTGAGTAAAGTAGCAGTGTCTTCCAAAAAGCAATCTACTTTCCATCCATATCCAAACCAAAGTTGTCAATGCACCTGCCATCAAAGCAGTCAGTCACTTACATGGGGCTGCAAGTGCAAAACATTGCTTGATCTGCTCAAGTCCCCCACCTTTCTTCTGTAGCATTTAAATCCTGAGAAGATATAAATAACCTATCTTTATCAATTCAGTTGATATTTAGCTTCGAGCAGCATATTAATTCATAGTAAGGAGCAAAGAGAGCAACAAAAGGAGAAACTGCAAGCAGTAGAAATAGAAATAATATGCAGAAAAAGAAAGGCAAGTCATGAAGCAGGTGAGAGCAGCCATCCCGCTGCTTCCCAAAGCCCATGAAGATCTGCTCTGTGTGAGCAATCAAGCTCTTTGGTCTTTGGCACACCTCCATTCTTCCCTGCTTCAGGTGCTCTGTACTTCTCAAGTCCTTCTGCCAAGGCAGAAATAGGCTGTAATAGGTACTTAGACACAAATCCTCTCAGTCCCCAAATATTAGTGAATTACCATCCAAAATAAAAAGGCTGTGTTTAACCCCCACCTTGCTTGCTGACAGTGCCTTCAGTATGCTGAGTCTGATGGAGCAAGGTGTGCCCGGGAGGGGTTCACTGGGCACTTCAGCAGTGACACAAGGTTGGAAAGTTGGCATGGGCAGTCAATCTTCCCTTTGTGCTCTGTAAAGCACAGCCAGCGGGCAGCGATTTAATCGTTTGAGTCACTCCTGCTAAAATGTGCACTTGTTTGCTCTTCCTTTTTGTCTTTCAAGGTCTTCCAAGCCAAAAGCAAGGCAAAAGCTCCCAGAAAGCTTGAGGTAAGCAGCAGTGTGCTTCCAGGGATTCTGACCTTGCTGTGGCATACATAGGAAGCAAATCAGCGCTGCAAAATAGGACTTCTCTACATTTTCTGTTCTGATCAGAATATTCGAAAATGACTGGAAAGCTTGCTCTTTCAGAGCCATGCAGGGCTTATGCAATTTTTCCCATGAATGTATATTGACATTACTTACCATCTCATTATCTGTTTTCCTTGTACAATAAGTTTTGTAGGTCTGAATTTGATTCCTATTGTTAGTGCTTATTATGTCAGCATGGTTATATCACAATGTATCCAAGAGAGGAGAGAGCCATAGAGGAACATTTATGAGAACAATAGAAACTCTTAAGAAAGATGGACAAGCTCTCAGGCTCTGTTTCTTCAGGTCTGGCAATATTTATTATGATTAATGGATTAAAGATAGAGAATTGTATGAGCATAGGGAAAAATACCCATAAGTGCTTTCTTTTGTCACCATCTTTAAAAAGTCATTTAGAGTCATTACCATTCAACTCAAACTCTTTAAAATGTTGGTTTACATATTTTAGTAGTTGCTGGTAAGGAAAGTTAATGCTCATGATCTTTCTGTAGGGCTGCATCCTGCCCACAGCTCATATAATCAGTTTTCAGGCTCCTCATAAGGTTTTCCTGAAGTAGTCGAAGAAATGAAATGCACCTCATACAGAAATGATGTGAAGTAGAATCTGACATCAAAATGACCTGAGGTACAGTTGTTCCCTAGAAATGAAACAAAATTAAAAGCAACATAAAATACTGAAAGTATAGAAATGTTTCTATATCTGGCAGGGCAAACTAGCACCACAGTCCCAGGAGGTTTGTTCTCATTTTCATTATCACTACTGTATAGTCCACACTTCAGAAAAAACAGCTCTGTAAATTTTGGCTCTGTAGTTTTTAGCTTTAAACAATTCCGGAAAAATTGGGGGGCGGGGAGAGCTTATTTTTTTCAGTCATTTAAGTTATTATCCTACTGTGGCTGCATCATGTCTTTATACTCACTTTCCTAATTTGGCTACATATATTTAAAAACAACAGCAGAGGATTTTTTAAATAAAAGCATTATAAACAACCACTTGAGCTATCAGCTATTTTACCCAGCTCTGGTACTGCATTTCTTTCCTTTGTCAGGTCTATCCATATGTCAGTAGTTGAGTATTTTGCTTCTTTTTGCACAAACTCTCAGTGACTGCATCTTCTATGGAACATCAAATCTTTTGGCAAAAAGGCCATTGTACTGAAGGAATACTTGGTCATATGACCAATTGGGAGACATAATCCAGAATAAGTGCTTGGCCCATGCGCTAATGATTGAGATGTCAATGAAAGTGTTATATGTCAGAGTAAATACTTCAATTTAATTGTTAATTTTTTTCAACATGGAAGAAAAATTCCCACAGACAGTGATTGCTGTTGGTTTGATCTGTATCTTGACAAACCCCCAAATTTTTAGTCAAACAACAACAAGAACAAAAAGTTTAGTTACTCCTGCAAATATTTAAGCATGTTTAGTGCTCACAGAATGCTGGAAAGTGACAAAAAAAAAGAGAGAAAAAAAGAAAAAAAACCAAGAGACCCCTGCTTCTGTTAGTGTCTCCTGCTTGTTTGTTCCTCACACCATTGGGGCCAGGAGAGAATGAACACCTGTCCCCAGGCTGAGGAAGTCGTATGGCACAGCCCAGCCCACATCTCCGCACAGTGGGGAGGATGGATGGGGCTGAAAAAAAACCCCATTCTATCTTTTTGAGGAAGAAGGGAAGGCAGCTGCAATATTTTTAGGAGTGGGTGACAGCTGAAAGTATGTCTCGGGAAGTTGCTCTTTGATGAATGTATAGCATACCTGGAGGAAAAATAGGAGTTTGCCAAGTGCAGACATCTTCTATTCTCATGTAACTAAAGCTGCTTTGATGAAAACTTGACAAGCAATGTGCATATTATACTACTGAAACCACTTAAGTCTTTTTAACTCAAAAAACAAATAGCCCAGGGGCCTAAATCTGCTCTTAGACACCTCCTCCTGGAACTCCCGCTGCTTGCGGATTGAGAAGCATGAAAGGTAAGTACAGCAGAGGAGGACTCAGAAAAAGCACGAGTGGTTCAGATTCTGGGACACTTGCAGCTTGGCTTGGTGTGTCTGGGTTCATGTCCCAGCCTGGATTCCGATCGCTTTCCAGGGGGAATGGTAGCAGTGCTGGTGGAGGCATGAGAAGCCAACTCAGCCATGAAGTGTTTCCCTAACCTGCACTGATGCTGATTTATATTTTACATCTTTTTTCTTGCATTTCAGAGGGATCAGCACTTCATCTGTCTGTGGAAATTAATGATACATGTCTTTCTTTTTTTTTTTAAGATAGCCTATGATATCTAAAAAGGAAGATTTATAAACCCTTTAGTCTGCTTAATTGTATCTGTCTCAGTAAAGTCTGCTTGAAGTATTGGTAACTGATTCATTTATTGCCAAAATGACAGCAGCATTCCCTCTGTCCAGTATATGCATTGCAATACCTGGCTGAAACTCAATAATGTAAGAAGCTGTAAGAAAGTTTGTGAAGAAAAGTGCTATATTTTTTGACACTGAAGTTTGACCTCTGCATATAGCATTATCTTCTTCGAATATGTCCTAACCAAATATCTACTGTACCTACATCAAAGATAGCAGCTATAGTTTCAATAATCTACATTTTAAAATCCTTAAATGCATGTTTGTTTGTTCCATTGTATCAGAGAGTGCAATATCCTCTGACAGAAACTGTTATACTTCCACTTGTACTTTACAGTTTCCGCTAGCTTCCATCTAACCTCCAGCTTTGATTTACTCCTTGAAAGACTATTTCAAAATCATTAACTTAATTTTTAGACTAAATCTGATCCTGACATTTAACAAAGGCAAAAAACATTTTGATTACAAAACTACTTTATTGAAAGGTGATTAAAATACATTTTCAGACATTAAGTTCTTTAATAAAAATATTATATTTTAATGGGAAGTGATAGGTAAAAGTACGTTGTAAAGGATTTGTTACAGTTATTTACAGAATGAAGAAACCTATGAAAAAAACCTCTTCTGCTGGTTCCACTGAGAATTGACTAAAGGAAACTCAGTTATATTGCACATGACACACTGAACTGAAATAAATTGAAAACTCCAGCATTGGTGGCAGAGGTAGCTTGTCCTTGGGAGTGGGAGGAGGAAACAGGCTCATGCTGTCCGAGAAGAAGGGCACAGTACCCCCTGACTGCCATTTCCACTTCCCTGAAACAGCCTTACTAGAAGACATTACCAAGTAAATGTACGATAATGCTTAGCAAATCCATTTTTTCTGGTGAAGTCATGTCTGGAATAAATTTATGTCGTTTCTGATAATATATCACCTTAGACAGGTAACAGGCAGATCACATTGTCTACAGGCCAATAGACTGGCGGAGAATGGCGTCAAAATACTAACACACCTATTAAAAATGGGCAAGGAAGTGTGCCAGTGATGCCAGAATTGGCTTCTGGTCACTTTTTGCTCACATGGAAGCCATGCTCAAGGTGTCTGGTGCTGCCAGGTATAAGCATCAGGTCAACAAGTGGTTGCATGACAGCAACATTGCATGACAGCACTATAGTCTAGGGGAAGAATGTTTGTTTCATCTCCATTCTTCAGCTGGGGCACCCAGTGTTGACCAATCTGTTACTGCTGCTTGAATGGATCCTTATGTCTCCAGAGCAATTTACACATCTCTGGTAAATACAGGAAATAGATGCTTCTACTTTCCTGCTGGGAAGTTAAGTGAGTACTAAAGAGCAAAGAATAATAGAATGGTTTGAGTTGGAGAGGACATTAAAGATAACTTCGCTCTAATCCCCCCTTCATAGACAGGGATGCTTTCTGCTAGACCAGGTTGCTCAAAGTCCCAGCCAACCTGGCCTTGAACACTTCCAGGGGTGGGACACCCACAACTTCTCTGGGCAACCTGATCAGTGCCTCACCACCCTCTCAATAAAGTATTTCTTCCTTGTACCTAGTCTAAACCTGCCCTCTTTCAGTTTGAAACTATTCCCTGTTGTCCTATCATGACAGCCCTTGTAAATAGCCCTTCTTCAGCTTTTCTGCGTGTTCCATTAAGGTACAGGAAGGTGGTATAAGGTCTTCTCTTCTCTTCTCTTCTCTTCTCTTCTCTTCTCTTCTCTTCTCTTCTCTTCTCTTCTCTTCTCTTCTCTTCTGTTCTCTCACAACCCCAGCTCTTACAGCCTGGCTTCATAGGAGAAATGCTTCAGCCTTCTGATCATCTTCATGACCCTCATCTGGACTTGCTCCAACAGGTCCATGTCCTTTTTATGTTGGGACCCCCAAAATAATGAAGTTCCTTTCACAATACTTACTCACAAGGGCTTCTTCCACATCCAGGGTTAAAATGTTATATGTTGCACTTTGCTTTCTTTTAGTAAAGACAAATAATTTCCTTACTTCTTTCTCTCCCCTCTCTTAATTGTAAGGATGATTTCCCTGGAAGAGATTTTCAAACTTTACAGTCAAACTATCTCCAGACTGGAAGAGAGAAAGGAGAGAAGGTACAACCCTGTGAATATGAGAAGCTGCACTTCTTGTGAATTTAGTTTTTGTTCAGTAACCAAGGAAGAAAAAAATCAGTGTTTAGTTTAAAATTTCAGGAAATTATACAGTAAATGCTCTGAGAAATGTAGTGTACTGAAGCCAGGGCACAGTCCAGCACGACTTCCCACACACAGAGCCATTTGCCAAGCCTGGCTGATGCACAGTCCTTGTACAAGTACTTAATTGTGAGGCATGATTTTTACCAAATTATTTTTACTTTTCTAAAAAATAACATGGTTGTTTTTACACTAGAATAATTGTTCTTTTGTCTTCTAGTTATGAGCATATTTAGTATAACAATAAAACAGTAGAAATTGGAAATTGTTTAGGTCATCTATTCCATTCCTCTGCCTGTGATGAATTATTTCTTAAATTGTGTTCATTAAAGTTTTTTTCAACATATGGACAACACTGAAAAGTCATGTCACGCAACCGGGGGAAATAGTATAGAACCAGTAAAGAGGATTACAGGAACATCTGCTGGAAACTTTTTTCTTATGAAGTATGACATTTATACCTTGGCAATGAGCAATATTCACATCAACTGCAGATTATTTGTACAATTGGATTTTTATTCCTTTTGACAACACTTCCCAGTCTGTTTCCATGGCAGTCCAAGAGACTTCACTCCAATCTTTTGGAATAGAAAACTTTTGGGCTGCTGGGATTTCAGGGTTTAAGCAGGATGCATAGTACCTGGGTATTGGCTGGCTTCCTTCAAGATATATACCCACATATACTGTTTGTGCCTTTAAAACAGGTATTTTTCTGTAAGAAAATGAATAGAATAATAGAACAGATATAAAAACGGCCAAAAGAAATGAAGGCAAGGAGACAACAGCACTGCCCTGATCTTACTTACAGTAAAATGAGGAAAGTTCTCTGCTTTCAAGGTAAAACTCAGCTGAAAGTTTTAGTTTTTATATACACAAATTCCTTTTCCTTGCATTTTCATAAGCCAAAAAGCAGTTGTGATGACAGTGTTGCAAAAGGGCAAGAACAGGTAAATAAAATTACTTTAGGGGATTAACAGGCTTCTTGAGAGTGACCCTGAATACATGCAAAACCGTGTTTTAAACAGAAGCCATGCTTCTCTGGAACAGAGGTAGCCTTAGAGAACGCGAATGCCACCCCTGAATTTCAAGTTGTCATTCCATTTCTTCACTGTATGTGCATGTGTAATGGGCTCTTGTGGGGTCACTGTGGGGCAAGTTCAGAGCCCATCTGGGGTGAATCAGTTAATCAGTGACTGTGTAAATCATCATGTGGCCTCAGTCCTGATTTTTGTTTTAACTGAAGATGAGGAGAAGGTGGTAAGTGCTGATGGAAACTTGAAAGGCTTTCTGAGGCAGTGGGTACGAGTGGGAGTGATGTAGCAGGCCTGGGCCAGAGCACCTGGCCAGAGTCAATGCTGAAGCTGATAAGGAAACTGCTTCAACCGGCAGAGAGTTAAATATATAGCAAAAGTGAGCCTTTCCTCATTATTGTCTGTGCAATTCCAGACTTTTTATATTACCACAGCAGAATCACACCTTCCTCCTCCAAGTCCAGAACAGGGGACTCAGGGACAGTACCCTGTCTAGTATTTAAATAGTAGCAGAAATTCTGTCCCCAAATTAACAACTTAGGCTTTATTTCCTGAGTGTCTTCAGCTCCAGTTGGAGTAAATGAAAGTTTAGGCTATCCTGAGCAGACAGACTGACAGGCTAGGGCTCTTCCATGCATTGTTTTGTCTCTTCTCACTTGTGCATAGATCAATAAGGGTTAATACAGGGCTGTGACTGTCCCTGTGCAGGCAGCTCAGGTAGTCCTTGCACCCGTTTAATGGAAATTCTGGCACCAGCCTGTTGGGTATATAGGATTACACCAGTCAAAATGTTTCTCTAGACATCCAATGAATAATGAAAAGAGTTTAATAGGTACTTCAAACGATCGCCCTCCCATCCTTTGGGGTATGGAGTTATCTTTATGAAGGGCTAAATCCATGCAAGTTTAAAGTTTCCTTAAAATGTATGCCCTTTTGTGACAGGGAGTCAGGTGCTTTTGCATTGGTTTTATTCCTGAACATGTTGACTGTATTTTGCCTATTTGATCCATCTTCATTCCATCATTTAACTCACAAGGGCCCCCTTTGAATACAAATCCCTAGGATGGGGGCTGGGATGGTAGCACCTGTGTTCTTGTCTTAGACATGGCATTTCTGATACAGAACAGAGGCTGCCAAATGGCCACATCCACAGCTGAGGAGGGTACAATGACTTGGCATATCCTTATAGTTCCTTTCATGCACAGGCTTTATTTAAAGACTTATTATAAATGATAAGTGTTAGCTAACTTCACAAAACCTGGAAGGAAGCTGACAGCAGGCACATACCAGTGTATGTGTCTGGGCAGTTTAGATTTCAGGCTGGCAATGCTTCTTTCCTTTCGATCCATGATCCCTGTTGAGGGAGTAACTTGTCATGTCAGCAGTAAATAACTAATGTAGTCTTCATATGGTGCCAGCAACCCATTAATGAAGCCTCCCGGTCGTACTTCTACTGCTCTCTTGCTGACTTTGCACCTTACTCGTACAGGCACTGCACATGCAGTGTCAAGACTTGCATTGCCTTTGCCTTTGCAATGCCCAGGAGCAGTAGCTGTACAAGAATATATTTTTAAGATGAGGCTAAGATAGGAATGGCAGTGGGTGGGAATAAGGAGACCCAGGTTGTCTGAGCAGTCTGTCTAGACTGCGATTTTCTCCTGTCATCGTTTTTGCTGCAGTGATGATCTGCGTGCTCAGTAACACCTCAACACTTCCATAAACCCAATTAAAAAAACTATTAAAAGGAACTAAGGAAAGGTGATGCTTTTGAGTAAACTACCAAAGCTCAAAAACCAGTATATATGCTCAGGGGTAGTGAAGAGACTTGAACCTGCTTAGTAAATTAAGATGTGAACTATGCACATTAACTCTTCTGAATTCCTTGAAATATGGAGATTAGGAACCAAAATGGATCATGACTAAGAGATGAGGATTTTTAGTTGAGAAGTGGAGAGATAATCATAGAGATAAAACTGTTCATCCAAGATTGTTATTATTCAGTCTTGTAAATAACTTTTTAAAATATCATTTTTTTGCCCATCATGGTTTATTCAAAGTCAGTGAGGAAGAGGATTTTGTATTTCTTTATAACTGCTGCTTAATGGGTCATTTCGTTTAACTGTTGACTTGTTCTTTCTATCAGGTGGTGGCAAGAGCAGCCTTTCACAGCAAAACAAAATCTACATGCTCTGCCATTCAGTAAAGACTATTGGAATCAGTGACAAATATTTAATGTGTATTTGCAAATATGACCCGACCCTTTCATTCTGGTTCAGGATCCACCTCACATCTCTATGTGAAATGTGATCTGTTTTCTTGGATCACTGCTAATGAAGCTTTCAGATATGAGCCATAAGTATATGTGTATTTTGTTCAAAAGAAGACAGTTTTTATTTGCTATTACCATACCTCACACAGGAAAATGAGCTTCAGTTGCCTGAATTCTTTGTCTCACTGAACAAAGAAAAATTGAGCAAAAGAGCAAACTTGCAGCATGGCAAAATCAAGCACCAGAAGTTATGCCAGTTACAACCAGAAGAGAAGGGTGGGATCTAAAGAGGTTGACAACTGCTATTTTACAATTACTTGTGAGTACATTCAACAAGAACAATTTTTTATGTACATTTATGTAAATATGAGTAGTAATTTAACCCCTTTAAGTAAGGACAGTGCCAATGCAAGCAAGTTATTTACAGCAAGGACAAAGAAACCCCATGTGTTTGGCTCTTATACTGTAATCAAAACCCTCAAAATAATTTACAGATTATAATCATAGTAGCTCATGTTGTCATTTATGCTGCACATTTCTGTTTCACACATTTGGAAAGAAACTGAAAGAGTTCTAGTGATATGATCAAATACTGGGTGGAAACACAGGGCTCCTGACTCTGCTTGGCTTACTATGTCCCTCTACTCAAAAAAATTTTCCATTTTTCTTTCTTTCTGTTCTTTAGGCAACTAATCATCGACATTTCATCAGTTTGCCTCCTTTCACCCTCCAAAAGTAAATGACAGTACAAAAATCTTCATTTATGCTACTATTATTTAATTATTTCAAGTACTGAAGCTACTGCTGTTCCCAGGGTCAGAAAGCCAAGATAGGACAAGGAACAAAGGGATACCTGCAGCTAAAGCATAGTGGATTTTTGAAAAAGGCCTTTTCACGTGGAGTTTAATTAGTATATAAAAAGTTTAGGGAGGAGAAAAATATATCATGGAAGAGTGGTCCATTGTGGCTACTAACCAGGAGCATATAGTTATGACCCATAGTCCAGGGATTCTCCTGTTGCTTTGGGGGTATAGAGAGATGTTCCCCCTCCTGTACTTTTGTACCGTCCCGCTTCCACGGACCCAGGAGCAAACACACGCTTCTTTGTTCTTATATTCCTTTCCCTCAATACTGTGCATGGAGAGAGGAAACAGGACCAGATGAGCCTTTGCACTGACATCATGTGGATGTTCTGTGTTATGTTGCACGGTGATGTTACAGCCAGGCAGGCCACGCCCCCGCTACTCACTCTCCCTTCAGCCAGCCTCGCAAGCCGGATCTCTGATGCAAAGCCTGGTGAATTCAGGGAAATCTTTTTTCAGATCTTCAGAGCAGACTCCTAAAGGCAAAATCCTGGTTAATACTCCAGCAGAGAACATCTGATTATTACATGGGACTGGTCAGGAACAGTAATCAACTTACCTATAGGAAAATATTTAGGATACATCATTTAAACTGCATTAGTTATCTGTATGGTCATTCCCAGGCAGAATGAATATTTCCTCAATTTAATTTAATTTTATTCCATTTAATTTACACCTTTCATTACTTTGGATGAATATTGCTCTACAACATGTCTTAGGGAAACAGGCTCTGCAGGAAATGGTGTGAGCTATCGACATAATTTCTACTACCATTTCTAGTACTATAAAATATTGCAACAGTAGAGAATTCTCTTTTGAATAAAATATAAACCCGAGGTTCTCCTCCGGATGCACTTATGTGGTAAATATAATTGCAACCTAAACATGGAAGTACAGAAATCAGCAGTAGACAGAAACAGCTTTCTTAATGTTCAAATTTGCAATTTTTCCCTTACTACATGGAAACAAAGTTAGCCAGTGCAGTCCCTCCCTCCATGATGTCTGTCCTGCATCATCCTCACAGGCTTTTGAATCTGATGCCCACTGGCTAAAGTCCAGCAAAACCAAAGCATAGGTGCATTTGAGTCATCTGAGTCTTGGAGAACAATTTTGCGCTCAACAAGGACCTTTGCATCTCACAGGACTTAAAATCTAGAAGTGCCTCTGCTTTTGACCAATTTTCTAAGGGGCTTTGGAGTTTACTAGCAAGAAAAGCAAGATTTTAAGAGGCAAAGGGAATTTGATACTCTGACCACCTCTTCTCCCCGCTCTCCAAATGTTCCAATCACTGAGCTATTGTGCGAAAGCCAGAGCACTGAGCACTGTCTTCCTGCTGCTCACCTCATCAGGTTCCCCACCATCTGCAAACTAGTCACAGCACCTTAAAAATATCCCTCACTCCATCAATTCAACAATGGTTTTCAGGGAGAAGAAATCATAGTTCTTTCTTGCTGCTACTACATGCTGGGTCTAAAGTCACCGAGAAGGTAAAGGGTGAATAGTCTCTGGATTTTAAATTTAAAGGAAATCTTGCTCATTATCCTCTGAAATTAGTGGTAATACAGAGAGCACTGTGATTACTCAGTGTTGGTAGTTACCAAAAATCTGCTGGCCATAAATATTGAATTGTGTCATAATCACTTATATATGCTGGGCTTCCATAAATATTGGCATTCAGTAATTAAGCAGCTGGCTTTAAACTTGAATAGACAGTCATTAAAATGGCCATTAAGAGAGTTTAGAGCAGGAAAAAGGCTGCTTCTTATTCATTCAGGACACTGGAGCTCTCAAAAAGGGAAAATTTTCATTTGAATAGGTCACATATTCTGTATTTGACGTTATTTGTATTGTGTCTCTGATTTCCTCATATCCCTTCAGTCAAACAGCATATTTTGTATCCTCATTTCCAGATTCATTAATACAAAATTGGGGCTTTGTTTCGCAGGTCCATTCCAGAGTCATCCAGAAAGAAGGACACATGCAAAATTACTTGCAAGGTCTTTGCACGGATTTTAAAACATGTGCTTGAAAATATCAGAGAGTATTGGAAGACCAGTGTGAAATGACTGATCTATACTATGTTTTCACAGGTTAAATACCAAAGTTTCTAGCTGAACACTATACCTTTCCAGGAAAAATACCCACACATGACTGGGAAACAGACACAGGACAATTTTCTAGCTTGAGCTTTCTGTTAGAAAAATTGAAATATGGTGTTATTGGGAAATCTTTCCTCTTGCATTTCATTTAAAAATGCTGAAGAATTTTACGCAGCTTGATAATAAACTGTTCATTTAAGTATTTATTTTTTTATATAAGGTAAATGAATAAGGCAAGGCCGGACTTCTTCTTTTGGATAGTCAAAATGACTCCTGTTATTTGCACAGTCCCAATGGTTCTGGGGAAGACAAGCTCTTTTCGGAACCGGGGCAAAGCAGACTGAACAATAATGCTTCCCAGCATGCAGTTAGGGGCCACTGTTGCCCTGCAAACCATTAGGAGGTGAAACAACTGGAAAAATCCTTCAAACACCAAAATCCATGTATTCCAACACATACTAGTGAGAAAACAAGCATAATAGGTAGAAATGAAAATTATAAAAGGTCAGTTTGTGTATTGGTTGTGGCAATGGAGGTTGCCATGCTGCAGAATTCAAGTCCACAGGCTTTTCTCTTTCCAGGAATTACAGGTGGAGCTGACATTTCTCTTCTTTAAAAGTCACGGTTGTCATTAATTGCTGCTGGCTGACAGATACCTCCATAATGACTATGAAGACACAAGCAGCTTTGAAATTCATGGATTTCAGTCCCACAGCAGGGAAGTAGGAAAAACACCGAGGTGCTGCCAACCCAGCAAGAAGTCTCTCTCTGTCACTGCCATTAACTGCAGCTTTCCGCCTGCCACTTTGATGAGCCAATGCCAGTAAGCTCTACAAGCAGATTATTGGTTTACACTCTGCATGAAACATGTATCTAATAAGAATAAATAAGATTAATCTAAAATCAGTTTAAGGGAAAGATTGCAAAATGAAATGATTTGACACAGTAAGTCTGAAAATTTATGGGATGGATATATACAGCCATGGAGGTATTGGAATTTGGGGAGTTACTGGTATGCATCTCTTGAGTCCGCTCTATTTTAGACTTAGTAACTACACTTTCACATTTTGTTTGTCGTGTACTGCACCACAGCTGCATGTCTGCACAGACTTGTGCATATATATGTGTGTACCTACAGGGAGAAGAAAAACTGACGGATTTTTCTGATTCAAGATAGAGTTATATATATTCATAGATGATCCTGTTCGGAAAGAAATACAATCTGTTGACATTTGGGTTTATGAGTGAGCATGTGTATCTGTGCAGCAGCGGAATGGCATAAGAGAAAGACAGCCAGTTTGTTCTTAGCACAGTGCCTGACAATTCACCTCTTGATCCTGCCCTTTTCACAGCTGTTTCTCAAGGAATTATTACAGCTAGGAAGCCTGAAAGCTGAGAAACATCCCATCTCCATGCACAAATTATGATTTTTCTCCCATTTGAGAAGGCTTTAGAGCTACACAGTTGTAGCTACAGCAGGACTTGACAGAGGGGTTTGGCTTGTACCACTCCATGTGATGGAGACGCTGCAGTTGGGCTCAGTGGAGGGATCTGCCTCATACCCCACCATGGATCTGAGTGAGCTCATGGTCTTGCATAAATGATCTCTGTGGAGATCTCAACTCTGAGCTTCAGGTCTCCAGCTGTAAAAACAAGTTAATATAATCTCCTTAGTGCCTTTTCTCTGTCTCTTTCTTCCAAAGTTCTCCAGGGCAGAGGCTTTTACCTTGTGTAAAAACCTACCTTTGGAAGGTGTCTCTTTGCCTTTAGTTGCTTTTCATCCTATGGCCAAATCAGCAACCTGTGATGGGGAGACAGGAGCCACACCGGGGTCTCAGTGGCAGATAAGTGGAAGAAAAAGCCCTCAAACTGGCCCCACCACAGGAGGGTTTGTCTTTGCTACTCAGGGCTAGTGAAAGGGAGGGAATATCGGCAGGCACCTTGAAATCTGCAGGATTTCCTCAAGCCACCCATATGGGTGATGTCTTGACGGTTCTTTGCTGCAGGGAAACCAGTGTGGAATGTGCTGCAGGTTGCAGAGGCGTTCCCAGTCAGCTACCACTGGGCAAGGATTTAGCCCTGGATCCATCCCTTGGCATGCTCTGAGGGATTCACTGTGTTTCTGCTGAGGGAAGAGAGAACAGCAGGAGGGGCTGAGGTTGGAGACGATGAGATACAGCCTTGCTCCAGCTGTAGCAATTACCTGAACTGTTAGAAAAACAGCAGGTCTTAAATTTTGAACAGAAGGGACTAAATGCATCCTTGGAGTAACTCCAGAAATTTCTGCATTTTATAAAAGAAAGATTTTGGCCCTCCTTCAAGTTTGTGCACAAAAGTAAATATTTTCTCTAACACTGAATCAAAGGTCTGAAATTATTTCTAAGATTGAGAAGTTTGGTGTTAAAGCCAGAGGAAAGAACATACCTTACTGCCAATGAAATTGGCCTCTCCACATTTCTAGGGCACATCAAGTAAAACAGCATTTTTCAGGTAGATGGTTTTTGCTGATGTTCATTTCAAAATTTCAATTTCAAGTGCACTAGGGGGTTTCTCTGTGAAAGAGGCTTGATTCTTACTGTCATTTTTCAAAGGGTTGCTGTGAGAACAAAGAACTGACTTCCTTCAAAAATCCTGCGACTTCCTGAGCTCATTCAGTGGTGAAACGTGCCACCTACCAGTTACTGCTTCCCCTGTCTAGGTGTCTGCCAGAATGGAGTTGTCTGATGAGGTTATCTTAGACTTTAACCCTAGATGTTTATAGCTGGTTGCATTCAGTTGGACTAAAAATATTCTAACAGCTAAGGCATGAGGTAGTGGTGTGTTTGGTGTGACACATAGTTCAGTGGGATTCCCAGCATTTCTTGCAGGATAATTCTGGCTGCTTTTGCTTCCAAGGTGCATCTCACAGGCATCAATTCCCAGAAGTGGAAGGCTTGATGTCATGCTCCCACAGCATAGCATGGGGGTAATGGCAACAGATCCCATGTCTGATGCTCCAGTCCTGCTGCAGTTCTCCAGGATAATGTTCACACAAGTGACTGTCACAGATGTGTTGTGGCTGCAAAGGGGAGGATGGAGAAAGAGGCTGAGGGTACTTATCTGAGCAGGAGGTTGCTGAGCTGTATTTCCAGGGAGGCCACTTCTGTTCAGCCTTTTTAAGTCTCATTTTACCCATCTGCTCTGTAATGCTCATTTGCCCACTCTGGTGTCAGGAGACTTCACTGGTGAATATGAACTTCTTTGATGCATGACAGCTCTACAGAAAAATAAAATGATCAGAGCTTGTTTCTATCTGTATCACTTTTACTTGGACATCAGCAGCTGGCCAGTGTTACTGAATATGTTCAGAAAAAAAATTATTTATTTATTCAATGAACCCATGGATGGTACTTCCCCAGTTCAGAGGTTTCCTAGTCTTTTTTGCCAATAGTAACTAAATATTTGCAGTTATTTGTTTTTCTACAATAGTGCTTATGACCTCCTTTTCCCTCTTAAAACAATGTACAAATCCCCCACTCCTCTCCCATCACTACCTTTCCCTGGAGTACAGCAATCTGCATTGTTTGTGAATTATATTTGACAAAAAAAACCCAAACAAACAGAGGAACAAACCACTACTTAAAAGTTTCCTTTACCAGGGACAATGTTACAAGCAGTTAAAAAACAAAACAAAAAGGCAGACAGCTGATTGTAAACCGCAAGGGATGGTAAAGGGTTTACTCAGAGGATGGACACACATGGAGCAGCGAGTGCTCAGTTACAGGCTGCTCCTCCAAAGCCCTGGCGCAGGAACAGATCCTATCACTTCTGCATCGCACCACAGATCTATGGAGGCTGCAACTAAATGACTGCAAAAGCCAAAGCACTCTCCTCATCCATCAGATTGACTCAGCAGCTAGTCTGGGAGACGTGGTTGCTGAATGCAAAGCCGCTAAATGAACACGCTAAACAGCGCTGCCATTTACGTGCTTTAATTAAATAGAGACAAGGAGATGGGAAGGGTCTGAATCAGGACAACAAGAGGCAACTAAGCACCAGAGAGCCTGGATTTTTTCACTCTCTTATCTGTTTGCTTCATCAGCATCATTGCTGCTGGCCAGGCTAGTGCGTATTACCAGGGTTTTTTATTTCTAGGATGAATTTCAACCTTTGAGTAAATCTGTCTGCTACTGAACAGACTCTTTTCAGCTTTGTGTTCCTCACATAAACTTGGTTTAAATCTCTCATGTTTGATGGATTAATTTATTTTTAACTTCCAGTTATCCCAGATTCCCCACTGGTCCTGTACCCTTGTGATTCTCCATCTGCAGAATTATATTAGCAACTATCACAGGCTCAGATATTGTTATGGAGATGCTGCGTGGTGGTTTTGGCTTTCTGATGTCCCTGCTGGCCTGATTATGTGTGGATTCTCCACAAATGGATACGTGCCACAGATACAGCATCAATCTCAGCACATCCCCATTAAAGCCCCCCCAGGGACCTGCTGTTAGGCTGCAGCTCCCATGCCATGGCTGCGGGGAGCATTTCTGGGTGTGGGGGGTGTCTGTCTCTCTGCATGTGGCTTCTTTGTTTTCAACAGAAACATCGTAAATCTAGTATGACTATGACAATGTACCTTAAGTGGAAAATTAGACAGAATAGAAATATACAGTGCAAATTTCTCTTCCCCATTTACAACTAGTCTAAAAAAATCTATAGCTCCATGGGTCTCAGACACTGTATATATTTTTTTGCCACAGCTTATACCAGTTTGAATTTGCTGCTTTGGGTTCCTTCAAAAATAAGGTCTTTTGGAATTTCTCATGTGTCTCAGAAAACATTGCTGTTACTTCCACTGCTGGTGAATAAAATCTCATAAAAGTGAAATAGAACTGTGCTACATCTCTGCAGATTATTCACAGATAATGCTGGAAAGATTCACATTAATTCTTGCTCCTTTTCTGTGGAGCTTGTTCTCATGTTCCATTTAGCTCTTTTTTCCCTAATGAGTTCCAAACTCTCTGTAAATCACAGTGTTTGGGTCAGAATGCCCATGCTGTAATCTCCAATGCAATTTACAAACTACTGTGAGTTTTTCTGAAGATATTGTAAATAATAAATAAAATCTCAATAGGAATATGTTCAAATAGGGGGCTTTGGGTGTGAAACATTGCTCTCGTTCCATAAGCATGGAAGTATTTAACCTAATGTGGGGAACATTGAACATAACTCACTCACTTGAGTTTTGACAGCAAAGAGAGATTCCTGCAGGAAACCTCATAAAAGCCACTTAAGTTACAGGGGAAAGTTAAGGGATGCAGGCATTCAACTTGTAGAGGATTCACGACAGCAAGAAGGCACCACAGTAGCGAGGTATGATTCATCTCTTCTAAACTTAACTCTCTAAAAATGGCAAATGTCTTTTCAGGTTGTTTGCTACCCAATCAATGGAAAAAGAAGGCAACCTGCAGGATACCTGACTCACCAGGAAGGCTGTGAATTAGGAAGGACTCTAGGAGGCTGAACCTTGGGCATCAGATTTGAGTTAGACAAGCACAGTTACGCAAAATCAATCCAGCCCCAAATGACCTTCGTCCATATAGGATTTACAAAAACCCGTAGTGCAGACTTTACTTCAGAAGTGGCAGTGACCACCCCATTAAATTTGACATCATAATCCCTGCAGCAGCTTTCCCATGGGACTTCATCTTTCACAAAGCCTTGGTTTTTGCTAGGAGAAAAGGAGAAGGAAAGAGAAGATGGATATGTAAGGAAAGAGCTTTAAAGACCACTGTTCTTTTAACACTTTGATGTGCTACTCCTTGGGAGGCTTATAAGCTTCTGGGTTATTTTAGAAGGGATGAGTGAGAATTGCAAATAGGACAAGCAATAGGACAAGAGGAAATGGCCTTAAGGGGAGGTTTAGATTGAACATTAGGAAAAATTTCTTCACCACAAGAGCTATCAAGCACTGGAACAGGCTTCCCAGGAAGTGGTTGAATCACCCTCCCTAGAGGTGTTTAAAATCTGGGGGCATGACTTAGTGGTGGACTTAGCAGTGCTGGGTTAAGTTTGGAGTAGCCGACCCTGGAGGCATCTTCCAAACTAAATGATTCTATGGTTCTATGACACTATGAAATAGAAACTGCAGAACTCAATTTCCTGATATTCCTAAAGGAATTTCCAGTGACCTGGTTAAGAACGGGCATAATGGTTAATGCCATATTATTCCCTTCCTAAAAAGAGAGAATCAAGCTCAGGTAATGTAATAAAATTGAAGGATGACTATAGAAAAGCCCTTTAAACTCATTCTTCAGGCTGCTCTCTCATCTGTTCACAGCCACAGATGTGCAAAAGAGGGTTGAAATGATCAAAACAGTGGCAATGGTTGTTGGGATGACTGAGATCTCCAGGAGCAGAGATTGAAGGATTTTACAGTCAAGAGCTGACAGGCAGGGAGAGATTAAATTGTCAGCTTGGGGAATACACAAAGGAAAAACAGAGCACCTAGCTATAAGGCCAATGACTCAAATGCTCAGTCCTAAACTTTATCTTGAAGCAGGATTCATTTCTACTGGATGTTCTCAGGGTGGTATCTTGCCTAGAGCAAGGAATAGTAGGAAAACGTAGAACATGTCTATAAAAAAACCCTCATAGCAGTGATTAACAAACAATATCAGTTTCAATGCAGCTGTTAGTATGTGCTCAGGCTTTACTCAGAGCTGCAAGGAGCAAGTGTCTTGTACTGAACAGCGGGTACAGATGGACTGTCCTACCAGCGGCAAAGGAACCACCAGCTGTCATCCTCTCTAGGGCTCCGAGCTAAGAAGGGAAAAAGGCTTCATGACAAAGAAAATAAAAAATTGATGGGAAGTGCTTCTTTCCAGAGATAAGACTGATTGCTAAATAGAAGGAAAAACGTGCAGCTGCAAAAAGGATTCCAAACTAAAACACACTATTTCTAATGAGAATTTTGTTGTAGCAGCTGAAAGGTAACATAAATTTAGTACCTCTGACAAGGCTGGACTTTAATCAATGCCCAAAACACAGGACTTTTGTCTCTGGTACTCTCTGTCTGGCTAGCAGACAGGAGCACAGACAGCTCATGGGCTAAGTAGTGCCCTGAACTTCCATGAGATCCAGGACCATACTATTTTTTTTCCTGTTATAACTGAACAACATCAAGGTATGTTTTGCTGTCTGGCCTGGCAAGTCTTTCAGAGCACTTTTTTGTCTCCCAACTAAAAAAAGGCACTATTTCCTGCTTCCTAACTCTGCTCATAATAATTATTCTTGCCTTAAAACTGCTTGAAAAACAGAAGAGCTGGAAATTAAGTAGAAGGATAGGAATCAGGTTGCATTTTTTTGTTCCTTCATGTAAGTGAAAATACTCCTTTAAAAAAAAAAGAAGAAAGTACAATGCAACATCATTCTACTTTATTAAGACATTATGTTGCAGAGCTCCAAGGGATGGTAACGCCAGACTAAGTGGTGTCCACAGTCTGGAAGTCGGGTGTTTATTCTGTTTTTAACCACCAGAATGAAGCCAGAAGGCCCTAGTTGACCTTCTTCCTGGAAATTCCCTGAAGGCATCAATATGGTGTAGCATAATGTTGCCTGGTTTTGCTGGACTCTGCAAAGGCATAAGGAGCAGGGAATGAGAAAAAGGCATATGGGCAATGGGCTTCTGTACCCCAGCTATCCAGCCCCTAACAGAGCCTTTTCTAGCCCTCATGCAATATGTACATGGAATTCAATTAAAGTTTTCTTTCTTTGTATTTTTTTTTCCTTTAGAAATCTAGATATATGGAGATAATAATCTGATAAATGTCTCAGGTTAGCCTTTCTGAAGGCAAAAGCTGGCCTGCACAATATGGTTATTTCTCCATGAGATATTTTGAAGTAGTCAGTTTGTTCTCTCCTGCAGCAGGACTCTGCAGCATGCATTTTTCCAGGGGAGCTGGGCTCACAGCTGGGAGCACCTGCCAGCCATGAGGTACCTCACACCAAGTGGCCTCACCTCCAGTCTGAGTGCTCAACGCTCCAGCAGCATTTCTCTCGCTAGAAAACACAGGGCTCTCAGAACACGGCCATCTGTGATGATGCCTATTAATAATATAAGACCAAAATAAAGCCTGGGAAATTAAGCAGGCTGAAAAAGCGTTGCCTCTAGAAGAACCCCATCTTTCTGCATGCTGCTTCCTCATGCGGTGAACTCAAGCGTCTCCTAACAGCTCTTCCAGCACAGTAAGCCTTAATTTTGGACCACTCCAAACCCAGTAATATGTATGTAAGCCACTCACAGCCATACCATTTTTAATAAACCATTTATTAGCTAAACACGGGCTGATAACAAAGACATCTATACCGAGAAGGATCCCTCCTTTGAACTGGAATTTGCACAGTTCAAAATCCCATTTCTTCAATCGTCGGATTAATGTCTGTGTTATCTGTCTGTGAACACAGTTCTACTTTGTCCCCATTGTAACAAGGGCCTGTACACCCAGGATGTACATGTTTGTATTTGTAGGAGGATTGCATTCAAGGCTTGACTTGGGGAGGGAAATGCTGCATAATATTTGTATTACCATTAAAAAGCCCCCATGCTGGTTATTAGGCATTACTTCTCTCATAGTTGGCATGTTGTAATAGGTTCTGAATGCTGTAATACCCCTTTGAAATATCACTGGAAGTAAAACCATGCAGAGAAATTGAGAAAAAAATTCGTCTTGCACATTAACCTATTCTTGAGCTCAAACCGCTTCTCACACTTCTCTTTAATTTAGGCATGGTGCTTATATAAATTTGGAAATATGCCTATGCCTTATCTGGTTTGTAACTTAGCAACCTTTAATCTGAGTTTCTTGCTGCTCCTTATAAAGCAGTTGATAAATCTAGTCAAGCACGTACAGTATACTTGGTAGAGAGAGTGTAAGGGCTTCATCAAATACATAAGTAATACCCAAAGTTCCATTCATTTTGCTGACATTTACCTTTATGCATAAAGACAAGCACAAAACCGCCCACTGCTCAAAGTCACATATAATCAGATTGAGTGGCTGTACATTGCACAAAACACTTGCTAGTGGGAAGGCTGTGATTTGCAGACTGAAGAATTTTCATAGAGCATTATTTGTCTGCAATAGGATGATCTTTCATTTAATCACTTAGGTAATTTCCTATCTCTGTATTTGAAGAGGGAGTTAGCTAGAGGAAAAATGGAAAGGAAGTAACAAAATGGAGAAGATTATCTTGATGCAGTATATTTTTTACAATTATTTGACCCCACTGAAGACCATGAAGCACAGTTGTGTTCAATCCTATTCACAAGGCGAACATATTACAGAAAATAAGACCTGGGAGCTCTGAATGACATAGTTACCATGAGTGCTTGGTCTATTTATTACAGCACTGCACCTTATCAAAACATGTTTTGGCTGTGGAACTCCTTGAGGATGCCCTTCAAGCTTCTCTCTGTTTTCCTCACACATTAATGCATCTACATCCTCCCAGAACTGCATCTTGATGTTATGCATTTCATGAATGGCAGACATGTCCAAAGGGCAGAGCTACAGGCTCAGAGTTGGAGACTGCCTCACAGGTCACGATTTTTTAGACACTTAATTACACTGCTGCATTTGAATCTTCTGTTCAGAACAGTGTGGGTATTTCTCAAGATGTCTTGGTATTCTTTTTCATCTCCAAAGTAAGCCCTGATGTAGGATGAGCTCCAGGAGACCAATGTTTAAAGAACAATAGCAAAGGGATTGCTGTTTCACAGGGTTCGGTTATATGGGTTTGTTTCATGGGAAGTGAGAGGGAAATTTCATCAGTGCTGTGAAATAAGTCATTTGATATAAAGATAGTGAAAGCTGTAGACAAAATGCATCTGTCCAATAGACCAAAACTTATAGCAAAGGTCAATCCATGAGAAGGGGATTTTATGAATGCGTCTAAAAGACATGAGTCATATTCATTCAGGATTTTTACAGTCTTTTCAGTGGACTTTATTTCAGAAAAGGAGCCAGGCGCATGATGGTTTGGCTATAGGATGGTACAAAAAGAGGTACTTCTATCCACCACACGGGAACGGGGGAAGGAGAGAGGGCAACCATGTGATCCATGTCATTAGCAGACTGCAAAAGTTTGTTTAGCCCTGATAATTAATTACACCCCACTTCAGCTTTCTACTGAGAGTCTGAGTGAGCCCAAAACCAGGCTGGGTTTGCCAATCTGCTTTTCTTATCACACTGGTTTCTGTGACTACTGAAGAAAGTTAACATTTTAGTACTGTTCCCCCTGAATCTTGTGAGTATCCATTGCACTTGCTTGTGAACCTTATCGCCCTACAGTGAGAGGAAGCATCTTCCTACTATGTGATTGTTTTTTCATGGCTGGAAGAAGATTCCTTCACATGGTTTCAGTGTTCCCAGTATGAAATATAAAGCTCTGTGTAGATGGAACTTGCATTTTTGTTTTAAACATCAAGATCCGTCAAATTAACTTCTTCACAAGGCAAAAAATGGTCTGCAGTGCACTGACATGATTTCCTCTGACAACACTGCCAGTTCATGTAGGAGTAACACCAAGGAGACATGCTGGAATTAGAAAATACAGGCAAGCAACAGCCAAGAACCACATGAGAGCACAGCTTGGCAATAGCTGCCAGTTGCATGTTCGATTTAGCAGATGTCTGTGGGGCTTCTGAGTTTTAACATCTCCATTGGTTTGCTCAGAAATATCATGCCTTTCTTGTCAGGGTTTGTGTGTTCTTTTCTCCCTCCCACGGGCTTTTATGCAGTGCCCTTTCAAAATTTGACTATGGTAAGTTAGATAAATAGACATTTCTTCTTCATATTTGCAATAGCTGTGTGCTTCTTGCATTTACAACATAAAATATAAAGTTCTGGATTTTATGCCTGCGATAATAATTTCCAGTCTCATAATTTCAGGGCTAGCCTTTATATCAAAAATATGGCTTGTATCAGCAATAGTCTGGCCAGCAGGATGAGATCCCCGATTGTAACCCCATACTCAGCACTGGCCACACCTCGAATCCTGTGTCCCGTTCCGGGCCCTTCACTACAAGAAAAACACCAGTGTGCTGAAGGGTGTCCAGAGAAGGGTAACAGAGCTGGTAAAGGGTCTGGAACGCAAGTCCTTGGCTGAGGGAGCTGGGATTGTTTAGCCTGGAGGAAAGGAGGCTCCAGGCGACCTCACTCTTCTCTACAACTACCTGAAAGGAGGTTGTAGCCAGATGGGAGTTGGTCTCTTCTCCCATTTAGCAAGCAAAGGAACCAGAGGAAATGGCCTCAGGTTGTGCCAGGGGAGGTTTAGATTGGATATTAGGAAAAAATTTCTTCATGGAAAGGGCTGTCAAGCATTGGAACAGGCTGCCCAGGGCAGTGATAGAATTACTATCCCTGGAGGTATTTAAAAGATGTGCAGATGTGGCACCTGGGGACTTGGTTTAGTGGTGGACTTGGCAGTGCTGGGTTAGTGGTTGGACTCAACAATCTTTGAAGTTTTTTCCAACCTAAATGACTCCATGATTCATATCTGTCTAATAAAGAGGGAGGTGAAATTCCCCAGAACACAGTCCAGTGCCCAAATTATCTAATGTCTAAAAGGAGATATTGTGAATACTCTGCTCCCACTGGAAGAACAAGTAGAAGGGCTGATGTCAGACAGCAGAAGAGAGACTGAGCTGAGCTGAGCTGAGGTTCCAGCCTGGTCTCCAAGCACCAAGCCCCACTGCTGCTCTGCCTGTGCATGACTAGGCAGTGCAGAGGGACTGTGAAAGAACCAAGGACCACGTTGTTACAGGCACCCATGCAGACATTCTGTAAAGCAATAGGCAAGTTTTAACATCAGTGGAGAAATCTCACAGCTTGCATGTTTCCTAAACAATTTCATTTGGTTTGTTCCTTATTTATTAAAGGCATCTGTTATATACCATTTATAAATGTATATAAACAAATACATAGCTAAGATTTACCTTAGCTAGGTGTGCTTACAGTCACATATATATATGCATATCTTTTTCCTTTTTCAAATTTTATAATGAACTGAAAAAAACCTAACCTTTTGAAAATCCAGAAATGCTTGTAAGATTTGTTATTTTCTCCTCATTTCCTGAGCTAGTTGTGAACATGATAAACTGATTATTTTTCCTGAACAAAATTGCAATAAAATTATTATGGTATCTTCAAACAATATTTTTTTTTAATCAGTCCATTCTAGAAGTTTGAAGAACAACAAAACACTTATTTTTGCTTATCTCTGCTGTTCTAATTGTCACTATGAAGCATCCCTGTCTGTCAGAGAGTGTGATAGCAGAGCCAGCAGACATGAATATTCTTCTGCTTCAGCAATGTAGCCTCCTAATATTGCCTCCAAACCAAAAAAAGAGGTGATGTTGTCCATCAGCACCATTGTTTTGTATGCCCTTGGGCCATTCCAATGTACTGGTCTAGCTCACTGAAATGTTTGAATTATTATCGATGTTCACTACTTGTCTGGAAAAACAGCTGAAATTAACCTCGCTGGTTTTCTTCTAAAAATTCAACTCCTGCAGCAGCTTACCTTACCATGGTATTTGCCAGGAGTTCAATTAGGGCTAGCATTTGTAAGTTATTTGCTAGGCAGCTGCTTTTTACTCAGACACCATGAGACTGCGGGAGGGATGCTCAGCCGGCACACAGTCTGTTCCAGCTCTCGAAAAACCCTCTTCTCACCAGGGCCCCTTTTGGCCACCGAGGCCCAGAGCCCACAGGTATTTGAGATCAGCAGGACTACTGGGAAAGCCTGTGTTAGAAAGCTTGGGCTTCAGTCGGCTCCAGTTTGTCAGTGCTGCAGGTCGCTGGCTGTGTTTCTCCAGGCACAGTCACGGCCGTGGCGCTCGCAAGAGCCAGGCTGATGGTGCTGCAGCCGGAGCCAAGCCCTGTTTGAACGTGAGCCAGAACACCACCTGCACTCAGCGGCGGCTCCAGCACCGACCCTCGCCTGGGCCCATCTGCTCCTGCAGCAACCCAGCACTCACATCTCTTTCCTCCTGTATCAAGCAAGTGACTGGGCTCTTTCCCCTCCAGCTTGGTGTAACCTCCCTGCTGCAGGGATGGCCTCCTGACACCCACTGGGGAACACAAATGTTCTCTTTTCTCTCCTCTTCTTTGCTGTCAACGTCCAACCAAACGCAGTGGCGCAGAGCTAGCAAGGTGGGGATGGGGATGAAGGGACAGGCTGAGTAAGGATATATGAGGGCCTCAGATGTTCTGATTTAAACTAAAGGACTAGGGAAAGAGTGTGGGAAAATATTACTGACATACACACATATTTTTTGGGAAGGTGGATCTTTCCCATGCTGCCTAAATTTACAAGTAGCTCTTGTAGAGTCAGTTTTGCTCTGTCTTCACCATTGCATTCTGCCTCTGGACCAATACACCAAAGTTGCTACTCTGGTGTAGCTCAGTCGCTACTCAGGTGACCCTGAGCAACTGTTGTATCTTGAAGGATCCTTTTGGCTCAGAGCACTCAGAGCTCAGGTGTCCAAGGTCCTAGGGCTGTGATGGAGCAGTAGAGCAAAGGTTCTGTCTCCATGCACCAGGGGCAGACGGAAGTGTCAAAGCACATGGCCCTGATGCATGGAGACAAAGTGACCCTGGAAAAAGAAAAGAGCCAAAGCTAGGTGAGAGCTGAAGGACAGATGGACTTAGGGTGCCTTAGCCCAGTTGCCTGACTCTGTTTGGTTGTGATTGTGATGTTTTGGTCACCTTCACTGTACCGGTAGGATTGGCATTTGCTTAGACTTGAGGATCTGAGCTCTCTGGGGACAGCAGTCTTCATCAGCTGCTCGTTAGTGTTTGTGCTGAGTTAGCACAGCTTGTGGAGTCTTTCTGAGCTCCAGTGGGGGCAAATGAAAAGCTATGTTGCATTAGGAGATTTTTCTGAATAGCTCTCTTTGTCATCTTCTTGTTAGTGTGTGGCTACCTTGGCAGGGAGAGGATGTATTTTACCGATGGGTCTGAGCAAATTCCTGATATTCTGCATTCTTGGGAACTGTCAGTATTTAAAATCCGTGCTGCTCCAGCCCTTGTAAGAGATGTCTAGAGACAGATGGAAGGAAAGAGAAAGTGAGAGGAGAGAGGGAGGAAGATATATAAGGAAAACATGATGACATAATACAAAGGGGGTTTTTGTCTACCTGTTAGCACAGTGATCACGTGCACCACCACCCCAAAAGACAGGTAGTAAAACCTCTACCGTGCTGTACAAGATTCCTGCATACTTCTCTGCAAACCCCAGTGCAGGTCAGCTGGAGGAGCAGTGGCAACCCCTGACAGGGTTAGGTTTTCATTCCCCCTATAAACACTACATCTCTCTATCCAGCTCCTCCAGCAAGCTGTTGAGACAAGATGCTCTGAATAGCTTCCTGGAAATGCCTACTGATGGGATCTGGGGGCTATGCCTATTCTAGCAAACAAAGCAGGGTGACAGACAGAGCATTGGCCTGTGATCGTCCTCCTATTTAACTGAGTAAATGGAGTAACACATTATCCAGCATGGATTTGACCCATGCCAAGCAGTACTTTCCTGGACAACCCCCAAGCACAGTTTGTGTGATACACAGGCCAGGATCTGTTTCCAGAAGACAGAATAGATGTAGTCACTCTGCCCAGGAGGAAGGAGGAAAGCAACTTCTGCTACAGAAGTACAGCTCAGAGCTTGCCACTTCCCTTCAGGGAACAAAGAACAGACGCTTTACCTAATTTATTAACATTTATGTAGCCAGGGACACCTCAAGCCAGACTGTAGACTTTTTTTTGGTTAATATTAGTCCAATGACACAATTCTGACCAAAACAAAAAACCTAACCTCAGCATAAAGACATGAAAAAACTCTTCAAATATTCTAAAATATTTTGGTATGCTTAACAGGGCCCATCTTTTAAATCCCAGAGTTCAAAGCCAAAGGAGATTCTCCTGAGAAGCTGGACACTCCCAGTGTGAGGACATCAGAAGACAAATTTCTGAGTCACTATATTTCTAGGAAGGTGGGACTGAGATTGGCCAGCACTGAGACAAGGACAGGCGAGGAGAGTTACAAGCTCATGAGAAGAACAGTCAGAAGAGGAAGATTTCTTCCACAGGAAGAGAAAAAAAGCAATCAAAAGGAAAGATTTGCAGATGCTTAAGAGTTGTCTCAGGAAATACATTAGTATGTTGATTGAGATGTCAAGTATCTAATAAACTGCACAGGAATATGCAGTTTTATGCATGGATTTTATGTCCACATATGGTTCAGATGTCCTGTGGGGAAATTTAAACAAAATCTAAAGCTGCTAACAAATCCCTTTTGGTCTGGATTTAGTTTACTCTGCTTTGTTGTAAACACAACTGCCTGATTTTTGCATAAATGTGCATGTTAGTCTCTCATATGATTCTCATTGGCAATAAAACTGCCGTCTTTAAGTTATGGCATTTTGAAACAAATTTCTTTGAATTACCTCTATTTGCATAAATTTGATATCTCCTTGGTCACCCCTGATACATATGAGGAGAAAGCAGAACTGAAGCATTATTATTGGTTTAAAGCCTTGTAATTGTGCGAGCTTTTGCCGTCCCTAGCCTGCGTGTGCTACCTTGTGCTCACAGCTTCAGTAAACTCAGAACTCAATTCAGTGTAGTTAATATGTTCTGGGTAATATTTGCAGTTACAAACAGCAATCCTACATTTATACCAATGGTAACTACAAATGCACTTAAGAAAAAAACTTCTCTTAGCTTTCTACCTTGCCTATGAGCTGCATTGCCCCATGCCTAACATGAAGGGTTTGCTATTTTTCTGTATTTGATCCCTTTTCCATAATAGCAGCAACAATGGGATAATAGCCTATGGCACAGCCTGCCCTTTTCCCACGTGGCTTTTATCATTCACTGCACCCATCTGTGCACGTGGTGGGGTTCTGTGTCCTCTGATCCCCAGGGTAAGTTTGCCACCAGCCCTCAGGGTCCAGCTAAGAAACTGGAAAAATTAGACTGTGCTAAGGCCTGTGTCCCTAAGACTAAACTGCAGTGTCTTTTCAGGGCTTTTTTTTTTTTTTTTTGGAAACTACTAATATTTCTAAACATTTATAATACCCAAGGGATGCATTAAAAGATCAACTAGACTCTGGCATGTAAAGTCAAATGTATTAAATTGCACACTACTTAATAGAAAGAGTATTTTTGTTTGAGATATCCTCTGCCAGTCTTTCAGCCACCAATTATTATGCAAGTATCCTTTCAAATGTCATATTCTGGCTTTTCCTATAAAAACAACATCATACACTACAATATATCACGAAGTATCAGCAACGACTAGTGCTTGCACAATATGAAAATCTGTTCCCCTTTGCCTATGAGGCAAATAGTCTCTTTCTAGACAGTGAAATCAGTAATGTTACTGATTTGTCTATCAAAAAGTACAAGACTTGGGGAAAAAACCATATTACATGTGAACAAAACCATGTCAGTCAGTGTAGATGCAGGTGGTTATGATCATTTACTTGCTATAGGCTAACAGCTACAGTGTTCACCAGCAGTACATACTCTTGCTTCTTTGAGAACACTGCTTTCCTAAAGCCGAAAAAAAATCAAACAAAAGCAAGTAGGAGAGAGTTTGTCGACATCAGCTTCAGGAGAGTGACAAGCAATGAATGTATGCGTGGTATCACTACAGTACGTTTGGGTTTGTCTGTTAGCATTTGCCCTTCTTGGATGAGTTTTCCCACCCAACAGAGATCCAAACCAACGTGACCGTGCTGCCATAGCCCATGGTAGCCAGCCATCCCAGTGAGAGGGCAGGGTGATACCTGCTGCAGCCCTGGCAGGTCAGGACAGTGGGCTGCCACAGATGGAATGGCTGCCCGTGCCACAGTGGTGTTATTTCTGAGGGGAAGGGTCTCCAAACACATGGGCATGGTCTGCTTTCAGGCCAAAGGGATGAGGAGCCTGTCAAAAGGGCAGCTGTTAAGTTGGTACCACCTGGAAGTCTCTTCTCCCCCTTCATAGGGGGCTGGAGGAAGGAGCCAGGTTCTCCAGGGAATCATTCCAGATCTTATCCCACTTCTGCCTCTCCTTCAGCAGCAGCAGCAGAAGCAGCTCCACACCACATTCAGTCTGCCTGTTCTGATGCAAAGCCTCAAGGAAATCCAACACTGGAACCACAGGGACAGAGCTGACCACAGCCGATGAACCCAAAAGACACCATCTGAGGGAGGCCAGTTCTGTACTCTGGTGGATATTCTCTCTATTTCAGGTCGGGAGAAAGCAAATTCTGCAGAAAGTAGAGCAGTAACTCCTAATCATCTGTATCTGTGCAAAGACTCCTCAGAGGAGAAATGTCTCCCTTCATGAAATGATGAAAGGGAGATAGAAGTACTGCTAAACCCAAAATGATTCTGATAGTAATGGGCAGAAATAAAGTAATATGGAAATACAAGTAATTACTAGGGATAGAAGAGGCGCCACTGGTCATCCAGGGTAAGGCTAACCAGGCGGAGTTATTAACATACATCAGGAGCAAATGAAATGAAATCCCATCAACAGCTTGGACCTGCTATTAGACAAGGTTAGCAGGATTACTGATCACAAAGGACAAAAGGCAGAAGTACACAAGCAGTGGTTCCCCCAGGTGCTGAGCAGCTGAGGTACCGAGAGCCAGAGTCAGCCATGGAGGTCTGGCACAGCAGGGAGAACACCCTCCCACACATCCTGTTCAGACAATTCTGACTTTGCAAGACCAGATAAGTTGCATCTATAAGAAATAACAATTGTGGTCAAGGAACTCTCTGAATTAGTAATGCTAATAAATCCTAGAAAGATAAAAAAATCCAACCTGCAACGTTACAAACAAGCTTAGATTGACATTGGTCTCTAATAAAATCCGGGAAAGGCTGGCAGGGAAAACAATCATCAAGGAGTCAAAAGAACAAGCAATTCAATCAACATTGTTGGGGGTTTTTAATTTTTATAATCTACCTCAAAAGTTTTGTGACATTACAAATTTGATTCAGTTACCCAACTTTTATAAGTCATTAGAGCAAGTCCTTCATAATATTCTCAGAAAAATTAGCTGTACAAGAAAATCAATACAGAGTCATTTTAAAAAGATTAAGGATTGCTCAGTTGGTAGATCTCTGTAAGGCATTTGCAAATGGCTAGGAGGTTTTTGAGCAGAAGCCTCCAGGGAGCTGCTCTCATCCCATTCAACGATCTTGAAGAAAATATTAAATCATTGCTGATAGAATTTGTAGCAAATAAAAAGAAAATAATGAAGAGAGAAGAGATGACGAGCACAGGTCAGGGTCACTTGGAAAGGGGGTTTCATTTGAATGCATGTTTCAACACAACCAAATGTTAGGTCATTTTTCAGGAGAAAACAAATCCCATTTATAAAGGGGGGGCAGAGAATATCAGAGGAAGCAGGGACTTTTAGAAGGATATAGTAGCTGTAAAAGAAAAATAATGTAATGGCTGAAAGTGCAAATCATTTCCATCACAGACAAATGCCAAGAAGAAGTAAGGAAATCCCATTGTTTTGTTGTACATGGTGCTTGTGATTTTAAAATACAAAATTGACCATGAGCACCAATGGAGTTGCCACTTCTGTCTATCAGGCGGCCAGTCTGTTTCCAGCTTCTGTTTTTTCCTTCCTGCTACTGTGTCCCAGTGGCTGGGGCCAGCCATGCTCAGCACCTGAAACGATGAGCAGGATAACTGAGGGCAAGGCACTGGTTATTCCTGTCCCCAGGAGGTCCAGGGGTGCTGCAGGTGGGGAGATCAGGGATGTTACACTGATATATCGGGGAAATGTAAAAGCTGGGGAAAAATGCTCAAATTTGAGAAGCATCTTCTGGTGAAAAGGTCTAAAGTTTTAGTCTATTTTGATTACCCAAGAAAAGGATAAGAGGTTATTTTATTAGTGTAACAGAATTTAAATGCTTTATCGCTTAGAAGAAGACGCACGATTCAGTGGTTGGAAACCAGAGCCAAACAAACTCAGCCTAGAAACTCTTCCTTTTCAACAAAGAGGATAAATAATAATTGATCCTTCACTTGCAGCTTTTAAAACATGAAAGAATGTGTCATAAAATAATATGCTATGGTTCAAACAAAAGTTTAGGCTGGAAGGCAAAATCATTGTACAATGAGTTGAGAGACTCAGCAGAACACATAAGGCCCTTCTACATCTACTTTTTTATTTTGGTATTTTTTCCAGGCCTTGGAACTCCCTGAGAAATCTGCTCCTATCCTCCTTGGCTTTTGTTCTCCTTTTCTGAAACCATGGCATGACATGCAAAAAATGCAAATACAAATGATATACGCTTTGTGCTTAGGCAGTTTTTCAATCCTGAATTTTCAAACCTACATAGATTACTCAAAGAACTTATATTGATTTTAGGAATTTTTTCTAAAAATATGGAAATGACTACTCGTACTAGCATTTTGTACTCTAGCCATGAATTAGCTATAACTATAAAGATTTCTGCATATTTTAATATCATCATTTTTTAACATTGTAAAACCTTATTTTAAGGCTGCATCATGCAGTGGTTTCAAGTTACTCCTAAACTGTAGTGCCATCATGTTATAACTAGACTTTGCCTGTACATCCCTGAGCACAGCAGTTCTAGAAGTTGGAAGCTGTGTCTATGACTGAGTTACTTTCTGATCACCTAATGTATTTTTAGACCCCAGATACCCTCAGTTGAGTTTATGCTCTAATAACAGTGTCATGTGCTAACCAGAGTATATCAATCAGTAGTTGTAGGTAACATGGACCTGTAATAATTTTACTGTAATTGCTGTGTGATTACTATGTAATTCATGTCTGATTACAAAATAAAACTTATTTACTTCGCCATTAATGTTTTAGCTATATCTACCTATCTCTAAGAGATTTTAGCTGTAAGGTAGTGGCTAAAGTAGAACTGATTTTCTCCAGGAAATAATCCTTATTCCCAAACCGTCATTGGAAAGGAAGAATCCTTTTGCTCCATGATTCAGTGAAGCAGTTAGCTCATTTTCTGTGGCCCAGGAGACACATTACATGGTCAGGAGAGACTGTCAAGACCATTGGTCTCAATGGGGCCAGGATTCACCCTAGGCAAGGAAGATCCTAAGTCCTGAGTCAGATAAAACTCCCCTTTGATGTAAAAAAAATAGGCTGCAGAAATAAAAGAATCTCTTTGGAGGTTCTTGCAAGTGATGGCATGGAAGAAAATTACAGAGAAAAAGTGATGTTTTCTATGGTAAGCCTCCAAAGCTTTTTATTTGACTGTTGAGTTGGCATCTCCCCAGTGCTGGCTGAGACAACTGCAAGGCTAAGGGCTGCTCTGATACTGTGTCCATCCAGAAGCTCTTATATTGGGGATAAATGCATCGAACCAAACCACAGACAACAGAGCGCATTTGTTGCACCGTGCACCACAGAGGACTACTGGTGCTTCAGCAATGGTTTGCGTGCCCTTACATTATGAGAACATCCATGTCTAAAATTTGACATCCATTTTTAGTGACCCAAAACTGCAAGTTCTTCTATAATTAAATAAGTAAAAATTATTTTAGAAAATTGGTATTTCAGCTTCTCCTCCTCCCCATCTCACATCACCGTCACAATTTATTCCCTTTCACTTTTCCCATTCTTAACATCTTATCTTGCTTGTCATAAATATAGTTTATATAAAAATAAGTACATTTCAGGCAGAAGTAGCATGGAGAAAAATTTCTGTAGGCCCTAAACTACAGACTCATGCTGACATTAGTTACATCCTTTGAGACTTACATGTTTTCTTTCCTACACAAATTCACGCAATAATACCTGACTCAAAGTCCTCTTACAGATTAGACTTCGTAAATAGGTCTTTCTTTTCCTTTAATTATGGGGTTGTTTTCCATTTACTTCTGGCGTGGCCCCAGAGGTTATTTTGGAGTAAAACACAAGACCTTCTATTTCCTTTGGATGCAGTGTTTAAACAAGGATTTGGAAACCTCTAAACCACTCAGTAACTGAGCACATGACATGGCATGGAAAGGGACTTTCTTTCAGCCTCTTGGGCCAGTTGGGAGCCCACGCAAGGAGTCACATGAAAGAAGTTATCCTTATTGAGCAGCAGCAGTCAGGCAGAGCCCCAGGTGGCAGCCAGCACCAGGCAGAGACTCAACCCCACAGATATGGAGGGAACAGTAGGCACTGATTTTGTGACAGTAGAAAGTATTAATTCCATTCCAATTCCAATTGGAAATAGCCCCTGACTTAGCCATTTATAATGTCACGTGCATGAGAGAAAAATTCTGGGAGCAGAATTCAGTTTCAGTAACAACACTGCATCTCAGGTTTGTAATTTAGGCAACTATCATAATTCCCATGGTAGCCCATGGAGGTCTCATCAGCATGGCCACTGGAGACTGGGGGTTATCTCAGCTGGCCAGCCAAGATGCATCCACCTATTGTGAGCAGTGGCACTCCCTACAGGAAGAAGATGTCTACTGTCTGTGACATGAGACTAGTCTCATAGTTAAAATCACAGAGTTGTAGAAAGGTTTGAGTTGGAAGAGGCCTTACAGATCACCTAGTCTCAACCCTCTGTCAATCATGTTAGCAAAATTTGCCCTTAGTGAAGCCATGTTGGCTGTCAGCAATCACTTCTGTATTTTCTGTCTGTCCTAGCATAGTTTTCAGGAGGATCTGCACTATGATTTTGCTGGACATAGAGGTGAGACTGACTGTGGTATAGTTCCTCAGGTCTTCCTTTCTTCCTTTCGTAAAAATGGGGACTCTGTCTCCACTTGTCCTGTCTGTGGGAACTTCACCAGACTGCCAAGAGTTTTCAAATATGAAGGATAGTGGCTTAGCCAATTCATCTGCCAGTTCCCTCAGGACATGCAAAAGTATCTCATCAGGTCCCATGGACTTGTGCACCTTTGGGTTCCTTGGATGGTCTCAAACCTGATCTTCCCCTGCAGAGGGTGATTCTTCATTCTCCCAGTGCCTTTGCCTTCTATGACTTAGCAGTGTGGCTGGAACGCATTTAGCAGTGAAGTCGAGGCAAAGAAGTCATTGAGTACCTCACCCTTCTCCATATCCTTGGTAACCAGGTCTCCTGTTCCCTTCCAGAGAGACACCATATTTTCCCTGGTCATTCTTTAATACTAACACACCTATAGAAGTTTTTCATGTTGCCTTTTGATGTCTCTAGCCATATTTGATTCTGCAAGAGCTTTTAGCTTTCCTAACCCAATCCTCATCCACATAGATGATGTCTCTGTATTATGCCCAGGTTCCCTGTCCTTACTGCCACCTCTATAGGCTTCCTTTTTGTGCCTGAGTATGTCCAGGATCTCCTCGTCCACCCATGCAGGCCTCCTGACATTTTTGCCCGATTTCCTCTTTGCTAGGACGCATTGCTCCTGAGCTTGGAGGAGGTGATCCCTGAATACTTGAAAGCTAAATTTTGATTGTACTATTTGAGGAGTTGGGCCCAATCTTAAGCTTTCATCCTCCCAATTTGTCCACAGGAACCCCTACACAAGCATCATGAAAGGGCACTCTAGTAAATTCATAAATCCAGTTCAAAACTGGCACTGAAAGCACTAACTAAAAAGCTGTTCCATAACAGCAACTATCTTTTATCCAGATTATTCAGCAGTAAGCAGTATTTATAGTAAAGCTCCTGATTTATTCGTAATATTTATACAAATTGTCAGAACAAATTACTTACATCCAATACAAACTCTGCTTTACAATTCCATGCATTTTGTTAGGTTTTTAATACTGGTCCTTATTTGCATCTTTATGTTAAAACATGAAAATAGAGCTGCTTTCCTTGAACACCCTCATTTTTCATTAACTTCAATAGAAATGTCTCATGTAAAAGGAATGCTAGATCAGAAAGTGGTGGCTACAGTAAGAGCAAGCTAAAAAATGGCATGCCAAAGGGGACAGTGTTCTCTAGTGCTTTACAAGGAATATCCCACTTAAATCAGGAAATATTGTGCATAAAGCTTAGCAGAAATTATGAGCTTCATTTTAGATCCCCCAGCTACAGTTTTCTGTGGGTCCCATACTGATATCAAGAAATATTTTACAGTCCCAGAGTGAGTTGAAAAGGATCCTTTCATTATCTACAAACCTTCCATCAATATGGCTGAAGTCAGAGTAAAGAAAAGGGCATCCCCTTACAGCAATTAGCTTTTAAGAGCAAAACTCTGGGTGTCTCTGTTTTGGTTAACATGGCAAATCAAGGGAAACTTAGTTCAAGTGTATAAATTATTCTAACTGGTATTTTACAGATAGAACACAGCATATATCAACATATCTCCTTAGAACAAACGCTTCTAAAATTAAGCTTTAAAACATTTGTGGGTATACACAGAACAAGTTTTCTACTTCTACAGGTGATATTCACTATCATTTCCTTTTGATCCATTCTCAATATTTGCCCCCTCAGCCATATGTACAAATGGCAGTGTTTTTCCCCAGAACAGTTAGAAAGATTGTAATGGCATTGAATATGACTTGGTAATAACATTAAATAGTAACAAAACAAAAGCCCAAAACAACAGAAAGACAGATCACACTGTAATTAATGTTGTAAACCAAAGGTGTTTCTGTCAGTCCCAGCACAACATCATACTAGTCACTTCTGTCACCTTTTGTTAGAAAAGTTACATTCCATCGCTAAGAATTTGTATTTTATTCCTGATTACATTATGTATTCTCACCGAGAAAGCGCAGAGGACACGAGTATTTAAGTATGCGAATCAGACGAGACTGCAACGTTGCCAATGTTTCAGTCTATTTTTTCACCAGTTCACCGGAGGTTCACATACTGCTTCCTAACCACTAATAGGAGTTATTTGCCACGTGCATCTCATGCACTCATTGTGGAAAACTGTAAGGCACTTTGTTGGTTGGTTGTATTTACAATGCAAGAAAGTGTTTCGGCACCGGTGATTTCCATGGATGCATTGCTACTGATGCGAGCAGGAGCTCCCGTCATGGAGGATGTTTCCTTTTCTTCTTTACGCAGGGTGGCAAATCCATTTCAGACATTGCCAGATGGGAAATGGTATTCTAATTAACCAAGCATCTGACATAGTTCTTAATAAATATTTTAGCGTTCTTCATATATATTGCCATGAAGATGATTTAAATGTGGGTTTAAGGTAATAAAAACATAGAAGTCAGTGATAGGTGTAGAACAATATAGACCCAAGACTGAGACCTACATCATGCAGTAGCAAACAGGAGATATTTCTGTGCCAGTAAATCAGTTAAAAATGCAGAACCACATAGATGGATACAAAGCCAACAACGTAGGAATAGCGAGTGACCTTTTCGATGACACAAAGCCTGAAAACTGTCTGACGCAAAGGCAAATAAAGGCAAAACCTCAGTGTAAAAATGTTCGTTATGTCACGTCTGCACAGTAACATCAAAATCTGGCTCAGAAACAGCTGAGCCCTCACTGTTGCCTTAAGCAGCTTTGAGATAAATCATTCTAGAAATGTCCCAGTGTCTAGAGACCCAGTTCATTTTCAAGCAGCAGCAAACAGGTGGGCTGACACAGTGGGGTGAGCTTATGAAGATCTCTATTGTCACTTTTACAAGAGATAATTCAAAATACAGAAGAGGCAAATTTTGGATATCAAGTGTCCTTGTCTGTCTATCCTGACAATTCTTTATTTGCACAATTTATTGTGTTAATATTTATACCCTTGTGTGAAAATCTGAAGGTTAGCATATTAATGTGTTTTTCAGAAGCTTCACTTTTTTACCAGGGAAACTGGAAAATTTTAATCCAAGTGTGTAATAAACTTACATTTTTTTACAGCCCATGTTCCTCTTAAATAACCATAAAACCTTTTACAGAGGCTATGCTCCAATAAAATTGCAGATTTATGCTTTGATTTTAAAACAAGCAAACAAGAATTTATGTTTTCCATTGAATGAGGAAAATATTATATTACGTTTTTAGCTCTCCTTTTGCTGTACTATCTAAAACGACAGTGATGATGGATGGAGTAATTTGGGAGGAAAAAACTTCAAAATATATCTCAAGAAAGCACAGTGAAATAACACACCATGGGAGAAAGATTAATCCTCAGCCAGCCATCCCCAAGTTCTCTCAAAAGGACATCACAGACTTAACCCACAAGCACAAGTGCTGCAAGGAACACTCCGTACGGCAGGGCATGGCCCTGTTACTACAAAATAATGTGGCTGTTTGATGGGATTAGGCTATTTCGTGAGTGTGCACAGGTGTTAGCACAAATCCTGGTGTCTGTGCTCTCTTATGCAGAGAGTCTTGGCCCAGAGCAGCCAGCTTGGTGCCTGGGGAAGTGTTTCTACAAGGCTCTTCCAGGTACTACGGGTTTTGCAATGCTGTGTTGTCCTGGGGTGTTTAAGCAAGCAGCCTCAGCATAGCCAGGAAGGAGGGGTCTGGGAAGAGTTTTTGAAGGGATGTCCTTTCCATTGGCATGTTCATTTGGCTTCTGTTTAAACCAATGAACCAATATGTCATCACGATGCTTAAATGACTAATTAAATTAAACCTAGGGTAGTTTGTAATAGTAAGCTAATCAGAAGCACATGTTTGGAGGCCAAATAGTTCTACTACCATCTTATCTATTGTCAGCACTTAATACAAACAAGCTCCCGAATAAGGCACAGGTGATGGTTAATTTAACCCTGCAGGAAACATACTAAAAAACCTACATGTAGTGCATCTTCATGAATGAAGGGGGAAAAAAATTGAAAACTGAAAAAGAAGATCAAAAATATTTTTGAATCAGAAGGGACAAGTAAATAATTTTAGGGTTGAAGAAACCTAGAGCTGTATAAGGCTGATGTGCAGAGCAAGAAACCAGCTTGGGTAGAGAGTACCAGGCTGGTGCAAGGCACCTTGTTCAGCCATTCCCCATCTGACTTGTGGTAAACTGGTTGCACCTCCACAGGAGCACGGGACTCCAACAGAAGGCAGATGTTCAAACACGAGCCACGAAAATCCTGCTAAAGAGCACTGTCCTACAGAAACCCTGGAAAGTGGAGTTCAGAAGGCTTTCCAGTGGATCAGAGAAAGGATGGTGACATTTCACCTCTAGCAAGGGCTGAGTTGCTGTGCCTGGGATCCCCTCCGTGGGTACACCTCCCCTCCTCCTCTGAGGCTTCTGGCAAGTACTACAGGGTGGGGTTTAATCACATAATTTAGGGCATTTAAAATAAATGAGGATTTAATCCTCTGTTTCTCTAGCTAGTGATTGGAATTGGTAGCTTTGGGAGAAAACCCTCCTGACAACCCTGTTATACAATGCGACAAAGTACCTGCTGGGGTTTCCTTCTTGATCTCTTCTCTCACTTCTCAGATCATTGAGGGAGTCTAGGTGAACAGCGTGTGCAAGAGGCCTTATTTTTAGATGAAAAAGTTACATGCAACGAATCCTGCTTTCAACTTTTCCTTTCAATTCTGGAAACTACCACTATGTCAGATTAAGACTGGCGGCTTCCCCTCCTGGAAAAGCACAGTGAAGGACTGCCTTTACTGAATCACACTTGATTTGATGTTTCTTGTGTTTCTGTGTTTGAAATAATTTCCTACATGTAATTATACACTTAAGCAGTATTTATGTGCATAAAACAGCTACACAGTTTTTCTGTTTTCCAAAAGAGATTGGCTTGCTCTAGGAACATTTTGCCTTACTACTGTGTTTTTGGACTAGATATTGCTACTTAGGATACAAATAAGGGTAAGAGACTATTAATTGTGCTTTTAAATGAATTGTACAAAATGGTCCCACGTGAGGCCACACATTTATGCAGACAAAAAATGTGTTTGCGCTGTACAGAAGTGTAATTATATTGAACCCACACATGTGTAATAAAAAAAAAATTGGGAACTGACACTGCTTTAATAATGTGCCAAATATTAAATGATGCTTTTTAAATTCAGATTCACAGTAAATCTTCTGAATTTTAAACAATCTGTCTACTGCCGTGACACCAGTGTCTCATTCATCTGCTTCCTGACAAAAATCTGCCTGTCATATTTTGAGTGAGTGTAACATTTAAGAAGTTCAGTGATAGCCAAATCCTGCAGCACTCATACAGCTAAAACCCGACCGCAAATTGCAAGCGGTTAGAGACTGTGAGAGAATGGTCTCCTGCCTTTGTTAAACCCTCCATTTCAGGGTTTAGCAGCACGGTTCTGGAGACTGCAAGGAACAGGCCTGATTTAAAAAAAACTCATTCGATTTTTTTTGTAGTGTATGTGTGTTTCCCACTTAATAACTCAGTGGGATAGAGTACACGACCCCATGACCTCCAAAGAAATTGCGAGGACATAAAGGAGAATGGAGCTTAAGCTGTAATAGTGGATGTGTAAAAGCCTTTGTGAATTAGGCTGCAAACAGACACAGAGTGATACAAACTTAACAGCTTTTAGGATTTTACTCACTGCAGATCTTCAGCAGCTTTGTTTCCCATGCAGCCAATGGAGGCTCACAGCACTTCCAGGCTGGACTGCCATAGGGCCTTGAAGAGAGGTGGTAGGTCTTAAAATGATGCCACATTTTTTAAGATGTAAAATGTCCTGGATCTTTAATTTTTTCACACATGGTAGTCTGAATTATGGCACTTGAAGGAGCGTGCAGCAGGAAGTAGACCCTCACAGACCCCAGAAACAGCCTTTTCCTTCTGGAGCGGGATGGTGATGGAGCATTTACCCCAGGATTTGCTCAGCTGGCACAAGTCTTATACAAGGTACAGTGTCCCAAACCCAACAGGTTCCAGCACGCACGTGGCAGGGAGTGTGACATCTTTAAGGACCCAGAAATAGGACTGGCCCCACGTGCTCTGGAGGAAAATTAAGGGCAGGTGCTGGGACTCAGCCCACGGGCCTTTGTCAGAGCTGGCAGGCTTAAATGTGCTTCCAGCCCCCGAGGCCAGGAAAGATGGTTTCATCCCAGCCCTGTGGGAATGGGTGTGTGCCTACTTCTCCACAGCTAATAAACATCAAGAGGTTGCTTGCAGGAGGAGGCTGTTTCTTTAGAGAGATTTGAGGCCAACCCTGCGCAGCTGGGAGAGGGCAACAGTTGTGTTCTGCTGTGAATCAAAAGGAAATGTCTCCTTTTTATGCCAGGCCAGGGATAAAAATCGCTCTGTACTAGAATGGTACTGCTGAGGGCGTCACCCTGGTGGACCGGAGGCAAAACCTGCTGTCACATGGGCTTCTAAGCTGAGACCCACGCACTTTGCATCCTTGCAGATGCCCAGCATTCAGTCCTAGTGCATGTAGGAGCTGAGAAGAGTCCCCTCTGTGCTGATGTGTGGTGGCTTCAAAGAAGCCCTGTGTAGAAAGCACTAGAGATTTTTGGTCTAGGTAAGCGAAATTGGAGAATCTACTTTAATCGCACTGCTGCACTTCTGATCAACAGAACTCACAGTCATGAGCAAATCCCTTCTACAGCACAACTTAATGTGGTTGACAAGATGTATCTGTCAAATAAGCAAATTATCCATTTTTATTTGAAACACCTTCATACCAGGCTATGCAAATATTTATAGCAATTGACCATCTGTCTGTCAGCCTTCAAGGTACTTCATCACAGAGCCATTGTGCAAAGGAATTGAGGAGTAATGCCATCAGGTGTAACCAGCCTCAGCCATCTGGTCTTTGGTTTAGGGGTGCTTTGCCAGAACTGGCTCTAAGTCCTGTTCTGTTAGGTTTGGTCCCTTCCTCCTCCCAATGATTTTATCCAACAATTAATGGAAAAATGCAATGAAACTACTCCTGGCTGCAACCCAGAACCCAGAGTCCTCACTTTGCTGGGGTAAGAGACAGGCCCATGCTTGAAATCTTGCTCTCAGACCATTAATTTTTCCTTTTTCAACTGACAGAGGTAAAAGAACCTATAAATGTGTCTTCCCCTTTCTCCAGCCTTTTTTCCCCGTTCATCTTGTCTATGCCATAATGAGTAGCACTGTCTCTTAAAAACCAGGAGCAATGGGTTTAAACCTTCCTTACATTGAAGTAGGCATCAAACCCCCACTTTCCAGTCCTTGACCAAGATCTTCAGGCTACCATGTAAAAGATGATTTGCAGAGGATGCTACCATTCTGGAGGAAGAAAAGCCACAGCTACTACTATGCTTTGTGGTGTCAGTTCTTACACTGGCAGTCAGCACTGACATTTTAAATTGCTCCATTTATTAAGAATGAAGAATATTTTACATGGGTCTAATACAGAGGGAGATGTATCCTATTCAGGCTGAAATACAGATTTTTCTACAGTGGATCAAGCTGCCAAGTTTGAAGCAGCAGACACTTCAAAAATACATAAAATTCTACAAAAGAGAGTTATAGGACAGCTTTTTCCAGACCCCTAGTGCCTTCCCCTGGAAATGTGAGGTTTCAGACTTCCCTTCACACACACAAATCTTTTAAGGAGCTTACTGTTCTAAATTTATTTATTCTGCTTCTTGGTATAAATACCTGCTCTCTGTAACCTGAATGTTCATATCCTCCTTGACTTCCTATGACACTGAATTTCACAGACCATTATGCAAAAAGACATTTCCTGTGTGCTCAGACTCTTTCACTCAGTTTAAAGTGTCTACAGTAAATCCTAGAATGTCCCAAGTTGAAAGGGACCCACAGGATCACCAAAGTCCGACTCCTGGCCCTGCACAGGACAGCTCCAAGAATTACATCATGCACCTGAGAGCATTTCATCTCACATAGTATTTGTATATGTTGCCTGGTATGCCCAAAATTTCTCAGTGGGGCTGGAAAGCATGGGAAATCCAATAACGAACATACTTTGAAAGTCAAGATTGCTTGAAACTGATAGATTTCTCACCACAAATACTATTATGTCAACAGCCATACCTTTTGCCAGCTTTAATTTGTCTCAGTCTATTGATCGTCCCTCGTGGAATGTTCCTGCATCGCTCCTCTACGGTTACAGCAAGAGGAAGGATCACTTCCACCTATCGGCTGCGACCGATTTCAGCCTTGCTGAAATCAATGGCATGACCTGCCATCTGAAGTCATTAATGTAACATTACAGCTATGAAGTCTGGGCCAGCTCTGGCTTGCCGGCAGGTACACGTGCCAAAGAATTTCATTAACATCAGTAGCACTGGACTGATGGAAAAGGCCTCAGCAGAACCACTCTCCTTGCTCACAGCCGAGGCACAAGCATGCCTTGTGCATGCACTTGTGATTGCTTAGGTAGCTTTGGTCTTCACATGTACTCCAGGCAGAGTAGTCAGAGCTGAATTTAGATAGCTCTCTTATCTGTTTTTTCCCTCTTTTACTAGATTAATGATCTGGACTGATTTCCGCCTCCCAGGGGGAAGGTCTTTGCTTCTGGCTGATGGTCCATGTGCTATCCATTTCCCTTTCTGCTGGGATGTTTCACAAAACCACTCAAAACCCTTCATCCCTGCTTCGGCTTTCTTCTGGGAAGACAATCTCTGTTGAGCCAGTGGAAGCTATGAGTTACAGTCTGGAGCCCATCCAGGGAGGGGTGTTAAGAACTTGCTGCATTTCAGAGCTTTTCTGAAGGAGGCTTCACACACTCCCCTTGTAAAGCAAGTGTCCATTTTTACTTCTCAGCCTGGATTGGTGAAGTGAGACTGAATAACTTCAGGCAATGTTGGGGGTCAAATTCAGGCAAATATTGCAGTAGATACAAGACTTGCATGAGCCTCAGCCATGCCTCTGAAATGGGCTAATCCCTTCTGCGTATTATCACAGGGGAGCTCTAAAGATAACTATGCTGATATTTGTGAAGAGGTCCAATTTCCCAGCAATTCATGCTTCAGAGGAACACACGAGGAAGAACTGATTACCTCCATTTCATGCAGCTCGGTGCTTAGTCGGAGTGACACAGGACCCCTGCATGGAAGAGCTGGGAATAGAGGACTGCTGAACAGCTGCCCATCACAGAGCATCCTATGCAACAACTGAAGCAGGAGTTGAATGTGGAAAGCACCGTATGTGATCATGTAATTAACAAATGTATCATAATTCCTCAGCATAAGGGAGCTAAATTAAGCTACGGATGCATAATCCAGCTCACATGTAAGATCTTCATAAAGACTGTATCCCTGTTATTGTTATCTGTGGATGCTCCAGGCAATAAACAACCCTGCAGTTAGATTTCCTTGCTTGGGCACACAGCTGCTAAATTCAGCATTTATTAGTGGTGTCTGAGAGGGAGACTGGTGTTACTGATGAGAGACTGTACAAGGAATAGCTGCAGTATTGCAACTGCTTCTCTGCAAAAATGGCTAGGAAAAATTTAGCTCTTAAAAATTTCTGTGTTTGGGGAGGACTCTACATGGCACCTGAATAATTAGAATACAAGATAATTTTGAACAGAATAACTCTATGGGCTGAATGAAGGCTGCTTCCACGTATTTACCTACGATGAAGCTCAGTTTAGATGGTCATAATTGCTTGTTTGGTAATGGCATTATGAAGCTGAATTAATGGTGTGTACGATATATTTTAATGCTCAATAAAGGTGCTTCAATATTTCAGGCTCAGGGAGACTACTGAGTGCAAAAGATATATGTGAAAAGGGAAAGACTGATGCTCCCATTTTTCATTGTCATTATGGATGGACCTGATAACAGTCACCCTGCTTCACAGTCTGCCTGGGAAGAACTGATTTACATTTCTGCTTTGCAGCATGTGGCTTCCCTGGGTGAATGGCATAAAGGGTATCGTCCGGCTCACTGTTCCTTGAAGACCAGATTCCTCACTCTGAGCCGTGACAGGTCTATGGTCCACCAAGATAAAGCTTATTAATGTGAAAATTTAATGTGACAATAAGGGGTGTTGGAAGGAGGGCACCCCCCATGCACTGAAGGGTGCTGCAATGCCATCACACAACCTGAGCTGATTCATATTTATATTTCTCACAGAAGTATTAAAATGTATACAGCCTTCAGTTACAAAATAAATACAATACCTGCATCTGTGTCTTCGCAGAAAATACATGCTTACCAGTTATGGAGTGACAGTCCTAAGCAGAAGGGTGGCCTGAGAGCCTGACCTAGATCACATTCCTCCCAGGCAGGTGCTGGGTTCATCACCCTTCCCACCAAGCCGTCTCTTGTTAGCCACAGACAAAGAGCACTGGCTTAGAGGTGCAACATTTTTCACTACATTCTCAGAGATGAGGCTACAAGGAGCACAGGTGGGTCCCATTTTGCCATCTGTAAGTGGAGAAGGTAATTTGTTGCCTCCCACTGGCGCTGGGAGGTTCTGTTTGTTGCCATTTTGTGCTTTGTATGCAGAAGGTAATACACAAGTGCATGTTTGGTACAGATATTTGCCAGAGGCTTACAAAGCTTCCCATATGGCATCTCCACGCAGTGCTCATGAGCTCAGATTTTCTCTGCACGGAACTGAGGCAGTGAAATAGTATCTCTGTCAAACTGGAAGCCTCCAGAATCCAAAGTTAATGCTTCAGAAACACTTCAGAGCATTTTCTTAATTTTTTTTAAAGCATCTGAAAGTTTTCTGGACTTTCAAGTTTGTGTTCTAATTCTCATCCTAAATGTCCTCTGCTCCAACCCTTTAGCTTCTTTTTCTCCTCAGAAAACAAGAAACAGCTTTAGAAGGTCAAAGTGGAACAGTTGTGTTTTAAAATACATACTTTTGAAATAACATTCCTATTTAGAGTTGGAATTGTTGCTGTATGCTGGAAGTAATGCTTTCTTTCACTTTGTGTCTTAACCTTGAACACACTGATGCAGACGTTTTGCCTAAACGTGGACAAAAAACATTTCTGTCCACTTTCTAGCTTTAGTAATTCCCTCCTTAAAGAGAACAGTATGCAGGGTGGGTGGAGAGTGCCTAAGGACAGAACTTATCACCTGCCACCCTGCCCCATCCCCTCCATTGCCCTGATAACAAAAATCACTTCCTGCTTTCAAGAGGCATACTAAATTTGAGCTAAGTCATGCTTAATTATGACTGAGAGGGATAATTTTCAGTCAAGTTTAATGTCATATTACGTAGTGGTACATAAGGTCCTTTTTTCACTGAGGGAGATACAAGCACTCATGATTTTATAGCTCGTTAATTAATTCATTCATTCTGAATAGCAAAATATATGCATGGTGCTTCCCAAGGATGTAACATATGGAGATGGAACACAATAGGTCACACTGAGTTGGGTGACTTGCCTAAACTCAGGTCTGGTACCTGTGTCTGTCCTGAAGGTTAGCTGGTACTTTGATTCACCTTCAGCACTCACCAAAAAGGCAATTTAAATACAGTAGAAGAAAAAGCAAACATCATTTAAGGGAACTGTGCTTAATGCTGTTTCTTGTTTTGCCTGTAGTACTGAAAATGGGACAAAAGCATTTGGGACAAAACATTTTATCCCAAATGAAAGTTGGAAAACCAAACTAACTATTTTAATAAAGAGATTTAATTCAAACCTAAATTGTACTTAGGAAAAAACACCAAAACAAATGCATTATATTATCATTGAAGGTCACCCAATGAATCCACAAAATATCTTAGCCATCTCTCCACTGCTGATCAGTCTGTGCCTTTGTAACTGCCAGATCTCAGTCACCCAAAATTTAAAGACTATTTTACCCCTCATATACCAACTTTGTGAAGTGGAAGAAGCATTTATCCCACTGGCAGAAGGATTATCAAGACAGTGAATTGTTTAAGAGCATGAAGGCAGCTTTAATTTGGAACGAGGACTAGAAGCTGTGTTAAAATAGGGGAATTGAGCCCAGCTATTCCCCTTCTTCCCCCTGTGCAGGTTGTAGCTGGGATCAGCCCCAAGCATGCTGCAGAGCCTGCTAGTAAGTAGCAGGGAGCCTCTCAATGTAGGGCACCTCCAGCTTGAGGGCTGAATCCTGCATCCCCATACCCAAGGTGGCACAGTGTGGCAATGCCTTCCCCAAGGGCCCTGTTGCTGCCCCTTTGGGCCCCATTGCTTGTGAAATGCCAGCCAGGATTAAATCGTGTACCCAAGGCCACAAGATAGCTTTGCATATGACCTGGCAGTCATACCTACATCTTGCAATGCCCAGCAAGGCATCCCCCAGTTTCACATGGCTCCTGTTTGAGAAAGGATCTCCATAAGGTTAAATGGATGCATAAAATCCTAGAGATTTATGGGTTCAGGATCTTATCCAGGCTGTTATGGCGATTTAGATTTGGGTCAGAATCAAAACCTTTGATCACACACACAGATTTGGGTGGCATTTGAAATCTGGATCCACTTCTAAAATATGCATCTGACTCATCTCTAGCTACAGACATGGTGTTTTATGGTTTTATTTCTATTCCAGGGGGACATTTTCATGCATGCCTTGTAGCAGACAGAGGAGGTGGGGAGCTCTATATGATTTATATTCAAGGTAATGCATACATAACTACATCTCTATTTCTCTAGCACATAGCGAGATATAAATTTAACTTTATTCATTTGCTGCACTAGGAAACAATGCAGCTCCCTTGGCAACACATCAGCCACAGACAGGAGTTAGGTAGAAGAGAGATTCAAAGCCAGTCTCCTAATTGACGTTTTGAAGTCGTAAGCCATTTGTAGCTATAGCAGTAATGGGAGTAAATAGATCAGTTTGGGGACAGTAGAGAAAAAAGTCTCCACCACCAATCTTTATTTCAGTGAATGCTGGAACACTTCAAGTGTTTTCTGAAGATGTTCAAGAAGAAGCCTTTCTTGTTTTGCTTTAGTAAACCACTCTGTTAGTCAGACTGTTCAACAAAAAATTGAAAACTTTTGATATTTTAAAAGGTTAAGACTTCTGTTTTTTTAAACCCAGTAATTTAATCTCTGTGTAACAGAAGATTGTATTACCCTGGAAGAAAATTCATTTGTTTAGTTGGGAAGAAGTGACATCATTGAATATGATTCACTTATCTGTGGGTTTAGGTGAGCAGCCTTTTTTAAACTGATCAGGAGAACAAGGTGTTCAGCTGGCTCTGGAAAAAAGAAATAAAATGTTGTTTTCTGAAAAAAGGTAATGGCTGTTTCTTTTTGTGGAAAACGTGAAGTCTAACAGGTGTAAGGCAGAACAAAATGAGCATGAAAGCAAGAACACATTTCCATATGCTATTTTGAGATCTCTGAGAGAGACTGAATCCATTTCCACATGGAAAAACAGCACACACATACAGAGTGGGATATTTCTGTTCTCCAACCAAGATGCATATATCTCCAAGGGGATACAGAAATACCAAACTACACTTTGAATTCCTGGGGCAAAACACCAATATCAGGAGTTTGATGGTGCACACGGGTGCCACTGCCTGCAGGATGTCAAGCTCCTGATACAAGCTTGTATCAGGAGCTTGACATCCTGCAGGCAGTGGCACCCGNCCTGCAGGCAGTGGCACCCGTGTGCACCATGACAGAGCTCCCTCTTGGCTGCTCCCTCATCATCTCTGTGACCCAGGGGAGGTCCCTCTGACCATATTTCTTCCTCCTCTAGCTGCCACTTCACCTGTGTGCTGAAGAATCCATGTCCAAGGTCAGATTTAGGGTTGCATCGACATATTTCTCAGCTGTGTCACGGGATCCTGTCCACCAGCTTCCAGCTCTGAGATACCTGACTAAGTGATGGATGCAAATTTATGGAAGATCCTATGTCATGGGTCCTGAGACAACTAAGGCAGAAGAAGTTTGTGGGTGAGTCAAACTCTAAGGAGCCCACTTCCCACAGTGAAAATCATTGCTGCAATGGAGGTACATGGTCCTTTACACCATGCATGGGGAGAGCCAGACATCCAGAAGCAAAATGCTGAGATGTCACCATGCTGAGAAGGGAGCTGTCATACCCAGCCAGGAGGAAACAACAGGAATTAAATGTGACTGCAAAGCTGACTAACTTCTAAAGCTGCAATAACAGCAATTCTCAGCTGTACACCTCTTCCTGGAGCTAAATCTTTCAACCAGGTCAGTCACAGCACAGTCACTACTGTCCAGAAGGAGACATTATCTTACGCATTCGAGATACCTTGGCATACCCAAGAAAGGGATGACAAAGGAAAAAGAGAAAAAACAAGACTAAAACCCCAAGAGTCCAGATTACTGTAGAGCATTGGATATAACACCAGGTGTCATCCAGGGGACTGAAGCTGACCCCTGTGCACTCCAGCACATCAACCAACACTCCACTGGTCCTTCAGAACCATCCCTTGAGGGCTAAAAGCCATGGCCTCATGAGCCCACCATGTCCTTCAGGACTGCCTCAAAGACTGGCATGTTCCTGCCAAGCCCTGCCCTTCAGTGCTGAGTGGAGAGCTGCTGGCCTAGGCTGAGGATGGAATTAAACCCTCTGGTGCTTCGGACATGCATTTTGAGCCGGCATTACAATAAATGCACCTTACTTCAGTTAGGTTTAAGCTGATTATTCAGTGGCCAGCACCAACTCAAGGCAAGATCAGAACAAACTACAGTAATTTCCACTCTCTTCTTCTTGCTTCCTGCTCATGCGCAATGTGTAAAGCAGCACTGCTAGCTGGACTGGTGGGAGCCTCTTGTCAAAACCAGCATTACTGAACATACAGGCTCCAGTTACTCTGTCCACACGGAGGACCAGGTCCTGTGAGTTCCACATAATGGTGGAAATGTCCCCTTATTAAGGCTGGAATCACAGAGCAAAATCTATCCTCGCTCTATTCGGCAATGCCCAGAAGCTCTTGCCATGCAAACTGCTGGATTTACAAGGGTCAGAGTGTTCTTACAGGCAACGAGAATGCTGTCAATAGCACAGCTAAGGAAAGATTAGAGCTAGTTATTGCTAAGAGGCTTGATCCCAGTTTCCCCTTCTTCTTTACACTTTTTCACTTGGCAGTAGCTCTTGATTCAGCAATCAGTCTCTGGGCAGACAGGGGAGCGCCAGCACCAGGAAAGTGATGTGAGTGCAGGAAGAGCCACGGGAAGGCCACTTTCAGGGACAACTAGCTATTAAATCAGGTCACTCACAGCATCAAATTGCACCGCTGGAAATGGCCTCAGACCTCTTCCAGTACAACTTTCCTTTAACAAAAGCCCTGGTGAAGTTCTCGTCGTCTTCCTATCCCAGTAGCTGGATGGAGGGTCCTGACTGCTGCTGCCACAAGCAGAATCAACAGCAGGTTTCAAGTGTGATGTAGCTGAAGAGCACTTGTTTGTGCAAGAGGATTTTGGAGACATTATTGATCACAGGCATTTCTCACCCCCTGTTTACACATCTTTTTAGCTTCCTCAACTTACTTGTGAAGGCATTCCAGAACAACCAGCAGAGGATGTAAAGCTGATATCTTATCACCCAGGCACCATGAAGTGACACGCATCCTGATATATATCAGGATAGAGGAAGGAAGTGATTTAGTCCTCTGGAGTGTGAATGCAGGTGCTCTACAGCTCGCAGAAGCCAGCACATACAAAAGATTTCCAAAGGCTGGTGAGTAATTCAGTGCTGACTTTTTCAGCTGTGTGGAAAACTACAAACACAGCAGCTCTGCCATATTTGTGAAATGTAAAATGAAAAGATATTGATGGCTGGTATCTGCAGCTGGGTTTGTTCTGCTATTTAGGTCCTGTTTCAAATGGAAAAAAAATAGAATAATATGTTAATGCTTACACTGACAGTATTCACATATCAAAACTTGGACTATGGGCATACAGAGAAATTCTGCCTCAATTATTGTGCTTCTCAAAACATCCTACAGGAAAGAGATGGCAAGGCAGCCTGTTCATGTTCAATAGCTTTAGATACACTGGATTTCATCCTGATTTTATCAATCTAGAAAATAATAAAAAAGCGATATCAAATAAAAAATATGGTTGTTCAGATTACAGTTTCTGAGAGGATATTAGAAAGGTTGCAGTTTTTCCTTAATGCCTTCCTGGAGTTCTTAAATAAACACCTAGGTTTCCAGGTCTTTGTAAATCTAATACCTTTTGTCTCTGTTCACTCTTTTTTCCTCTCTCTAGATTGTACATTTAAATGCACAAATATTCAAAGTGAGACCAAGTCTGAAAATCACCTAGGCCCACAGCAGCCTTGAAACATTAAAAAGGCACTGCAGTCCTTTCCCCAGACCTTGTAATACAGCTAACATGTCAAAATAAAAATGCCTTAGGCTGTGAAGGTAGAGATGTAAGAGAGGGCCAAGAACTTTCGTACCTCCGAAAGGAATAGAATCCTCCATGCAGGGGGCTCCCACAGGTTTCAAATGTATTTCTTCAGCTGAAGTGTTTCCTGACTCAGAAACCTATGTGCTCATAGCAAAAACATCATCTAAAGGTCTTTTTTGAAGGTTGAGATCAGAAATTTGTTATATAGCTCACCTTGACTTTAATTGAATTTTATGTTTACATCATTTCACATGAAAACTTGACTCTAAATTTCTTTTTTTACCTCTCTGGAGTTTGCACAAGTCTGGGAAGCAAGGCATTTTATTACACTGCAGACTGAAATCTCTTGTTTTCACAGTAAATGACTATGATGAATTGGTGCCTGTGACTGTGGAGCCAGTTCACAGAGACATCTCGTCCTCTTGACAAAGGGTCTGCTAATACTGTTTGCAAGGCAAAAGCTTGGTCATTAACCAGAAGCTTGATAGCTTACATAGCCTTTTGGTCTCACATAAGGATAAAAACACAAGCGGGGGTCAATTCTATCCACTAGATGGAACATTAAAACTCTCTTCCATCTCTCTGGTCACTACAGGTAATTTTCAACACAACCATTCTGAAGTGCAGTGCAACTATTCATTAAGAAGAGCTAAACAAAGCTATACCTTCAAACTATTAGCATAATGCCTTGCGGCACAAGAGCTCCCTCAAGCAAAAGAGCTTCTTGCCAGCTCTGGCCTGGACCCACAGTAAAATTCCAGCTACTGCATTTCCCAGTCAGTGAGCAGTATCAGCTCTAAGCTATGTCATTAAGAGTGCTGGACATACCAAAAGTTCTCCTATATTTTATTTTTTTTTAGTGAATAGGGGATTGATTTGGCCAAACACTTGATGTAGGTCTATATTCTTCCATGTGGAATTCGAGCTTCTTCTTTAACACAACCTGCAGCTATTGCNTTTATTCTATAAATATATAAATCTATATTCTATTCTTGACTATATTCTTCCACGTGGAATTTGAGCTTCTTTTTTAACACAACCTGCAGCTATTGCTCATTGCTTCAGACAGACTTACAAGGTTTAAAAACCAGCCTCTGTGTAAAACTCACAATTGAAATGTTCAGATTGAAAGGGAGGGTGTAAGCCCATGAAGCACACTAGCCTTCTTTAAGGCACATTTTTTTTCTCTATCTTCTTAAATACATGGAACCTACCTGTGATTTTCTTTTCTCAGAATAGTATATCCCCTTGCCAGACTTTTGCAAAGTTATCCGACTCAAGAAGGAATGAAAGAAGTGGGATTTGTGAACACTCAAGACTGCCAAGAAAGCAGCTGAATGTAGCACAAAATATCTTGGGCTCCAAATATTTAATCTTCTTACAATACTATAGAGGCCAATACTTATTTACTGCTTTCATACTACAGCAACAGCATACATCCTACCTGAGAATCAGTACATTTTGCTTTTCTTGGGGACAGCATCCTAAAAAGTGTCTGCAGGCAGATTTAAATCTCAAACCATTGCAAGGGAAGATCATCGCTGGCCGCTGCTGCCGCTGCTTTGAAGCCCGCTCCTGGAGGAACTGCCTGCTGCCATCTATTGATGCGCTGTAGGAAGGCGCTGGACCAGCAAGCCCCCACTCAGGTGCTTCAGTGAACGTTTTCACTGCTGGGTTAGAAATCCTGTAGATCTGAGGTCTGGGACTCTGAGAAGAATCCTTACTCGGTGACTCAAGAGCAACAGAATTATTTAACATAACTCAAGCCAAGAGCTCACTACAGACAAACTTTAGCTACATGGGCTTAGGATGGCCTGAACTCCAGAACCTTAAACACCATGAATATCCTTATTGCATCCTCTTTACCTTCTACTGCAGGGGAAGCATTAAGACCTTGACTTTTAGGGGGCCCACCTTATGGAGAGGTCACAGGATCCATTCACTGCCTCTGTAACTAAGAATTGGATGAATTTGTGATAGTCACCTTCGGCCAGCACCCGCAGCACTCAGGTCACTTGGCCTGGGTAAAGCTAGGAGCCTCCTAGCCATTGCTGATAACACACCAAGACGGGAGCAGCATCCCACGGGAGCAGCAAGTTCCCATGACATCAGCTTTGTGTGACACCGCAATCACTGCCGGGGCAAACTTTGTTGTCCAAAGAAAGGGGGTGGTAATAAGGCAGCCCTTCCTAAAAGGTGGCTGCCTTCGACCCTGCAGCTCAAAAACAATTTTCTTCCAAGTAAAGAGAGGAATAAGGGTCTGTTGAGCTTGGTACTGGACGCCTCAGTCCTAAGCAGCTCAGCACCCTAGAGGCAACCTACCCAGAGGCAGTACCCAGAGTGTCAGTCAGCTGTGACACTAGCCAGCCCTCCTCTACACTCGTGGCGTACCCTGAGAGAGCACAAAAGGGTCACACTCACCAGCTACATGCTGCAAAATTCACAGGAGTAGGAAAAGAAAGAGGCAAAAACAGCCTTAGGGATGGGGTTTAAGTGTGGCTGGCACTGGATTGCCAGTAACCTCTGGGGTGAGCCTAAATGGTGTGGACTCACTGGCAGTGAGTGACTGCATCTTTGCAAGCACAGAGCACACCAAGGAGATTTATTTGAGTTTCTTCAGTGCTAGGCAGCAAAGGGATGGGAAGGTTTCAGTCTGTGAACAGAGGCTAGAAAAATTATTACAGAGTACTGTAATGAAAGAAGTAAGTTTTAAAAGGGAATCTTTACTCATGATCTGATCCTAGTTAACCCTGGTAAGACGAATGACAGGAACACCTTTGAGTTAGTCCCTGTAGATAGCAATAGGTTAGAGAGGAAGAAAAGAGGTGAGCAAAGAGCTGTGATCTCATTGGAATGGATATTTTAGTTACTATTGGCAGCCTGCTGAGTCAATGCTTCCACGATTTTCTTAAAACAAAAGAGCTTTCCCCTTTCCCTCCCCCCTTATTCAGTTTGAGACTGCTTTTATGTGCAGATTTGGACCCTGAAAGCAGAGAAGTACTGACCCCCGAGGTCCCCAGTGGAGATAACAAGACTTGGGCGGGAGTGGAGAGTGTGGGTTCACACCTCTTTTGTTTTATAGTATTTTAATAACTTAATTTTTTTCTACGTAGCGCTTCCTTTGGCTAATGCCAGAGGATGGTTTTCATGAATGCTTTTGTATAGCCTGCACAGGATAGTGGGGCATCAGCAAAAGACTCCCCTCTGCCCGCAGTTTTCGTGTTGTTTTATGAAGTAATCTCAAGGAAATTTTCAACCTTTTGAAACCTGGGTTCTTTCTATTGAGATACGTGTCACATACAAGGGGCAGATGAAGCAGGTGCAGTGATAACAAAACAAAATATTCAAAATTCTTGATTTTTGAGCCTAGGTATAGGCTGTGAGAAAGGGGCAATAGAAACTCTTCATCAAATAACAATTAAAAACCTTTATCCTCTTATTTGACAGAGAGGCCTAGACTTCATGTACCCACTGTTTTACTTCATGCTTCATATATTTCTTTTAGAATATATATCCACGGGATGCAGTCCTTCAGGAACACAGATGTATTTCTATATCTGCCTTTGGAGTGTGAATGCAAAGAATGTAGGTTGGCAATCTGTCTGGAGAGACAAATAAACTTGTCAGATTATCTCAGGAGAGTCCTGTACATTCTAAGTGTCTGCAAGTTTAGGCTCAGGAAAAGATTTGGTTTATAGTCTAATTGCTTGAAGGATGAATTTTGAATTACAGAACCATCCAAGGCTTTTGTCAATTCAGATTTACCACTCTAATATCTCATCCCATAATTTAGCTCTCCCAGCTGCTATCTGGTGCACTGAGTGACCATTAGCATTTCAGTTTGGATTCTTGTGTTCTGCTGATGTATGCCAGGAAAGGTTTAGATTGGATATTAGGATTTTCTTCATGGAAAATATTCTCAAGTGTTGGAACAGGCTTCCCAGAAAGTGGTTGAGTCACCATTTCTGGAGGTATTTAAAAAATGTGAAGACATGGTACTTTGGGACATGGTCTAGTGAGACTTGGCAGCGCTGGGTTAACAGCTGGACTTGAGGATCTTAAGGGTGTTTTCCAACCTAAAGGATTCTGTGATTCTATGCTCAGTATGCAACCTGACTCCACGCAGAGAGATACGGAACTGGTGGCTCCTTTGACCAGCATTACATAAAATTTGAAGAACTGCAAAGAAAATAGCGACACAGATTCAGTCTACAACTTGTATTACTTACCAACAGTTCCTAAAGCATGAGAGTGAGAAATCTGGCTTTTATCTCTCCTTTTTTTTTGTGGACTTAGGTGGCTTCAATTTGTTGCTTGAACTGTATATGGAAAAGTCGACCATGAATAATTTGGTAACCATTTTATTTCAAAGTCAAAATAATGATCATGTAACTCGTAAGTTGCATGGGTGCATTTAAAAACAGTACAAGTATGAAGAAAAGTGAGAATTTAAATTTCTATGCAACGTTTCTTTTTTAATTTGCTTTTGGAATTTTATGAAGTTCAGTTTCATAATACAATACCTTTTTAGTCACTCAGTGAGAAATCTGAATGGCTTAGGCACTGCTAAGGCTTGTAAATCAAATTTTAGGACTCACAGCAGAAACAACTCTGTTCTTCAGCTTATATTTTGCCTTAATGGTGATCTTTTCTCTCTTTTCTTGGCAAGTGTTTTCTCTCACAACTTTTGGCCACCAAAACAAAAGCAAGATGTTAGAAAGCATCCAAAGGAGGTCTATGAAGATGGTGAAGAGTCTAGAAAGAAGCTATACAAGGAATAACTGAGATCACTTGGTTTGTTCACTCTGGAGGAGACCTGGTGGCAGTCTACATCTTTCTCATCAGGGGAAGCAGAGGGGCTGACACCGATCTCTTCTCTGCAGTGCCCAGTGACAAGACCAGAGGAAATGGCCTGAACTTGTGGCAGGGGAGGTTTAGCTTGGATATTAGAGAAGGGTTCTTCACCCAGAGGGTGGTTGGGCACTGGAACAGGCTCCCCAGGGAAGTGGTCACAGCACCAAGTCTGTCTGAATTCAAGAAGAATTTGGACAATACTCTTAGGCAGTTGGTGTGACTCTTAGGGATGGTCCTGCGCAGGACCAGGAGTTGGAATTTAATGATTCTTGTGGGTCCCTTCCATCTCAGACTATCCCATGATTCAATGATTCTAGGATTCTAGGATTCTGTGATTCAGAGGCAGCAACATTTCTTTTTTTGCCTATCTGCAACAGAGACAGATGTGTGGAATAGTTAATAGCACATGATAAGGCTATTCCAAACCCCTGGTAATTTGATCGTGTTCTATAGTCCATTCCTTTGAGAGGCTAGGGCATACAGCAAGGACACTTACATATAGATCAGCCTTTAGCAGGGGACTAGATCTCTGAATTGCTCTCTGCGGTTTCCTGCAAGCATGCTCTATGTGCATCTATATTACAGAATATTAGTCCGATGCACAAGGTCAAAAGGGAAAAAAAGCTTATGCCAGCAGATTTTATAAATATACCTTATAAATGAAATTTTAGTGTAAACAGAATAAGAGAGTGATTTAATTCCCAAAGATCCAGCCCAGAGACCTCACTAATGTGCTAAAGAGAATTGAGCTGGTTATGCCATGCTTAAAACCAGAAAAATTAAACAGGCTGTGGGTAAAGTATTGACTGGGACAAGGAAATCTGGATAGAAACTCTAAGCATTTCTCCCATAATAATTACTTAGCACTTTCCACTAACAACTAGGGCAAAACAGACTGGACTTGGGCAAATTAATTTAACTTATTCCCAAAGAAGAGTCAGAGTAAGGGATGAGAAATAAATCAAGTCATAAAACACCTCTCCCCACCTCTCCCTCTTTCTGGGCTCAACTTCACTCCTGATTTTATCTACCTCCTCCCATCCAGCAGCGGAGGGGGATGAGAATGGGGCTTGTGGCCAGTTCATCGCATTGTCTCTGCTGCTTCTTCCTGCTCAGGGAAAGAACTCCTCACACTCTTTCCTTGCTTCAGTGTGGGGTCCCTCCCACAAAAGACAGTCCTTCACAAACTTCTCTAATTTGAGTCCTTCTCATGGGGTACAGTTCTCCATGAACTGCCCCAGCATGGTTCCTTTCACAAGATGCAGTCCTTCAGGAACACACCGCTCCAGAGTGGGTCCTCCATGAGATGCCAGGTCCTGCCAGCAAACCTGCCCAGCTGAGCTCCTCTCTCCATGGGGCCACAGGTCCTGCCAGGACCCTGCTCCAGCCTGGGCTTCCCACAGGATCACAGCCCCCTTCAGGCCTCCACCTGCTCCAGTGTGGGGTCCTCCACAGGCTGCAGCTGGAGCTCTGTTCCCCCACGGACCTCCACAGACTGGAGGGTCACATCCTGCCTCACCACAGGCTGCAGGGGAGTCTCTGCTCTGGTGCCTGGAGCGCTTCCTCCCGCCCTTTCTGCCCTGACCTTGGTGTCTGCAGAGTTGTTTGTCTCACATATTCTCACTCCTCTTTCACGGCTGCCATGTCACAGCATTAAATACATTATCCCAGAGGTGCTACCACTGTCACTGCTGGGCTCAGCCTTGGCCAGCAGTGGGTTTATCTCGGAGCCAGTGGGAATTGGCTCTGTGGGACTTGGGGGAAGCTTCTGTCAGTTTCTCACAGCAGTCATCCCTGTAGCCTCCCACTACCAAAACCTGGCCACACAAACCCAATACAAGCATACAGAAAAGGGCTTTAAAAACAGTGTTAAAAAAAAACATGAGTTAAACTTGTGAATAACCAGGAAAAGTAGAAGACCATTATGGTGTTCATCTGTCTCTATCTGGAGTTGAGACTATGAGTAAATTCAATTTAATAAATCCAAAGCACAGGTAACCTCTTTTTGTGTACAAAATTAGAGAAACTGATTTCTCTCCCCAAAACTAAAATCATCTTTTTAAAGCATTGGCACACACATTCTGCACAGGGTAAATAGAATTATTATGGCACTTCTTCCACCTTGCTTATCAGCAGTCTCTACCCCTTTCTTTACACTGAACTGTCAAAAAAAAAAGGCAGAAGAGAAAGAAAGAGCAACAAATTAAACCACTACATATATTTTTAAATTATATTTTATATATATTATATATTTATTTAATTATATTTTAAAACTCTCAGTTATAATTAGAAACACTATCTCTGCTATCAACAGGAATGTTTGATTTCTTTAAGGAAATGCTTTTATTGTTATAGTCACAGCCTCCCCCCTTTCTTTATAGCAACAACCAGAAAACCCCAAAACCACCCTTCATTTCCTTTTGACAAAATCTTATTTTTTTTCTACAGACTTCATAGATAATTTCAGCCCACTTCAAGGATCCCACCTGAAATCCCAGATGACAGTACGGAACTTAAGTTTTCCTTCCTCAGACAGTGGTAGACAACATGACTTTGAAATTCTCGGGCTCCCTATTCTCCCCTTGCACATCTGAACTCAAAATTGAAAGAGATTAAATAGATGAAACTATCTCTTCCATTTCATCAGTAAAGTGATCTGCTGTACAGAAGAATAAATTTCAAGAAATACTCCACGGGGAAAAAAGATATATGAAAGACATCGTGGTTAAGACAGTGCCTGCTTAGCATCATGGAGTTATAGCGGTGAGATTAGCAACAAAACAATATTGTTAAGCAAGGACCTGTTGGCTAAAACCCTGCCACGCATGAACCCCCAGCACCTGACATTGTCATACTGTCTCCAGCCCTCCGTCCGTGCCTCTGCCACATATTAGGCTCAAGAAGCACAATCCTCTCTTACTCCAGAAGTTGCTGACTGTTCATTCAGAGACCACTTGGAACCTTGCCTTTTCCACGGGGCTTGTCAATTGCTATCAGCCAGCAGTGGGTGAACTACTCTGCTCACAGTTATCTCTGCAGCTAATCACACAGCACTATTCATGATGTTGACCTTGGTAAAATAATTGATGTTCAAAATAAAGCACTTGCAAGCATCCCACAGGACTCCTCACTAAATCAACTTCAAATTTATTTGCAGACACCTATTTTGTCCTTTTTGTTCATATGTATGTATACACAAACCCAGTTTTGTATCTGCTGAGATCATTCTGTCAAGAGTTGCTCATCTTCCTGTCTATTTTTGAGACCAAACAAACACCAACTTACCTCCCCGCTCCCTCAAAAAAATACAATGAAAAACAATGGAATGAATAAACCACTATGTCCTAACAAAGGTTAGGGGTGCATCATTTTTATTTTCAGAAGATAAAATGCTGTGACTTATTGGAAATTTGCTATTCTGAAGTAATTACTAAAATGGTAATTATTTTCAATACTTCAGACAGGATAAAAAATAGCTCATTTAAAATACGGCAAATAGGCCTTACAGTACAATAAAAGGAATGAAAGAGGAGAGTTTGAGGAGAGTCATCTTTAGATTTAAAGTAGGATTAATAATATGCCATTGGCTGCTGAAACTACCTGAATAACTAATGGCAATTAGCAAACAATCTTTCAGTATTATTCATCAATAACAACACAATTTTGTGAGGTCCCTGTGCTCCTTTTGTCTGATACAGAATAGCCTCAGTGTTCAAGTACATAATATTAAAGGTTTGATCAAATTCCAATAAAAAGCTATAACAATGATTTCAGTAGGAACTGAACTGGATAACCTTTGTGCGGAAAGCACTTGAGCAGGTGTAGGGCTACTACATTAGTTTTTACAACATGAAAGTAATTGGCGCTGAGCACAATTAATAGCTAACAGAGATTACCTATATGTAAAGAAGCATTGAAAAGAGCAATAGAAATATAGGTACAAGATTTGGTGAAGAAAAAAAGCAGTAGATGGAAGAAAGGCATTTCATGAGATACAATTTATTGTTTAGTATTCTTGTATATATATATGTAACTATGTATAGTTTTGGAACAGCCTGTTTTATAAAGTTCTCTAAATATCTCCATTTCTAAGAGAGGATATCCCTCAGCTTCATTTGAAAATATATTCTAAAATAAAATTTCTTCTTCATATTTCTCCTCTGCTATTCACAGACTATCTCCAGAAAGAAAAAATCATTCCCAGCTCTTGCTTCTTCCTTCTTGAGCAGAAACTGAAGCCCAGAAATTTCAGCCTGAGCATAAGGAAGAACTTCTTTGCTGTGTGGGTGACCATGCAGTAGAACAGATTTCTCAGAGCGGTTGTGGATCTTCCCTTGATGGAGATGTTAAAGAACTGTCTGGACACAATCCTGTGCCATGTGCTCTACAATGACCCTGCTTGAGCGGGGAGGTTGGACCAGACAACCCACTGCAGTACCTTCCAACCTGACCAATTCTGTGATTCCTCATGGAGGAAGGAGCTGGCAATAAATATTGTCAGAATGAGATCATCTGTCCTTTTAAACCCAAAATTTACAGCTCACTATCTGTTCAAGTGTAGGTATAACTAAAGACAGGATAGATGCAAATGCAGCAGCACATATGTCTGGAAGAAGAATTTGCTAAGGGGAAAGCCAAATTGCTTGTAAATATTCACTGCACAGTCTTGTAGTGCATCACAACTACATTTAGTTATGGTGGGAACGTAACACCACTCCTCAGAGCAGACTGGGATCTTCAGGAGCATCGTGACAGTGACATCCTTCACCCCTCCATGGTGACTGCCATCTAACACAGGCCAGACAGCCAGCAATTGCAGTGGCTTTAGTAAAAAATACTGGGTTTGATTGAAGGTTGAGTTTCGTATTGCATGGCCTCAGCTCAAGTCAAGGCAAATGCCGAAGAAAACCATGCAAACACACATATTGGTCTGTATTTTTTAGAGTTTTCCTGCCAGCTTGGATCCATAATTTCTTCTGAAACTCCTTTTCCTGCTGTCTGGAAGAAACTTGTCATCTCTGATCCAGACCCTTTGCTGCTGACCCTTTCCCCCACCAGCTGCTTTTCTCTCTGGACAAACCTGGGCTGAGTATTTCCTGCTCATTCCCAGAGTTAGGGAACTCTCATCACTGGAATGCGGAGTGTCTGATGGCACACACTACTGAATACCACGACTTAAGTAAGTGCTACAGCTTCTGACATATATCTCCTACAGAGCCTACCACTGAAAGAGTCATAATGCCATCACATTCTTCTGAAGACAACAGAAGTATCTTCGGTTCAACTCACTTCTCTGAATACAGTCATCTCACATCCTAGCCTGTCCCAACCCCATTCCGGATGCCTCTCTGTTAAGGTGCAAGGCTCCCAGAGGCCCTACATCACAGCTTGTGGGTTTCATCTTGAGCAGGAGAGGGTTCACCCTCTGGAACCTGCTCTCCATCATTCTCTGAGCATCCGTTACCCCTCAGCACACCATGTGAGAGGTGGAGCAGGCCGGAAAAGTTCAACACCAGTATCAGCAATAATCTGGTTTTAAAAAATTGCAGCTCAGTGCACATTTTCTTCTTAACAGAGCCAGTCTGAGTTTTATTAAGTTAGGGATCCATTAACGAGAATTGTACCCAGCAGAAGCACGAGTTACATGAAGAAAGCATATTTAAACCAAAGAGCCTGAATCCTGTAACAGATGGGCTGGCCGTGCTTGCGTTCATGGAACTGGCTCTCCTCTCCAAGCCTGCATGACATTCACCAGCACAAGGCATCTGCTGGTGAACGCCGTGCAGACTCAGAGAGAGGAGCCAGTTCCACGAACGCAAGCGTGTTCAATGCTCAGTGGGTCACTAATCCTTAATCCTGTTCACAGCTTTTTAGGCTGACGCAGTGTCAATATAAAAATACACAAATTTGCCAGACTGAAACCCTCCCACCTCACTCAAGATTCAAGAAAGGACATGGGAATGGAAATTATGGTATGACATGTAGGCTCTGAAGAACATTCTTGGGCTGTGTTACACCCAGGTGTTTTGTGTGTGGTGCCAGGTGCAATATAATTGTGCAGGGAATGGAAAATTAAGACTGTTGGGGTTTTATCGTTTAGCATGGGTACAGTCAGACCACTACAGGCATTAAAGTTAACTGCAAACAACTGAGTTACTGTGGTCTGAGAAGCTGACTCGTCATCAGAAAGATTTTAACTAACCATCTGCATGCTTCTGACTCATTGCAACTAAGGAATAAACCCTATATATTTAGCTTAGCTTCATATGCTTTGCTTTACCATGGTGCCAAGTCAGGAGTGCATAAACAGGCCAGGTTAAGGCAATTCAGCTTTCCATCTGTAAATTGATAATCTGTTCAGCTCTTAATACTTTCAGACATTCAGAACAGCCTAGCAGGAAAAGTTTGTAAAACATTTTGGTCCCTAAGCATTTTGTTTCCATTTTGTGCTCTGAAAATCCCTATTTAAATCAAAGATATCCCCTAAGCCCCATACTCCTAGCTGGAGATCCAAGGAAAGCTGTTCAATTTGCAGGGAGAGGTTTGAGCTTCTGCACTGTACTCCATTGAATATTTTGCTGGCAAGATTTTGACTGATGTTTGTAAATCCTCACAAGCTTAATTAGTTTGAGTCAAACCTAGATTTCTTTGGTTCAGTGAGTGTTCTTGAATAAGAAGCAGAATGTTAGTGAACTGTGGAATTATATAGCACAGGTCCCTGTAGAAATAGATTAAATTCCATAACTAGAGTAGGGTTGCATGATACGTTTTTCAAGTGGCCAGATTCAGGGGTTGTTTTTGCTAAAGCTTTCTGGTAGAAATCATCTCAGCTATATAGAAGCATACTACAGATTTAGATTTTTGCATTTCACATTACTAAAGTTTCAAAGATTAGACTTCAGTTTTGCTTCCAGAACAGATTTTTAACTGCACTCTTCCTAAAAATATGTTCAGCACTAAAATCAAAGCCAAAACACTGAGAAATATTTTTCTTCCAGGTAAAAGAACCTTTTCCTCCCAAGATAAATATTCACTCAGGCACAAAGAAAAGAAAGTATTGGCTCCTCAGACAAAATGTGCAGCCTTAGGCTATTGTGCCATTTTGTTCCATTATGTCTGCATCAAAGCTTAAACTGACCAGTGATAAAAACACACATTTTATTTTGTTTATGGCCAAGACAAAGTATTTGTCTACATAAATGGATAAAAATACTTGCCTAATGCAGTTGAAGATGTATTTGGTAGTCCTGGATTGCTTGAATATGATTGATTTTCCTGTTTTATCCTTACCTTTCTCAATAAAAGAGTAATGTGGACATATATCAGCATAATTCATGCCTAGCCATTCTCAAGGCTCTAAAGAGTTTTATAATGTTTCCCCTTAAGTCAGCATATACTTTACCAGATCAGCCATTTGACAGTTCCAAGTATAGCTTAAGGATTCCTTTGCCCAGTAATTCCCTTGATGCTAGTACCTGTTTGATAGACTTGTGTCACTTTGGCAGGTGTCTAATTCTATTTACAGAGACAAAACTAAAGAATTACTCCCAAACTTTACAGTGCAGGAAAAATATGAAATGGGAAAATCAGATTAAGAAGCACTTAAGCAATAAATAATAAAATGACATATAAAATGAACTATCTATCTTTGGCAAGTTTTTTAATGTGTAGGAGTTGGTTGGTGATTCCTTGTATCCAGGAAAAGCCTAGCTTTTGGATATATTTAGGAAAAACATGATATGGGGCACAAGAAATGCATGTTTTGTGGGAAGAAGGACCAGAGAACATGCACAGTAGGACATGAGACCACCATTACCTACAAGCCAGCAGAGGACAGTCACAGTCCTGGGCTCCCATTCTGCAAGGGATCTGGACAATAGTTACAATTTATTGCCTGCCCAGGACATCTCATCATCTGGCTAGGATTCAGTCCACACTTGAACCACTGCCTTCCTCCATGGGTTTACCAGAAAGAGAGCTAAATAGGAGACTCTAAGCACATTAGAGTCCACTGTTACGGATCTTAGAGCAGAAGCAGCCCATCTCATCCATGGGTGGGTGAAGAAGGTGCTGCCCAAGGCCCCTTTATATCTCCTGTTATTTTATGTAAAATCTATGTAAAACACATTCATCAAGTGACATGATGAACAAGCACAAATGTTTCGTGGCAATTCATTATGAGGAATACTTCCCTTAATTCAAACATGCTCAGTTTGCAGTTCATAACTACAGAGGATTTGCAAAGGTGTCTTTTCCTCAGTGCCAACACAAGAGAAAGCAATTTTGAAACTTCTGTGCTGAAGGCAAAGCTCACATAAGGAATAGGTTGACAGCCACAACACTGACATAAAAAATGGCCACCAGGTATATCATGAGATCTGTTTTTATTTTGCTTTTTTGCATTGGTAGTTTTAGGATTTCTGGGGTTTGTGCTTCTTCTGAAAGGTGGAGGCTGTTTTCAGAGATGATGAAGATAAAAGATTTCCTTAAGCACAGGCTGTCACACTAAGTTTTATGACGAAGACCAGATATTATGGGATTTAATATAAAATCTGAAGGAAATGTCAGAAGTGCATGACTTTCTGAAGGGCCCCTCTTGCCTGAGGGAGCTTGATGGACCAGTTGTCTGTGATTTTCCTCCCTGCCATTTATTTTGCCAACACTTTCCTCCCAAGGACAGTGTCTTTCTGGACTTAACACGTGCCTGGATGGCTTCAGCTGTGTACAGTCTATCCTGAGCTGCAGATGACTGCACTAGCATGTCAAGCAGGACCTTGAGCCACCCTCAGTTCCTCCCGCGTGACGTAGGCTCCATAGACTGTTTAAGGCACCCAGCTGGAACAGTCCTTGGGAATCCTTGTGCATATTGCAGTCACCTGATAGAGTCCCTGCTTAAACTTAGGAAGGAGACATTAATATTCTGTCCTTTATTTCTCAGAGCTGTTAACTTCTACTGTGGTGCCTGCAGGGGTTGCTTCTCAGCATAAAATAGCAGGAGGCTACACAATACCCTTGAAATTTCCTCGTAGTGGCAGAAGGATCCCTGCTGGGACCCAGACAGCTGCCAGGACTAGCAGGCTGCCAGCTACACAGCTCTTCAAGATCCTCCAAGAGAAAAGCTTCCTATCCGTGTAAGTCCAACATCTCATTAAAGTATCTTTCGCCAGACATCAACTAATCAGCCCAGCCAGATCTGTAACGAGGTATTTTGAGCTCACTCTCACCCTCCTCAGGCCCTTTCCAGCTACTGCAAGAGTCTCCCCGCAGCAACAGCCAGGGACTCACAGGCAAGGAGTATCCTCTTCCCACAGTGGTCGGATGGTGCCCTCCGCATGCTGCCGGTGGCTCTGGGCCCATCTCTCTTCAGGTTAAATGGCTCCTGCTACGCAGCATCCATTTCCTCATGGCAGAACACTACCTGGGGAATACAGTAGCATGGCATGTTGTGAATAAGAGGACAAAGATGGTCTGGTAGACATATATGCAAGTGCTGTCCCTCCAGAGGGTGAGACCCATACATAAGCAAAAAAGAAATTTCTGAACCTCATAATATATGCAGCTAAATGATTGCTATAACCTCCCCTGCTTTACTGTCCCACTTCAACCTGCTGCCTTTGTTTCACATTCACTATTTCCCCTTACATGTCCAGTGGGTGGCTGCTGGGCCATGTGTGCTCACAGGCATATCCAGGGGCTTAGAGATGTTATGATTCCTGGCAAACAAAACCAAATATACATGTTTGCTTCCTGGTTGGACAATCAGGATCCTTCTCACTTCCAGACACCCACCTTCCTCTACTACAACACCTTATATGCAATTAGTAGCTTTTATAATACCATAGTACAGCAGAGATCTGTATGTGGAAGAGCATATGAAAACCACAATCTTTTGTTGTAACATAACTTTCTGTGGTTTTTTTTAAGGAATGACAACTAACTGTAAATATGTTTAGTTTAGGTTGCGTTTTGCAAAATGTCTCAAAACAGTCCACTGGAAAAAATACGATTATTCTGTTTACGAAAATCAAGGCACTTTCAGGACTGTGGGTTATATTTCTTAGAATGGCTATGACTAAATGAACATGAGGCACTTTTAAAAAGGTCAGGAGAGAAGTTACATTCAGCTGCCTGCTCTTTCCTAAAGCAGTAATCTGATAGACTTTACCCTACTTCTAGTCAGATTTTTGACAGCCAGCAATTCACACAAGGTTTACACATGATAGAAATCAGAAATCAGCTAAATCATGTTGTTGGGAGCTGAGATAAAACATAAGTCTGTTTAATGAGCTTGAAGAATGGCCCATACTTGCTCAGAGAAACCTGCACTTCTATCTCCTTAAAGCGTGCTCAACTGCCTTGGCAGACTGATCCCTATCCCTGCTCCAGTCTAGGCTGGCCCACATTTCTCCCCCATTTAGACCACTGCGTAAGAGATCAGAAATGGTGGGACTTCCTGAGCACAGTGAGCTGCTGCTGCTGCCCTGGCAGCTGCAATGTCACTGCTGTTCCATTAGTTGTGTGATGTTTGCAACGATTAAGCTAGAAGCAGGTCAGCACTTTTGGGGGGATCTTCCTTGGGGATACACCTCATTGCCTACCTCCAACTGCCACTATTCCACAAGAACAAAAAGCCTTCACAAGGCCTTGTAAACAGGCATGCTTTGCCTTTTAAGTGCATAACAGGAATCACTATCCTCCCTCCACTAATCTAACTCTTTTCTTCACCTGTTTCTTTTTTATGGAACCCCTTGTTCTCTTCTCCTTTTCTGCTTAATTTTTCTCTGCTTTCAACCTTTTGCCTTGTTAATTGATTATTCCTTCTTTGTCTCTTTCCTTCCCTCCCTGCCTCGTCTTTGACAGAAGGTGACACACTGCTCATGCTGGGAGCATCTACCAGATGACTGCGAAAACGAGCTCTGGCTTATAGACTGCTGGAGGAAATTACAGATGCCCCTTCCAAAGTGACTGCCACACAAGTGCCAAAAAATTGAAAGATGAAAATCAAGTCATTTTTAGGCAGAAGGCTATCATCCTACCAGGACCTGAACAGCTAACAGGAACCTGTATGCAGTATTTGTATGAGGCTTTCTGCTCAGGCTGTTGTTCTGGTCTGGCAGCTCTCCTGCAGCAACTTTTACAGGTACATTTCCCCTTGACAGATTGAAGATTTTTTTCCAAGATGTCCAAATTTGACCTGAACTAGATTGCATAAATAGGACATTGCATAAATAAGTATTAATATCTTCCTATTTTCATAAATAGCTTTACCAAGATCAGCATCCTCCTCCCTGCTTTGGAGAGAGAGAGACTGACACATAGCACAGTGCAGTGACCAGCTCTGTGTCACACAACAAAGCAATGACAGAGCCCATAGCTCATCTGTCCCCAGACACAGCTCCTCAATAATTATTATGATGATAGTTGGGGTTTAAGTTCTCCTCTACAGAGACACCCTTCAAATACTATTGATCTAATTAGACACCATTTAATAGTCTTAATAGTCACCCTTTCATAGACTCACGTGACAGCTACATGGCACTCTCTTTCTGAAAGGGCCAAACAAAAAAATTTTACTGCAAATTGTTATTCTTGAGTGGTTTGAAAACTCCAGGACTTTAGAAAGATGAAGGGTCAAAGTCAAGGCCTGAAATCCATCTACTAGATATGAATTTCCATGCACCCTTCATTGGTAAGGGCTGTTTTGACACACCTGACTAGAATGATGACCAGATGAGTTTGGTTTCAAATGGCTGCCTTTGGAATCTGAAGAACTTAAGACTGTCTGGAAATAGCAGAAACTTTCAAAGCCACTAAAACTTCCAAAACCTGAGAGATGCTTTTGGTTCCACAGCTTACATGTATTTTTGATCTAGTACATGGTATAACATTATCTGCTTTGTCCAAAATGTATTTATGTTAATATTAGATGGTTTTACTGCTGCATTTGATTTACAACTGAAAGCTGTAGAACAACAGACAGTTAACAGGAAAGCAAGACCAGTTCTGAGAGCCCTTCCTCTTTTAATAAGGTTTGCTATGGTAGCTAGTTTATGCCTTGTAACTATAAAGGAGAACATGAATAAGAGTGAATGAAACTTTCATATACTCCAACCCCAGAAAGCACCATTCTGCTCATTTAGTTTGACCTCCTTTGTTTGAAAATAAAATAAAAATAGCAACAAAACCCCCAGGCCATAAAATTTCAAGATGTTGCTGAATCAAACCCGTAAATTTGATGTACTAGATCCAAGATAAAAAATTCTGCCAAGTCTGCATTTTGCAATAGCTGAGATGTGGAGAAGTGTTTTCTCTCTTGAGAGAAATTGTCTTTAAAAGGCTTGTAATACCAACAGTGCTGCTTCTTCCTACACATTCATGCTTGCCTTTGGCCCATCATGCAGGGAAGGATGCTGTGTTACACCTCTTGCTACCTTAGGACTCCTCTCTAATACTACAATATCTGCAGAGCCTTTCATACAGCTCTGTGCTTGTCTGAGCAGTACAGGAAAAGGCCAAATCTCCTTCAGGTTTACAAGAGTTTTGCATATACCAATATCAGCTATATCAGACTAGTGAAGACACATTATGGATGTAGTCTGCTGCGGAGAAAAGTTGGGTTTGTTGTGGTGGCTGTGTCTGGAGTGGTTAGACAAGTCACATCTTCCAGACCCAGCTGGTCCCTCATCCCCATGCCCCACAGAAGTCTGCAGCTCCCTCAGCTGTGCCAGTTGAAGAGAGAAGCCTCTCTAAGGTAGTTCTCTTTGAAATAAAACCCTGCTGCTTTTTCTGTAGGAGATAGTTGGAACACCACAGGTTTTTTTCCTTCTGCTGCAAAGCCAGTTTAGAAGACTTTTCCTCTCCTTGCCCCTCCTTTCTGGACTCCAGGAATTATTTCCTACACTCTTTTCAATGTTATGCTGAGTCAACTCCTTAGCATGCCATGCTCTAAACTGTATCAGTAGAACGATCCAGATTAAAAATGGATCCAAATTAAAAACATGCCACAAATAGACATTTTTTAATGCCTGGTATATCTTATGGTCTGGCACACACAGCATCCACAGAAAAAGCTGTATGAGCGCATTAAAAGAGTGCTGATGAACTGCCGAACGGTGATGGGAAGCAGAGGGAGGACTATGGAAAGATCATCACTTCTTTGGCAGGTGGAAGCCATACCCATGGGATGCCAGGCCTGTCCTTGGGCTGCCTGTGTCCTTCTGTAAGAGACAGTCCTGTCCCAGGAAGGTCCTGCTTCTCTCTTTTGATCTTCAGGTACTTGGTCCCTCACCACAGTGCCAAGCACCTCTGGGGCTGTGCTGGGGATTGGGCCAGGCAACTCCCCTGGGTCAGAAGTAATCCTTTTGTACCCAGGGACAGGAACATCTAAACCAGTGTGCCCTCTAAAGAAAGCACGAAATTACTATAACCTGGATTTGAGAGAGTGTGTGTGTGTGTTTTGTTAAGCCAAATCATTCCAGATATTTAAAGAGCAGTCAGGCAAACACCTCAGCTGGCAGTGACCTCCAGAAAGGCAAGGGGCAGACAGACCAGAATGAACAGCAAGAATAATTACTCTACCTCAAGCACAGTCACACTAAATATTTAACAAATAATCTAACTTCCTTTCCAGCTCCATTTTCTTTTCCTGTCATGTCTTTGTCAATCTCTCAAGAAACAGCAAGAACATTTCAAGACTAAAGTTCAGGCTCAGTCAAGTTGGTCATATCCCTTTACTTAATTATGCTACTGTCATCCAGTTGATCAAAACCAGACCATAGAATCTGGACCCAAGGCTAGATATATTGAATGACATATTGAACAGAGAAGTCCAGTTGATCATAAAAGCTGGATTCCTGAAAAACCGAGTAACACACTTCTTTCTGAGGACGTCTCTTTAAATACTCTGTAGAAACACATGTAGTACTTTCATAAGAAAAGGAAACGTCTTCACTTAAAAGTGGTGTGCCAATATTATTGCTCTCAATAATAAGACATAGGGTGAAAATATGGGAATGACATGAAAAGTTCTCAAACACTTGTCTTGTGCAGTGTATCCAATCCTTTGTGTCTTTCAGAGTCTCACAGAACGAAAGCCAAGAGGGTCTACTCTGAAATGACAGAGTATCTCATCTGCTCCATGAAAGGTAAATGTTTCAATTATCAAACATCTCAAAAGGTGTGTCATGGGCATGCTATGAGTACAGAACATTTGGATTCCACAAGAGGGAGAGAAATTACTGAGCAGGAAATATCTGGAAAAATCATCAGGAGAACAAGAACCCATGCTGCAGTAGGGGACAAAACCCCCAACATCCTCTCTAAACTCAAATCTGACAACAGTATAAACGAAGTGCATGAGAAAGATGCAGATGTGAGTGCACACTGAAGTCCTTACAGTTCTCCACAGCATGCTGAGTTTATTCTCTGCCTACATGAAGCATGGTACAAGTCACGGACCTTTCTGCAGGAATAGAATAGTCACAAGCTGGTTTAAATACAGTAGCTGAAGCATGTCTTTCTGTCCTTCCCCCCAGTTTAACAGGGCTTTTCACACTCCGGTTTGAGTTACCTTGTTCAGTGAACAGATGGTATGTCAACGTACTTTCACTGAAACTACTTGGAAAACAGAAGGCTGCCCCATGCATTTTTTTTACCACATCCTCTACATCAACTGTTGTTTTCACCTCAGAACTATTAACATGATTTTTTTCATTTCAGATGCCAGTGTCACACCTATAAAAATGGAGTGACATGAAGGGCAAATGAATAGTGACAGGTATACACGTAGGACTTTTATTCTGTCAAATTCATTCCAGCTACAGTAGATTTCCAGAATCAATATTGACTGACAGCCAGTCCTTCTAAATATCAGCATCCTCATGAATCAAATCTACTCTGTATCACCTACACAGACAACACAGACAACAAGAAAAGCAAAACCTTGAGACCTTCAATTAGGCACATCTATGATTGATGTACCTAAGTTCACTGTATACACAAAGGGACTTGCTGAATAATTTGTACTTAACACGCTTCCCAATTTCATGGGGAATGCAGCAACTTTAACAAATCCATCTACATGTTTGCAAGACTCATAACACAAGTGTCTTCACAGGAAAAGAAGTATTTCTCCATTCTCAGCTAGACAAGTTATCAAGTCTCAACCAGAGCAAGGACATTTCATGCCTGTAAATACTTTGTGCTTATCTCTAGCAATGATAACAAGATTCTGACCTTGAATCAATGTCACCAGTCACCAGCCAGTGGCAGCAGACCCATTTGTTCTGTGATTTTGTACGAAAAGCCAGGTTATTATATGACCTGAATGCTTGAGAACGCCTGCTGTTCTTGGACTTAATGCAACAAAGAATCCTCACTGGAGACGGCAGGGGATGCAACTTCATAGTCCAAATCACTCAGCATTTCCCTCCAGTGTCCAGAATTTCCCTCCAGTGCCCTAGGAACATCAATTTGCTGCACACCTTTCTGTGTGACTCCTAAAACATGTAGGAATGTCCAGATCCAACATAATTGGGAACACTCAGCATCTACGTATGAACACCATCTGGATCTCAACTTCACATTTAATTACGGTATTGCCAAGCTCTATGTGAAATTCCTAAAGCCAAGGTCTTCCTGCAGAAAGTACAAAATTAGGTATTCAGCATAAAATGTGCAGAGACTGGGTCAAGCCTAATCCAGCTGACTGCAGGATGATCTGCTGTCTCTCCTCCAGGCCTGAAACCAGTGCTTCAAGCATCCTGCCATGTCTGTAACCTGGTTAGAAATGCAAGACTGAAAACAACTCCTGGATTTTGGATACCAAGCTGTCCTAGTGGTTGTTAATCATACTTTCATGAAAGCCAAGGAGTTCAGGTCTCAGGGGCAGATTTGTCTTGTCTTTTTTCCAAGACAACCCACTCTCCCAGGCAGGAGTGTGAGCCTCTAACTGTGGACTCCAGAGTTAATTCAGATGAGTATACCAGCTGGCTCTTTACTGGCTCTAGTAATTATTTCTTTTTGTTAATATAGCAACAGAAGAATGATCAAGCCTAATCTGGAACAAAGCGCATTGGAAAGTTCAAACCTTGTAAAGCTCAACACCGGAATATACATGCTAACTTTTTTCATTGCTTTCTTACATATTTGTTGAGTAAGGACAGGTGGTTCTTTAACAGCCCTCCTCCCTCCTGAGTTTCCCATTTATACTGATCATTTTAAAAAGGAAAAAAAAAAAAAAAACAAGGACTAACTGAAAATAAGAGAAAAATCAGTTCCTGACTTTTCTGGAAATTATTCTGATTGCTTAATGAGTGAGAAGGGTTAAGCACTAGATTTTTAATAATTTTTACCAAGCAATGAAAGCAAGCCCTGAGCTTTTATTTAGCCATCCTTGGTATTCAGCAAAAAAAATAATATGAGTGGCTTCCATTTAATGTTTGGTGCCAGTTCTCTAGGTTAGATACAGCATTCTTTCTTGATAGTGTAGGCAGTACCAGTAACATCAGTTCTTGGTATTTCACCTAAAGAGACAAGCCACTGCACTGAGCCTAATTACTGGCATTCCCAGCTATATGTCAGGAGGACACTGGATGTGTTGAATAAGCAATTCACTCAATGCTTGCACTGAAAATGAGTAGCTTTTTAAAGGCATGTGATAGACTACCCAGTTTTTGCAGCTTTCCAGACATTTAAGAGGAAAGCAGTGCTGTTCTTTATTTTGAGCACTGTCTCATTTCAGACAATTGCCAACTATGTCAGCAAGCTGCAGTGCAGGCATATTCAGAGGTTTCACGCAATTACTAGGGGCCACAGAGCCTTGATAATTATTTTCACTTTCCACCTGCTCAACCAGAGTAGCAGAAAGAGATCAATTTCATGGTGTAACTGAATTCCCAAAGGAACCCGAAGCCTCTGGTTGCACACACTGCAGCTCAAACACAGCATCTCGTTCATACACTCTAGAAGGCTTTTGGGAATAAGGACAGCACTGTCACTTAAACATGTGATTTACACCTGCAAGTCAGCTAGCAGCATTAATGCACTTGGAGATCGATCCTATAGTGGTATATCATAGCAAACCTTTCATTTTTAAAATTTTACTGTTTTAATATACAGCTTAAGGTAAAGAAAGCCTTTGTACTCAGCCGGACATCATATTTCAACGCAAAGTACTTTCCACACTGTGTAATTCCACTGTGTAATTACAGTGTGGAACTTGTCACTTCAGAACACTGAGGTGGCCAAGAGTGCAGCTGAGTTCAAAAGTGACTTTGTGCAGGCAAAGTTCAGAGGCGGCTGCTCAACGTGACTGCCTAGGTGCAAGTGCTTTCTCAGGAAGTTCCTTGAAGTACTGGACCTGGGAAGAATGATCAGGGAAAAGATCACTTACTGTAAATTCTGATTTTATGTACTTCTCTTCAGGGTTTGTTCCTGCTCGTTGTGAGGCACAGGGCTGCTCCGGGCAGACTTCTGGCTTAGTCTGTCATGGTCATCCCTGTGTTTCCCTATACTCACCAGCACTAACTGTAATTACTGAGCAACATGGATGTACAGTTTTGCACAGTTTTGCTCAAGGTAACCTCCCCGAACCTGGTATCCTCCCTGTGACCGACGGATTGTATGTACATGGGAGTCCTTCATAAAATGGATACTGAGTGTGTTTACACAAGCTAATTGCAGCCAATAGGCCTGACCAGACCCAATCTAAGTGATTTCCTTCTCTGTTCTTCCTCTGGTTTCTTACTATCATCTCCCCCACAGGGCATATAGCAGAGTTATATTTGAGGGAAGGTAATGTTGCCTCTGATTCAAAAAGAGGTATTGTTTGTATTTTTCTAAAAGAATATAAATAACTGAGTTTGACAATCTTTCTAGTAAACCACTGTTCAAAACATACTCTAAATGCTCCAGCAGAATATCTTATTTCCCACTTGTTTTGTATGAACAATATCAAGCTTAAGCACATGATTGTTAAATTTAAAAAAATAGAGAACAGTTCACTTGGAAATTTTACCAGTTGAGGAGAGAGGGTATTTGCTTGTGGCTTTCTCTATAATGTATTGAAGCAAGAAATGCAAAAAGGGAAACAAAAAGAGCAACTGTCTAGAGCGTAGATGGGCTTTCTGGGCTTGTAAACTATTTTCATATCCAGTCCCTTGCACTGCAACTGATAATCTGTTTTAGTAAGTCAGGTCCTAAAATGCACCAAATTCCTAGCAGTTTCCCAGCTGATTTGTGGGGCTTACAGGGCAAGTCTTGAGCATCAGACAAATGGTACTTGGGTTTTAGCAGAGACACATAGCTCCATTCTCTATTGGCATTTTAAACCCTTTTAGGCTGGGGTTCTGTTGTTAATTTCATGGCCATTGGTTGACTCCTACCAAAACAGCCATATTCATACATCAAAGAAAGGGGAAAATATTACTCTGGGCTTACAAACACTGGAGAAACAAAAATGTATTTAGAGAAAACTCTACGACACCTTTTGTAATATATCCCACAAAACATATAAGATGGCAATGATATCCTCTTCTCTAGCCCTGACAAAATCATTACAAATAGTTATTTCAATTTATTTCACCTCCAAGAGCTTCCTTTTATATCAGGGAAGAAATTTTGATAAATCACAACTTTCACGTGTCAACCGTAAGACTTCTATTTTCCTTGAAGTACATTGTAAGTATAATACTAAATCCTTACAAATACCAAGAGATTTAGGGTCTGCTTCTGGAAGGTGCTAAATGTCTTCATTCCTTTGCAGGTCAAATAAGCCCCTTCTATCTATCAAATGTAATGCTGGACCATTGCTTTCTTTAAGTGTCATTATTTTTAAAAACACAGCTGTACAGGACTTCAGATATATAGTCAGCTCTGCTCTGTTTCTTATTGGCAATTTATCTGGCTTCCAGACTGACCTCACCACAGCTGGAGACACATCATATGGCTCTGTGCAGAAGCAGCTTAGTGCTAGTTTATTACTCCAGGGACAGCCCTGCATGAGTGCATCTGTATCGCTCCACTTTATAGCCTGGAAACAACGCTTTTGTGTGGAAGTAGTTCAGCTAGTAAACACGGCTGCTCTGCCAGATTGCAATGAGTCCCCTGAAGAACCATGGAGCTCTCTTTGCTCAGAACTCTAAGCAATAAAATATTGAAAAACAATAGAGATATCACTGCATATAAAACAACAGATCTAGGGCAGCTCCAAGCAAACTGGCTAATGGCCTTGGGGTAAAAGGGAAGAGTAGGGGCATGGAAAAAAGCAAAGTGACATAAGCAATAGCAGTTCTAAATACTACTTCACCCACAATGGAAGTGAGGAGGGTTTATTAGCCTGAGGGCTTATTAGCATGACTGCAGGGTCAGGTGGCACCCGCTCAGGTTCAGCATCCAGACAAAACACTTCTGAAACCAAAATCTCCAGATAATGAGACACACAGTCACCAGAGTGTCTGTGCAATGTACACTTTGAGTTCAAGACTTCACACCAAAGTTCGGGTGCTCTGAAGACTGCTACACCAGGCTCTATCACACAGGACAGAGACTTGCATAAAGCTACACTTCAGGGCTCAGTCTTGTCCTTATTATCTCCTGCTGTCTGGGTGAAAAGGGCTTTCCATTGTGCCTGCGGGTTTACACTTCAGTGTGGCATCTGCCTCTGCAAATGCTGAATGTGACTAGCACCGGGTTTCAGCTTCCACTCTGAGAGTCAGGGACCTATAAGTTGGCACTGACAGCCCCAAACACCTAAAGGGTGTATTATCACTCCCACCCCACAGAGCAAACGCACTGTGCTGTACTGGTCATGCAAATATGTTTGTATCAAGTTTAGAGCTAGCTATTGACAGTAACTACAGCTGATGGGGTAGGTAGCCCAGTTTCAGCCCTGGCTGCAGCCTAGTATCTTCCCAGGCAGCAGGAACTGCTCAGGTGAAAAACCCACGTCTTCTTCTGCAGAAAAGCTGACTTCTGATGTTTGGTGGCCACAACGGATGTTTGGTGGCCACAACGGATGTTTGGTGATCACAAGATGCTGTCCTGGTAACAACTTTCTACTTTAGAGGCTGAAATCTGCCAAAGGTGCTCTTTAACTTCAAGTTTGGATCTTATCAATTCCTTGTCAAAGAGCTTCTTCAGTCCTACTGGCAGCAGAGATTTTCCCCATTTTTTTTCTTAAGTGGTTTTCTTTGTCTGTTTTGTTAGCCCTGCTTTATAGGAGCTGGCACCAGCCAGGCAGTTTTGTTTAAGCATGGCACAGATATAACATGAGGGACCGGTGGGGACTTCTCTCCTTTCCGTAGCAGGTTGACAGGCAGTGAGTCCAGTGATAGTTTTGCTGATGCATGGTAACTTGCCGAAGCAGCAACCCTTTAAAACATACTGAGAAAGGACACCTGTGGTGTTATCTTCTCAGCAGGTGCAAACTTTAAACAAAGACAAAAACTAAGAACTGATAAAATTTGCAGGTGAGGAGGGTTGTCACATAGGAGATAAGGACTGCTTTATGAGAAGAATGATAAAGATTTCCCCTGAGCCTTCTTTCTCCAGGATTAACAAGCCAGCTCCCTCAGGCAGTCCTCATATGACTTGTGCTCCAGATCCTTGACCAGCTTCATTGCCGTTCTCTGGACACCCTCCAGCACCTCAGTGTCCTTCTTGCAGTGATGGGCCCAGAACTGGACACATGACTTGAGATGTGGCCTCACCAGTGCCCAGTACAGGGGAACAATCACTGCCCTGGTCCTGCTCGCCACACTATTGCTGATCCAAGCCAGGATGCCATTGGCCTTCTTGGCCACCTGGGCACACGCTGGCTCATGTTCAGCTGCTGTCAATCAGCACCCCCAGGTCCTTTTCCACCAGGCCGCTTTCCAGCCACTCTGCCCCCAGCCTGTAGTGCTGCACGGAGTTGTTGTGACCCAAGGGCAGGACCTGGCACTTTGCCTTGTTGAACTTCATCCAGTTGGCCTCGGCCCATTGATCCAGCCTGTCCAGGTCCCCCTGCAGAGCCTTCCTGCCCTCCAGCAGATCAACACTCAGGCCCAACAAAGCGTTGTCTGACAACTTACTGAGAGTGCACTGGATCACCTCATCCAGATCATCAATGAAAATATTAAACTGGACTGATCCCAACACTGAGCCCTGGGGAATGCTACCAGTGACTGGCCACCAGCTGGATGTATCTCCATTCAGCACCACTTCCTGAGCTTGGCCATCCAGACAGCTTTTTACCCAGCAAACAGTGCACCTGTCCAAGCCATGGAAAGCCACATTCTCCCAGAGAATGCTGTGGGAAATGGTGTCAGATGCATTACTGAAGTCCAGGAGACAAAATCAACAACCTTCCCCTCATCCACTTGGTGGGTTAATTTGTCATAGAATGAGTTCAGGTTGGTTAAACAGGACCTGCCTTTCATACACCCGTGCTGGCTGGGCCTGACTCCCTGGTTGTCCTGTACGTGCTGTATGATGGCACTCAAGATGATCTGCTCCGTAAAAATAAAAAATAGCTATTAGTGAGAAGTAAAGTCTGTTAAAATGAGCAAGAGGTGACCTGCTTATTATTACCACAGGAAAAAGCAATACTTGAAAGGCCTTGCAGTTTATGGTAGGAAAGAATAACAGGAACTAATGGCTTGAAACTTAAGTCAGACAAGATCCAATTAGAAATAAGGAAAAAAATTAATAGGGACAACGGGATAATATTTAAACTAATAATAGTGGAAATGATGGATTCACAGCCTTTTGTTGTCTTCAGATCAATACGACATGCTTCTCTGGAACAAGCTTTAGCCAAGCAAGAAGTCCTTAGAATCAATACAAGGGTAATGAATACAATTTTAATGGCCTGCAACACACGTGAGGTCAAACCAGATGATCTAATGGTCCCTCTGGCTTTATAATCAAGGAACAATCATATCAGATCAAAGAGTACAGGGCAGAGAAATGAAATGAGTTAGGAGTGTTTATGGCAGTCTTTGCCAGGACTACTGCGCTAAAAATTTAACAAATATGGGACTTTCTTTTTTCTGTCATGCCATCCATCTGTTGATTTTGTTTCTCCGTTGGAGGATATTTCATGAATAGATTTTATCACTAACCATAAACAGTCTTACAGAATTCCCCGGGTAGCACATCACTAGGGTCATATTGAGACTTCTGTTATAACATTTATGATAGTAATTTCCAGGTAAGAGCCTAATTTTCAAATTTTTATTTTCCATGTTTGATCTCAAGAGAAAATTTTAAATTAGTAAGGGAAGTGGTTGTCCTGTTTTTAGACAGGAAATCAGGAAGGAAAACCATTCATCTGTAAGAAGATACCTGGCATTCTCTTTCACTGCCAGTTCAATACTTAAACGTTCAGGTGGCAGGTCCATGGAGGAAACTAGCACTGCTGAACCATTCTGCACAACAAAATAACAGCAAAATAACAGCAAATAATCACTAGAGAGCAGTTCTGAATATTTACAGCACAGAATGCATCCCTCTTCAAGTTAAGCTACTGACAGTTTTATGGAACAACAAATCTTTTCCTGTGAATTTTTTGCAGGAATCGTTCTGTATCAGTGTTTTCTCGATATTCCACAAAAGAAACAAAGAACTCTAGACTTTAATTTGAATCAATGGAGATTGCAGCTGCATAGATGTGTGGTCTCATGTCTGAATAGCATCCTCTGCTGTGAGGTCCTGATTCATCTTAGGATGAGTCAAAATGAGCTGTGCAGAGGTACTTAAGCACTTTTCACTAAAGGTAACCTGACAAGACAGAGTTTGCACACAGCTTCTCTCTGCGACAGCAGCCAGATGAAAGATATCCATAGACCCTTTGCTTTTAGATCAAGGGCTATGCAGGATGAAGATATGATACAGTGTGCAGGAAGACAGGGTTTCAACCATCATGGTGGTTTCTAGAGTCACCGTGTATTATTTCAGTAATTGTTTCAATAATTTTTAAATGGTTTTGCAGTAAACACATTGATTCTTTGTTCACTTCTCTTTAATGCAAAGTTGTCTACCCGAGCCCTAGCAGAGAAGGTTTGTGGTATGGGACATTAAGCAAACTGTATCCCACTTAGAGAAGAGTAATGAAATTGGAACTTTACAGAGAGCTCACCATTAATTTCAGTATGCAGACAGCAATTTAATTCTGAACAAAATAATGCGGGTGCAATGCTACCAGTGCAATCCTTTGTGAAGGATTCAGGTTTTTTAACAGCAGCAGCTGGAAGTGATTTTCAGGTGCAAAGCTGATTCAAGGGCAGTGTGATTTAGCAAGCCACCTGCTTCCTTATGTGAGCTTTGTCAGGTTACTTGAGATCAGACCCATAAAAGGACTGAGGCATGGCCATGACAGTTCCTCAGCTCCTAGAAGGGATTTTTCAAACCACCTGGAGCACTTGCCTACACTACCCACTAGGCAAACAGTCAGCTGCCTTCCGTGAATCTGCAACCCTGAGCAGGGCTGCACCTGAATTAGGCATTGGGAAATACCAAAGACCTGAGGCCCTTCTATGAACCTGTAGCCTCAGGTTAAACATCATCGATGCCTTCCTTGATTTGAGTCCAGGAAAATCACCTACTATTTTTATAGATAAGACAGACCCAAGGAACAAAGCAATGATACTGATAGAACACTAAGCAACTACAGCAGGCAGAAAATGGGAAACCCATCCAATGCCTTTCTCTAGTGGAACGGTTTCCAACGTGCATATCTTTCCTGTCAGTAAGTGAGCCACTCACCTGTGGTCTATTTGTGACCCCTCTCTGTCCCTCCTGTCAGAGCTGGGGTTCTGTATTACAGTGAATGTAAAGTTCAAAAGCAAGTGGAGAAGGAGAGGAAGGAGGGCTTTGCTGGGTCCAGGTCCCACTCCCAGCCCTGCTTCTATATTCTAGCCACAGCTATTGATGCCGCATGTCCATAGAATCACTCTCAATGCAACCTCTTCCAGCTGTTCTTGAATGTCAGATGGTCATGGCTACTGCCTCTGCTGGTGCAGAACATGCCTAGGTCAGAGCAGCCTGAGGTCCTTGAATGGTGGGAACTTCCAAGTTGCCCCAAGGAGGAGGTGATACCTAAGCCAGCAGCGTTTTGGAAAACCATCAGCAGCAGACACTGGGTACACCACTACCTTCACTGGTGAGAACACTGGTATACAAAGACTCCCTGATGGCTCAGCAATTGGGTGACTCAGTCTGGCTTTTAATGGAAATAAAAGCTCATAATTGGATCTGTCTCTTCCTCACTCCTAGCTTTTGACCTGAAATTTCAAATATCAGCCAAAACAGATGGAGAAATATAATTTTCCATCATAACTGAGCTCATAGGAAAAGGCAGCCAAGAAAAGGAGAGAGAACAGAGGAACTACTGGGTCTTTGGTTTCTTATATTTTTTGCATTACAAGAAGTCATACAGGTTTAAAGGTCTTAAAAACTATTTCCTATTCTGAGATGAAAAGTACTGTTAAACACATTGATATGATTTGTTTTTATCTATCTCCTCTGTCAAAGGTATTGGCTTTCTATCACAAAGAATTGGCACTTTCACCTCCACCTTGCATGAAATGCTATACTTACGAGTCTAGAAACAAATGGAAGTAAATTAATGGAAATGCTTAATTCTTAATAATACTCATGTAAAATAGAATATATGTATAAATATATAAGTCCATGTGCCATTCATTCAAAATCATAAATAATCAGATAGTGGGTTTTGGTCCTAAAATTATATAACAAAATCATTTAAGGACAGGCACTTGTGTTTAAATGTAGAAATCAGTTTGTTAACTTATTCCTGCCAGTTGCAGTAGATTACCTGTGCATATAGAAATAGATATAAAAATCATCTTGGAACATGTTATGATATATGATGGCTGCAACAATTAATCTTATCTGATAATCAGCAACCTTCTTTCAGCTGCTATAGCCAAGCAAGGAAATGCAGTGTCATAGTTTTGTTCTGATTAACTCATAACTTGTTTACCAGTTAAAATCTGCATTTCACTATGAGACATTTGGTTTTTTGTTTATTTCACTGAACAAACAAATTGCTTATTAAATGCACTAAAATACTGTGTATTCATCTTATGGAAAAGATTAGCATTGCTTAACAAATATGTTTCTATATAAAAACATATAACAAATAGCAAAGTATATTTTTATGTTATATATGTTCATCACATTGTGTAACATTTTAATATGTTAATCCTGAACATTCTTGTCTCCATATTACAGAAGAATCATTGTACAGAGGAATCCAAATCACTGGCAATACCTCCCATGAAAAGCACTTCTCCAGTCTAAATAAAAATCACTTCCTCAGACTAAACCAGCACCCAGTGTCCCTTCACACCCACTGCAGCTCCCGCAGCTGCCCATCTGGTGCTATGTCTCACTTCTCCCACCTTAGTCTATATATGTGACTCACACCCCTTACTGTACTCAGTGCCAAAGTGGGCTCTAGCACCTCCCTTAAGCACAGGAGTGACGCCTCTCTCCCTCCAGCTCTGCTTTTCTGCCTCTCGTCCACATGCTGAGCTCCACACCTTCTGGGGCTGAATTTAACCCAGCAGATTTCAGCCAGGGCCCTTCGAGCAGTACTCAGCTCTGCTGCCAGGAATATTGTTCATGTAAAACAACAGCAACGTTAAATGAAGCTGTCAAACTTGATTCAAGCTAGTTCTCCCTTAAGGACTTGGAGAGACCTTTAATAGCAACTCTTTCAGAGGCATCCTTAACCTGTATGAAATCACAAGTCTTGAAGGTCGCCCAGGTCCATCCCAGCAGCAAAATTATGGTCAGTAACATCCCAAGTAGAAAGTGCCCCATTGCCTACATAGCCTGTAATGATATTGACAGGTATTTGGACTTCGTCTTCCTGAGTCTTGTGTCAACCTACAGATATTCCAATTAACGGCTTATAAATGACCAGATTTTTAAGGCCAGAACCAATCACTGTAATGATCAAATGAACTTCTACATGCACATGCCATAGTATTCCAGCAAGTACTCAAATATTAAGTTCCTAACCACCATTAAGGTCTTAACCAGAAAGTCTCTGTGCTAGAGCTGCAAATGCAGTTAGACCTATTAAACTTCCACAACATGTAATACCTTACAATAGATGCTGTTAATTGGCAGTGGATACACAAATGCCTGTGACAGATCTAAGATAAAGGTCTGAGAATGTGTATTTCTGTGTCACTTTAGTTTCAGTAAATGACTAAAGGGGACAGATGGCAATTTCCTGTCACTGGGGCTGCAGCACACAAGCAGGTTCTCAGCCACTACACTCTCTTCTCACCTTCTTTCCTTTGGCCGAGAAATCATGCCTGGGCATGTCAGTCTGTGACACGAGATTCTGTTTAGATTTACCATGACTATGCATCTCTTAGGATTCTCATGAGTCTGTTTTCAGAGTTCCTGTGTGTGAGAGCAGCACTAACAGTTCGCTCCTTAGAAATGTTTCTTTCTACATATCCGCAAATATGTACTGAGAGACACACTTTGCAGTTACGGAATAAACGTTCCTCTTAAAAATAGGAAGACTAAGGTATAAAAAGTATGAAAAGCTTTTTTGCATAGGACTATTTTTTAATTTTTTTTTTTTTTTAATAAAAGGAGGTTCTTTGAGAGTTTATATTTCATTCTCTTCAGCACATTGTGGTATACTGGAACTTGCTGAAAAGAAAGAACTAGAATGTTTTAAAAACGAATAAATTACAATTAATGGAAGAGATAATACCTACCTGCTTTCTACATTCCTATTGAAAAGAAAATTTTTCTATTCCTCAAAATTACCAAGTGAACATTTTTATAAATTATCAGAACTGTGTCTTGGATACTTTTTTCTGTGACAACTCATTACTAGCTTATGAGCTATGTCAGAGGGAAATCCTCCCACAACAAAACAAGACAGGAATAATGCAGAAGCATGTCTGCCATTACCACAACAACAACAACAAATCTTAAATACAAGAAAAAAAATCTTAGTTACACGTCAATAAGCAAAATTAATTACACTGCACAGAGCAAATTTCTCCAGAAAGGGTCTCAAGCTTAGAGCAATCGCTTTCAAGACAGAAGTAGTTCTGCATTGCAGAAAGCTATGATTTTGACAACTTTTCCTTTTTTCTTTTTTTTGCAACATTGTGTTTCTATATTCAGAACAGGTACAACTAAAATCTCATCACTGCACAGCTCCACAGGATGCCGGGATTTGATGCGTTAACTTTGGACAAGGCTCCCTTCCAGTTCTTCCTTTATCTTGGTATGTAGTGAGGTACCAAAGGAGGGAAAACCACAGAGCAGAGTCTCAGGAAAAAGCGAAAAGTCCAGGCTGCTCCCCATGGCGTCTGCTCGCTCTACCTTCCCAGCAGCAGACTCGCTTCAGGGGATGAGGCGGGGGATCACAAGGCTGTCCGAGCTGCCCGGGGTTGCTGTGCCGCTCGACCCACGGCCCGGGCGGTGCTGCCCCGGCGCGGACACCGCGGCGGCGTTTCGTACGAGCCGGTGGCAGGGCGAGCGAGGCGGCACCCGGCTCCCGCTGACTCGGCCCTTCCTCCCCCCTCGCAGGTTTAAGGACGGCTTAAACAGCGGCTCGGGGCAAGAGGCGGGCGG
>VZTI01000329.1:1368087-1437795 GCA_013397865.1 Struthidea cinerea
CCAGAAGGTGAGCGGGAGGGCCGGCGGGGGGTCCGGTCCGGCGCCGCGCGTTCCCTGCGCGCGTTGTCCGGAGCCCCGGACCAGTGCGGGGAGAAGAGGAAGAGGGAGGGAGGCAAGAGCGGTGGGCGCCGCGGAGCCCCAGCCCCGCGAAAGCAGGGCCGCCACCCGGGAGGCTTTGGAGGGGGGTCGGGCTCTGGATCGTGCTTCTGTGTCTCCCGTGGACAGCGTTTGCGGTGCTGCCCGTCGGACCTGCTCTCCCCTGTTGGTCTGTACAGTAGCATCTTACCTGTGAGCACTTGGAGCGCTGGGATGTCCAGCGCTACCCCTAAGATAAAGATATAATCCAGTGTAAGACGCCTGAGTCATGCCACCCTTGTCAGTAAGCGAAGTGATTGCACTCTGGCACTACACACAGGGAAACACTTTCTAGCTTTCACCTGAGTAAAACTCACTCAGTGATCTCAAGTATCGCAATGGCTACCATGTGGTAAGGTGGAGAGGGCTCTTGTAGAGATTCACAGTTCTAAAGGCAAGAACCACCAGGCCTAACTTGGCGCAGGAATAGTATAGTCCTGTTATTTAGCAGCAGTTTGAGCACACTGATGGACATGTCCAGTATGCTTGCCTTCTGGTCCGTATTCATAAAGTGGTGTTCTCCAGTCAAGAGGCTAAGTAGGGCCACTCAGCAAGAAACAAGCTCATCTTTTCTCTACTGCCTCACCAGCCAGGAGATGACATACGTAGCCTTGGCCATAACCTTGCTCAGTAACGTCTCCTGAACTAGATGCAATTCATGACCTGTTGTGCATGCTCAATCTGAGTCCTCCAAAATTCACATTGCTCTTGTCAGATTCCACTCCTATTATCTCAGAGATTTGTTTCAATTCCTGCTTACATACTAAGTTCATCAAGCTGGCCTTTCCTGTCCTCTATCTCATACTTCTACCAACTGCCCTTGTGGTTTTGTGCAATACAGGTAGGACTTCACAGAGTGTTGCAGCTACTAAAAAAAAAAAAAATGGGGAGAGAGGGTAAAAGTGTTTCTCACCTTAGCAGGTAGTTATGATAGTAGAAAATAAAGATCTGATAGTAGGAAAAAAATGTCTGAAAGGGCAGAGTCATGTGCTTTTCACGTAGAGCCACTGCTTTTTTCATGGTGATATTTGCACAAACATGAAGATTTGAGGTATTGAAACAGCAGGTTGCTTCAGTTGCCCTCACTTCAGTTCCATTATCACCAACCATAATGACCAGGAACTTCCGGGGAAGATAGACTTTCTCCATTACTTAAGGGTTGATTCACTGCCAAACGTGAAATTGCAAGAAAATACTGAGTGCCAACACTATATAAATATATATTCCAAGAAGTACCATGGCCTCTAAACTGACCCCTATTTGTCACAGTGTAGTAAGTTACAACTGGCTGACTGTTAGTTGTGAAAAAAGAGATGTATTTATTACATCCTTTTGGGTAATTCATAGGTGAATGTACGCAGAAGTGTTCTTCATCACTGCTCAGAGCATGATGCTTTTGATGTGCCAAATTTGCTTCCAGCCTGAATGCTACAAAACTGCTCCTAGTAAAAGCCAGTTTCAGTTGTTACTAGAACTTTTTTCTGCTTTCTAGCTAGACTGTGCCTGTTAGGATGACCTCTGGAATCACCTATTTAAATATCTATTTCAGGTACAGAATAGTTAAATTACTCCAAGTAAAAGACAAAACTTAAGAAAGTTCTTGTGGTAAACCAGTATAAATTAATAGTTTGCTTCAGGCTTTTATTCAATTTCTGAATTGGATTTCTTACAGCACAAAATAAAATACATTATATCAAGGATACCAATAATGCTTCCTTCAGTCAGTCCCTTGAAGTGAGTTCATCTGTAGTGATAATTCTTGCAGTAAGAGAAAGGGATCCAAAGATGAAATATGAAAAAGTTTGATAGCAGCTAGGGACTGGAAGGAGATGAGCTTCATTCAGAAAATTATAAAAATCAGCTGATGAATTAGACTTGTCCTTCTAGCAGCTCCTAGCTGCAGTCAGGGAACAATTATGGAGATTTTCTTGGTTGCTTTGAGCAGCAGGCAGTGCAGATGCAAAACTTGCCTTGCTTGCACGTGAGGTTACATCCCCTTTAGTTTGACGTTTTGTGAGTTAGAGCTGCATACCCAGCACGGCTTTTAACCTGGGACCTTTCAAACAGAACTGTGCTTTCTTGCTAAGTGTAATGTGACCAATGCATGATTTCAGTTTCCCTGCAATTTGGTGATTTATGTTTGTGGGCAATGCTTTCTTGTAATAACAGTCAGGGTTTAAAAGCCTAATAGGCCACAAGTTGGACTGGTTGACCTCAAGTTCTACATTTCAAGGCAGTGTCTCAAATACACTTCCTCCAGTACAGCAGCATGTAGAATATTTTAACACTCCCAACAAAGGCAGAAGAACTGTGCTAAATATAACTATGAATGCCAAGGCACAAGTCAGTAAAATTACCTTCATAAGAATCATAAAATTGATTGATGGAATGTTTTTTTCCTTTTGTGTCTAAAGAACTTTGTTTTTAATAGGAAAACATATTTGATCGATCCAGGATGGCCCCAAAGACTCCCATTAAGAATGAACCAATTGATTTATCGAAGCAAAAAGGCTGCACACCAGAAAGAAATCCAATTACACCTGTTAAGATCATTGACAGACCTCAGCCTGATCCCTGGACTCCTACTGCAAACCTGAAGATGCTTGTTAGTGCTGCTAGTCCTGACATGAGGGACAGGGAGAAGAAGAAAGAGCTCTTCAGACCCATAGAAAACAGTGAGCAGAGTGACACACCTGATTCATTACAGGTGAGACTCCGAACACGGTTATCTCATGTTCGGTTAGGACTTAGATCTTCCTTAAGCTGCTCCTCAGTTTTCTTCCAACTGGTGCTTTGCTCCCTATGGAAAGCTGCAGAATTGTAAGGCATTCCCAAGGACCGTTGCCTACATAGCACTGGCTGAGCAGTAGGACTTCAAAAGACTATAAGTAACTGTCTTAGTAGTAACTGATCTGAGATCCCCTCAAGAGCCTGAATATTACTTAAAAGGACAGTGAAGGAAGTAGAGCTTAAATGTTTGATTTTCCCCAGCTGAAGTACTTCTGAACCACATTAGAAAGAAAATTGCCAGATCTGTTTTAAACAAGCATCCTTTTCAAAAATAAATTTGACAATGAAAGAACATGCTTTCTAAATCTTATACCTCATCTGCAACAGTCCTGCAAAGTGGTCAGCTGAAACCCTATTTCTCAGCTTTCCACTCCAGCCCCCAAACTAGTGGTCAGAAAGCAAGGTCAGGCATTAAGATTTTTACTTCACAAGACTCGGGCAATGCAGGGGTTGATCTCTGTCCTCACTTTAGAAAGTCTGTCCCTGGAGAGAATGACTTCAGATTGTAGTAAGCATCATTATGGTTTTCTTCCTTCATGATTTTTTTGTTTTTGTTGTTGTTCCAACCACTACTTTTCCTCTTCTGGGTTATTTCTTGTAGGATATTCTTCCCCGTTGATTTCAGCAACAGGAAAATAGTTCTGGGTACTTCTACTGAGAAGCATCATTTCATAGCTACAGATCAGTCTAGAAGTGTAGTTTTTACAGCAAATACAGTAGCAACAATAGTGTAGAAAATTCTGCAGTTTTCATAGTCATAACAAAACAAACAGTTCTCTAAAGATCATTCCTAACATAGTGTCCAGTAGGTAAAAAATGGTTGATGTTAAAGGTTAGTTCATTACCACTCCAAGCCTGCTAAGATCACACAGCATTTTTTGGGTGGCTACTATAAAGAGTTCAAATATTTTCTAGTTAATAAATCTTTCATTTAGTAAATTTTCTTCACTTAGAAAGGTAACTTACAAAAGAAGTAGAAGTTTTAGAGTAAGGATACTGCTATTTCCATACCAAATAAAACTCGAAGAATTCTATCAGAGCACCAGCCTATCACAAGGTTACTTAGTTGCAACTGGCAAAGGACAGTTTAAGATCCCATAAGCAAGAAAATAGGTTTCAACAGCTACCAGCACCTGCAGCTTTTCTTTGCCAGAGGGCAAGACATATTTTTCTAACACAGAAGAAAACCCTAGCGTTACCAGAGAAAAAAAATCCTCCATCATTCTCATTTTACGATAAATAAACATACTTCTTTGTATATTCTTGCCATCACAGTTTTACTGGTTTCTATTTTTTTCCCACTGCAGAGACAGAAAGACCACATTCAGGCCATCCTACAGAATTACTTAAGCTAACTTCTTAACTAAGTTTAAGGTTCAAAGACTGAGTAGCACTTTGTATAGTCTCTGAGCAAAGTGCCCCCACCCCTTTCCCAATCACCAGTTTCTTAAAGTGATAGAATCACTGTAAAGGTCAGCAAAATTTTTTGGAAGAGGTGTTGCAGGAACTTTTTGATGATTTCTGCATCTCCTGGTTTATTGGCTCCAGCAGTGTTTGAGAGCATATTCTTCCTTCTTTCCAAAAGAAATACTCTTTCCAAGTATAATCTTACCATCTGCTAGTCTTGGGTGTTTGGTCTTACTGGTTTTTCTCCTTATACATGACCACTATTTCATGATTGCACAGATAAGAGGTTTTCTTAGGTATCTTGTGTGATGAAATAAGAAGAGCTTGCAATTGTGTTATCCAAGTGCCCTGTGCTTTCAAGGAGTCCATTTTTTTTTTTTTAATTAGAAAATCTGGTCTTAAATATTGGTAACATCTGAAATATGCCTCACTTGACTATGTCTTGCTTTTAAAAGCTCTGCACTAAAGGGTTAACGTTTATTTTTTAACAGTATGATATAGTAGATGACAGCACGGTTGATGAATTTGAAAAGCAGAGACCCAGCAGAAAACAGAAAAGCTTAGGACTCTTGTGCCAAAAGTTTCTAGCTCGCTATCCAAATTACCCATTGTCAACAGAGAAAACTACCATTTCTTTGGATGAAGTGGCTTCAATTCTTGGTATGTATACCTACAAAACTGGGGTAACTGATCACCTGGGGTAACCTAACAGGTGGGCCTTCCAAAGATCATATTCTAACAGACTACACTCAAGATCTGCCTTTCCCAGGATCTGGATGCTCTTCTAATCATACTAATCGAGAGTTGGAAATGCCTAATATTCCTCAGTGTCTTTGTTGTTTGGTAACACTACCATTTTGAAATCTGCTTTCTGACTTTCTGCACCTTTTACTGGACAGATCTTGCTTCCAGCTGTTTACCAACTCTGTTGCTTTCTTAAATATTCAATTTGTTGGACACTAATGGAGTTAGGATTTACAAACCCTCTGAAGGAGGACTTATAGACAACAAATTTTGTCAAAATGAAACATTTGGGGAAACAATTGCAAACTAGCATGTGTAGGAGATCATTTGTGTTTACTGCCTGACTTCTGAACATGTTTGACATCATATCTTCCAAAATCTCATGGTTCATCAAGGCTTTAAATACCATCTTGTGATGGGAATGTACTGGGACAACTGCAAGAGTACCATGAGAAATTGTCTTATATTGGGGTGGCAAGAAGGTATTGAGTAGCCCATTTACTGGTTCTGCTGTTAAGTTTGGTTTTAGTTAAAAGATTAATGAAATATCTGCAAGAAGTAATAAAACTCGGGAGAGTTTTCAGCCAGGCCACATTAATAACAAAAATATCTGAGTCCTTGGAGAGGTTGTTTCTTAGCTAGGAAGGGCTTTACAAAACTGAACTTAAACTAAATTTACAAAATTGGGCTTAAACTAAATAAATCTACATTTAAAACTTAGGTATTAACAGAAAAGATGTAGCAAAAATGAAATTTGTCTGTTTTGGGAAGAAAAGGAACAGAAGAATGATGTCTTCTGTGACTCTGTTAAGAAAGGCCTTGAAATACCCATTTATCTGCCTTTGTAATGTGAATTGAAAATAAGATAGAATACAGATTAGGTAAATAGTTAGATAAATTACTTTTAAAATTAATTGTTCTTTTAGATTTTGCAGTTAATCCTTTATGTGTTTGCATGGGATGCTCATGCTCCAACCTTGTACAGCTGAACACGAATAGTGCTTCATTCTGTGTTGGGAGTGGCATTACCCTGCTTTCCGAAATAATAGAAACTTTCTTCTAAAATTTACTGTTGGAAATTTTACCTCCCGGAAGGAGGAAGGTTTTGGTTGTCCTTCTCAGTTTGGTTTTCCCTTCCTTGCTTGTATCCACTTGCTTGTGACCACAAAATTACCCAGTGCTGATGTTGCTGCTCTCAATGTAACAAATGATGTCTGTGGTACAGCTTTTGCTACAAATGTATATTGCTTTTCTCACGGAAGACCTGTGGAAGGCCACAAAGGGGGCTGTACTGCTGGTGCCCGACAGACACCAGGATAGGTGTAGCACTCTTGTTTTTCTGGATTGTGTTTCACTCCCAAGTTCTTCACACACTTGGAAATGCTCATGAATTGTTTCACCTAATATGTGTTTGAGGCTGGTAAGTATTATCCCTATTCTTCAGATGGGTAAACAGCCATCCCACAGGGAAGTTTTCAAAACCTTTCCCCCTAACTAGCACTTATTCTGCTCAGCTGATGTTAACTGTTAGAGGCTTTTTGGTGCAGATGCTGCCACCAGCGTATAGTACACTGTGTTATATATATCAGCCATGCTTCAAACAGCACTGGTCACAAGTACTCAGGACAGCGAGCATAGCCACCAACCTGTTCATATTCAGTCCCCAACCTTGCTCACATCAGCAGGCTGTACTCAAGTTGGACATATTTCATAAATTTCCCATAGGTGTTGACCCAGCCAGCACTGATGATTTGTTTCTGCTTCATTTGGGAACCGTAGGTCTCATTCTACACCACTTTGCACCTTGTGAAGCTTTTGAAGCCCCTTTACTTGGTACTTGCTTAGCAAGTAAAGGTAATTGTGCCACTGTAAATGCAAGTGGAGAACTGCGCTCCCACTGGTTCCTGTATGAGGGACTTTCATCTCTACACTGTGGCCTTTCCTTCCCTTTGTTACACGCAGGCTTGCATACAGGTACATGTCTGAGTTTTGAAGGTCTCTGTCAGGAAGGGCCAAAGTGCTCTGAAAACCCTGGGGCAGTCTGGGTCAGTCTGAGGGAATGGGGCTGGCAGACTGCAATCTGCAAACCCTAAACACAGTGTAGGTGCTTCCTTATGCTGAAGCTATGGCTGGTCTAGAAGTTAAGAAAATGGACAAAGAGCAGCATACCATGAAGCTGGCCACACATAAGTCAGATTTTCAGTGTGCAAATATAGATGTATCTAATGGAATGTGTCCATGTGAACAATGACAATGTCTATTAGAGAATGTTTCTCTGTTCGCTTCTACTGAACTAAGATGAGCATCTGTATCTTTTATCTGTTCCCCCTCACTTCCCAAACAGGAGTTGAGCGGAGAAGAATTTACGATATCGTGAACGTCCTGGAGTCATTGCAGTTGGTCAGCCGTGTGGCCAAGAACCAGTACTGCTGGCATGGCCGGCACAACCTCAGCCAAACTCTGAAAATGCTTCAGGAAGCTGGAGAGCTGCAGTATGGAGAGCTAATGACCTCCCAGCACAAGGAGCAGGACTTAGAGTACAAATTTGGAGAACAGAAAAAGGAAACAATTCCAGATTCTCAAGACAGACCATTACTGGAGTTTTCAGAACCAGATTGCATCTCTGGTAAGATAATTACTAAATGTATGATGATACACAGACACAAGTCTCTTTCTCCAGTTTACTGTGTCACTTTTCCCCTTGCTTTGCTTTTAAATTAATTAATAAAAAGTTATCCTTTGCAAAAAGGTGCTGAATTCACCATGGAGGGTACAGAATTCTTCCTTCTGTTCTGTCCCTAACAGGTCTCAAGACAGATTTTTCCTTCTGTCCTACAGACTGGCAGGAAGTTCTGCTGGACAATCCAGTTCTTTCCCCACCTCTATCTGACAGTAAATGCTTTATCCTGACAGAAAGCACCATCTTCATTTGTCCACTCTTTGCATGCTGCCCATGTAACGCATAATGTTTTTAAGTTACAAAGTCCATTAGAGTCACAAAATTATAGTGGCACAAAACTGTGTAACGTAACATAGAATCAGCTTTGGAATTTCACTTCCTAAAAGCTATTTCTGCAAGTTTGAATTTTTATTGCCCTTTGAAGAGAGACTCCTGTCTGCATTACTCAGTTATTTGCTGCCTTTCAATAAATTTCTGCTTTCTGACAAGGAAATACTTTACTCCTTTTGTGTGTGAGAAACCTACTTACTAGTTTTCTGGCTGTGATTGATGACATGTGCTAAGAGGCTTGGGTATTATTTGTAACAGCATCTGCAAACAGCAGAAAGGACAAGTCATTGCGGATTATGAGCCAAAAGTTTGTCATGCTGTTCCTTGTCTCCAAGACCAAGATAGTCACTCTGGACATCGCAGCAAAGATACTGATAGAAGAAACCCAGGATACAGTGGACCACAGCAAATTTAAAAGTAAGACGGTTAATGAGAGGCGAATCAATCAGTCAGTGAGTAAAGAAAACGGGGCATGTTTGGTCTGACACCAAACAGACACCAATAGGTAACAGCAAAAACAATTCATGAATCTTTTCCTGGAATATGGTCTGGGTTTTTTTTCGTTGCAAATGCCTGTTTGTAGAAACAGAGCTTGGGGTGGGGAAGAGACACTTTGACAGTTATCTCTGAAGTTTAGCTTCAGAATAAAGAAGTACATTTTTTTTGTTGTTGTTGCATTTTTTTTCATACTTAAACCCTGTTTCCTGTACTGCTCTGAATGGTGTTTCAGAACTGAAACATATTATTTAATTTAATGGAATTAATTTTCTCTCTGCAGAAATATGTTCCTTCTCCTTCTTACCCCAGAAATCTTTTACAGCTGGATGGCAGAGTTTGCTTTCAGTTAGTGAGGATTAGTACTTCAATCCCTTGGAGAACATGGGAAAACTCAGCATTAGTAAATAAGTCTTCTAAGATAAAGACTTTTAAGCCTTTAAAGTGCTTTTAAAATAAAGTACTTGCACTCCAATCTTAAAATTCTAGCCCAAATATAAGAAGAAATGTGAGGAGTTTAGCTGGACAACGTGTGGGTATCATAGACAGCTCAAAGATGTTATTTACTAGAGTCACAGAGATTTTTCTGAGTGTATTACATTTTTTAAAATGATAGATATGTGTCCTCTTGTGATCAGCTGTGCACTCCTGTGCCTCTTGCCCCCAACTTCTCTTTACCCATGTGGAGGTAGTTGCCTTTTCTGGGCAAGTTGATGATGTAATCACTCCCTAACCTATTTCCATCAAAATGAGGGAGATGAATTTAAACCTGAGCAGCTAAGATATGAAGCACCTGTGACAGTCAGGTGGGAGCTGGCCTGGTAGACTTCATAGGAGGTGGCCTAAGTCCAGCTCGATTTGATTTTGCCCACCTCATCTATGAAAGCTGTGGTGATAGTCTGAAATGAAATTAGCACATAAATGTGTCCTGTATGCATTGTAAACCTGACTCTTTTATCTACTCCTGCCTTTTCTTGTTAGCAAAGGTACGAAGACTGTATGATATCGCCAACGTTCTCACCAGCCTAGGCTTGATCAAAAAAGTTCATGTCACAGAGGAACGAGGACGCAAACCAGCTTTCAAGTGGATTGGGCCTGTGGAATTCCCTGGAAAGACTGGTAACTTGTGTAGCTTCCATTTATTTTCTTTTTGCTTTGATAGTCACTTCCCAAGTGGTAAAAGGTTGCTCTCTGTGTGTAAAGAATGGCTCGGTGTTCAACATGTACCCTGTGATTATTAACTGCTGCCAGCTCAACGTTTGTTAGACTTTGTGCCCAAGGTCTGGATCTGTGGAGGGATGTTGAAGGATACTGTGTCTTGTAGGTATTTTTACACTGACTTAGATAACTATATGCATAACTGTATGAATTGCAGAGCAATGGCAGATAGCACTGACATCTTTAAATCTGGGTCCACAGCTGTTCTGGGTTGCAAAATATCAGTAACTCCATAATAATTTTACAGTGAATTATTTTCTTTGTAAGGGTATGTACCAAGTTAGGTCAGGGCTGTTTCTTGCACATGGCTCCTTTTTCAGAAACTTTGTCTGCAAAGAATGAGGTGGTGGGACAGAGGATCTTGTAAGCTGATGCTCCTTGGCCAGATAGACTCTCTTTGGCTTTGATATTTGCATCAGGACAGTGCCAGGAACAAGTAGAAGTGAAGGATAATGTAAATACCATCTTAGTGCCCTTTCTCCTCCTGGCTAGCACACTAGAACGTAGCTCCTTCTGCAGCTGCTATGGAATGGATAGGAGGGAAGCCCTTACCTTGTCCACTGGTGCTTACTGAGTTCTAGGTTTGTTTCCGTGTTGTGAGGATTGACTTAATATAGAGGTTGCCTCTTCCCTTAATGCCAAGTTTGGTAATATGGCAGAAGCCTAAATGATGAGCTGTGTTGGCTGAAGGACTGTTGTACAAAATTGTGTCCCTACAGATGAGCTGAGAGGACACAGCCCAACATCAGATCCTCTGCCAGGGGCACAGAGAGGAGCCTGTGCCCAGTACCAGACCAGTGCTACTGGAAAGCAAAGGTTTACACGTCACGCTTCATTTAACAGTGCACGGCCTTGTGAAGCAGCCAGAAGGAAGGTCAGTTCTGAGCCTAACAGCCCACGTCAAGAGAGGCAAGGTAACTACTAATGAAGCATGTTCTTTTCCATCCCACTGGACCTGGCCAAATGAGGGCATGCACCAATTTAAGGCACTTGATTGGGTGAATCAGCATAATTAAATATGTGAATTACTCTTGGGAGGTACCTATATTTCTACTGTCCACGTGATAATGAAATTTCTGGTTTAGAACCTCCAGTCAAATGCCTAAAGTTACATGAGGTGAATCTGGGCCATACTGCAATTGAATCTGCAGTTTGTTTTCTGCAGTTAAATGTTTCTGTTCTGTACTAACTGCAACTATACTACAGTTTCATCTGTGAAAACTTGATAAAGAAAAATTCTTTAGCCACAAAATGCTTGCTTTATTTTATGGTTCCTAATAGAGTGAAATTTACTGTAACAATCTAATGGACAGTTGTTAAAAAAACAAAGTAATTACAGGGCCTTTCACAGTTGCCTCTTATAGGAAATGCTGATATTGAACCTCTCTCCAGTGGGACTAAAACTTCTGAGTGTCTTGCAGGTTCTGGCTCTAGGTGATTAGTGGATGTTATAAAAATGTGTCAGGACTGAAAAATTATAGCAATTATTTTATATGGCCAGTATCAAAATATGCTTGGTAAACCTGTCTGTGATTAATTGAATGCCTCTTTGTTCTTTCAGCCTGCATTGTGAATTCAGATGAAAATTGTTCCAAAATGATAAATCTAGCAGCTGTCTGCAGGCAGAAGATGAAGGAAGATACTGGGTAGGTTGGTCTTAACTCTTGTTTCAGCTTTGTGCTTGTCATGTTTAGTTTAAGGATAGATTCCATTGATGAGACTGAGATAAAAAAATTGGAATAAAGTCTCGTTATTACAATTTTAATATTGATAGATGTCAACATGGCTTTTTTTTTTAATAGTCATTTTACACCCACCTGTGCTTGTACCAGTGTTGGTGTTTTGCTTCAGTAGTTCTTTCTGTCATATGTGTTTATAGAGGTCATTCCTGCATCCTTTGACCTATTGTCTGGGTAGGCTGAGCAAATTATGATTCCATGGAAGGGCATCTCTGTCTCTCATCTGTCTTCTCTACACCTATCCCAATTTGAATTCATTTGTGAATGATTGACTAGTCAAGTGCAGCCAAAAGCATTATTGTTCCACCAAAAACCTGACTGCTTCTGTGTAATTAGAAATTTGAAAAAGTGACCCTTCTTGTAAACTGTGTAGAAATTGTGGTTTGGGGGCAGAATTTTTCACATTTATGTCCAAATATGTATCTCTTTGCTTCTAAGGATAAAATAGAGATTTAATTTTGGAATAAATGTTTTTCCTCTTTTCCTTACTGTTTGAGTTTTTTTGGTTTTTTGTAGGAATAAAGCTTGTGACACCGAAACGATACTAAATTCATCAAAGAACTCCAACACAACCTTACCTTTCTCCCTTCTTCCAGTTCCTGGGGACTCTGATTTTTGTGTTAACCCTTTGCCTCAGGCAGTTTTCCCTGTGGTTCAGGCAGATGTGCCAAGCTTCTCACTACCACTTGGCATCAGCAGCCAGGCTTCACACCCTTCCACACCAGCAGCCTCCAAAACAGAAAATGGAAAACCAACCCTGGTCCCCAGCCAACCCTTCCTGTGCTTCCCATCTTCATCCCTTTTTATGTTGTGCGGCGGTCTTCAGGAAAATAATTTGAGCGAGACCCTGCCCAGTTCAGGAGATGTGGGAAACAGGAGCGCAGAAGCTCAGGCTGCCGTACCTCCCGTTGGCTGCCAAAAACGCAGCTCCCACAAGTGCTCGTCGCCCTCTGCACCTGTAGATGATGAAGAGCCAGCTGCTAAAAAACAGACATTGGAGCAGAGTGATCTGCCCCTCTCACTTGTAGTACCCAAGGTAAAGTGAGTATGCGTTATCACTTAGGCTTTCTCGTAGTAAGGAAAGACTTTTGCCTAAGACAGTGTTTTCAGGAGGGAAAATTCAGTACACTGCTTTTGAGAGATACGAATGCTGCCTTCCACATGTTAATAAAATTGTAAGTGGGCTGTGTCAGTAAGTATAAGCATTAACTGGGAGATGTTTTCACACTACCAGGGGTAAATGGACTTGGATTGCTTTGCATAGTGATGTGATGCTCAGCTGTTCTTTGGAATTAGTGTCCTAATCATTGTCTTCAGCAAAACAATTGGTCAGAGGGGAAGAAATCAATGTAATTACTCCGCACCTTCCCCTGTTAGCTTGGGCTTTCCCAGGCAGCAGCAGCATTGCTTACTCCACTGAGCTATAGCAAACGTGATTTGTTCTTTCCCCTGACTCTCCAGCCTGAGTCCCTCTCTCTGAAGCCCAGTGTTCCCCACAGCAGGCTGGTGAGAGAAAGCTACACATGACCTTCATCATCATTCTCTATCTCAGAATTCTCTTAAAAACTGACAGTAGGGGTCAGGCTCAAGGCCGTATCATATAAGCCATTTGAATATTGAATATAAACAATTTGAAGCAAGTGTTTTTCCTTATCAATAGAAAAGTAATCCCAGAGGTCAGGTATTTCTTATGTAGTGTCTCCAACAGCAAAGGGCACAAGGTTTAGGCATCACTCATATGGCTCTTCAAACCCTCAACCAAAATTTTTAACTTGGTGATTTGCTAATCAGGTTTGTGCTGCTCCTTTGCACAGATGCATGAGGAAGGTGCCTGAGAGGTATTGCACTGTTTTATTTTAGTTTGGACTCTTCATTTCCACTTTTGTTTTTGCTTAGAAGCCTTCTGAGTCACCCAAGGCAGAACCTTCCCCAGGAAGTGGCTGTTCATCTGCTGTACATCTACAAACAAATCGTCTTGACCTCGCAAGTCTTGCTGCTGCAGAGGCTGCAAACAAGGAGTCTACTAAGCCTTTAGATTGTCAGGAGCAAGAAAAACAATCTCAGAACAAAGAAACTGATGAACACCCTCCAGGAAATGAGCACATCTCTAAAGAAAATGCCAATCAGCCTTTCCAACCACGATATCTTTATGTTCAACCTACTGCTGGTAAGGACAGCCATGAGATCTAGAGGCACCCAAACCTCTGTATCTGTTCACTGAGCAAATACTGTGTCCTACAAATAGGTGAATAAGGATATTTGGCACAAATAACTCTGAAATCTCTTGACTCAATGTGAACTGTTCCTCCCCTGAAAAGACAGGCGTTTTTCTGAGGTTCCCAAACATTAATAGCATTGAACAATGTGGGGTTCGCATGCCTGAATTACGTGCAGCAAAAAAAGACACTTACCCAGCATTCAAAACCTAAAGGAGCTGGAAGTCTAGATTTGGCAGTAAGGTGGCCAATATAGAACAGCGGAATCCCCCTGAATGTATGAATTTAATCACCTTCAAATTTTGTACTGTCTTGTAACATGCATTATCAGGATAACCCCCAAAACCCAAGGCACTAGGAATGTAGCCAGTCCTGCTTGTATGACATTGTGAGTATAGAGAGGAAGCAGCTGAAAATACTGCAATAGGATTTCATGTCCACCATGTTTTGTGCCTGTGTTTGTGTGCAGTGGATGACTGCTTTGTGGGAACAGGACATGTGTGACAGATTTCCATGACTACTGCTTTAGTGTTCAATTCACTTGTGACACGGAGGGGGGTCTATGGCATTTCACTTAGGTTGGAGATGCCCATTTGAAAATGCTGAACCTGGTGTTTTGGAAGGTCAGACAAACTGGGAGCCAGAGCAGCTTCGGTTTCAATGCAGTAGTTCAGCTGTTCTCAGCAAAATTAATGCCTCTGTGATACATCTTTGTGGGTGTCTCACATTTGTTGGGTTTGATTTGTCTAGGGTTTTTTTTCCCCTCATTAAAAGCAATGTATGTCTTTTCATATAGCGGAGGATGATTCCAGTTAGTGAAAAAAAGTTTGTTTAGCCTGGATGTTTCTTGTAATTGAAGTTAGACGCAGAAAACAGCAAGAGGTGTGGTTGGTACTTCATAGGACCAAAGTAAATGGGTGCCAGTACAGTGAATAGATAAGTAGGGGGGAAAATGGAGGAAGGTAAAGAAGGGAGCTGGACAGAAGAGTCAGGGGTTTGTGACAGTTTTCTTCCTTATTTTTTATTATTTTTGTCATAGTTTACTTCCTAGGCAGACTTTTCTTTATTGTCATACCTTTTTCCTGTTCTAGATGAAGTTACAGTAGTTTAATTCCCTTTTTCAAGTTTATTAATGCTTTATTTTTTCTCTCTTTGGTTTAGGATTAAGCAGTTTTAATTTCCTGTTCTCTGCAAACCAAGCCCCTGGTGCCATCAGCCTGGCTGCAAACCAGTTGCCTTCTCTAAGTGTACCCTGTGTCATGGTGCCATCAGCAGCCTTGGCTTCCTTCCCTCTCGTCTGTTCTCCCTCATTCACCAGTCCTCTTTCCCCAGTTCCCGATGGCTCCTTCTCAGCTGCTGCCTCCACGAATTTCAGTATGTCCAGCCTGGCATCCCCCACCCCTGTTTTCATAAGCACCACGGCTGTTGTCACCCCCAAGGTCTCACCCGCCCCTTCAGTGGATCCACAGCAGCCGGCTCACCCCGCTCTGCACCTGAGCCCTGTGCTTACAAGATCTTGCAGTGCTGTTAAACTGGACTCCCCTGTGTGTATGGGACACCCAGTGACCCTTCTGAAGCTGCAGCAGGTAAGGGGGAAAGGTGAACAGAAGTGGAGATCAGAGAGCTGTGCCAGGTGCCTGATGGTGGCGTGTGCCTCGAGCTGGTGCTGCTGTGTCAGTGCAGAGTTGGCCCACTGAGAGCTGGTGTCTTCCACTTAGCCTGTGTGTGTCCATCTTAGCAGTGGCACAGGGTGTGGGACACTCTTGAAGTCATAGCCCAGCATAGCACATTTAGCCCTGAACAGTGAAGTGGTTAGTTTTATATCTCTTACAGAAATTCTAAAATCCCCCAGCAATCTAAGGGGTTTTTTTCTCCATCTGACATTGTCATTGTGTGTTATGCAATGGCTTCAGAAAAACATTAGGAGAACAGAAGGACTGTATGTCAGAAATCAGGAGTCAGCTGGCTGCAACACTTTTTCAGGTAGTAGTGTCCTGGGTTATCCCCTCAGCCCTGTTCTGATCTCTCTTCACTATGTAATGGAAAAGTAATAGCAGCATCAGAGCTGAGAGAAAACAATTATTCTTGTGGGATTGTTGATCTTTTTTATAAAGATATTTTTAAAAATCTACCATAGAACCAGACTTTTGGGTAAAAAACATTGGAAATTCAGAAGTGAGGGAGGATTCATTTATCTGAAATACAATGGATGACACAGAACAGTCATGTCACATTGTGTTACCTGGGTGTTTACAACTATTAGCAGTGACATTTTGGCACTAATTCAACTTACATTTGTAAATCTGTAATTTGTTTTCCTATTGTCTAATTCAGTGAAAAATAGATCAAACATTTGGAAGCATTATAAACATTACTTTATGTTTATCTTCTTCGAGCTTAGAAAAAGGCTGCAATAAGAGACTGGTTGGCAGCCAATCCGATTACACATACTAACATCAGAGGTTACGGTAGAGTGGCACTTAAAAGGCAAGTGGTCAGGGTTTAGAAGACTAATTTTTGATTTCTCTTGTTGGTAACAAATAACAAAAGTGAGTAAAACATCAAGGAAGAGAAAGAGCCATTTAAGCTAAAGGACAAGACTGGCATAAGAACAAATTAGTATGAACTAATCATGAAAAAATTTAAATTGGAAGTGAGATAAAGGCGTTCATCTTCCAGCAGTGATGTATTGGCATCCAGTTCCAGAATGAAGAGCAGGGGCAAAGCCCATAGCTTTTCACGTGGGGCTTCTGAAAGGGTGTGTGATCTCGAGTAGCAGGGTACAGAGATTGATGTCTCCCCGCTGTCCTCTGTTTGCATGCTTGTGTGTAGGCTTTGAGAAAACCCTGCTGAATCACTTTGGTTTTGTTTCACAAATAGCCTTCATCAGCTCCTCTCACTCCCAAGAGTATTCGTCCTGCACATCATGAGGCATTTTTCAAAACTCCTGGAAGTCTTGGAGACCCTGTGGCATGGAAGAAAAATGAAGGCAACCAAACCAGAAATGCCAGCTCCGTGCAGAGGAGACTGGAAATCTCTAGTACCAGCCCTGACTAATTCCGCTCTTTGCAAGGGGTTGGGGAGATTGTCCTTGGACCCTGTATCAATTACAAGAGAACAAGCTCTTACCTGGCAAGAGGAGCAAGTTAAAATGTCACCCCTTTTGGCATGCTTCCCTACTATCTGTTCACCCACTGGTTCTGTTAGCCATCTTCTTCAAAATCACCCTTGGTACTGAAATCCTTTTACTGAATTGTTCCTTCAGTACTGATTTGAATTCAGATTCTGTGCTTCACACAGCCTTGTGGGCATCAAATTGTAATTGTGATTTTAATTTGGAAAACTCTCTTTATTTCTGTGAGGAGATGCAAACAGATTCTTTTGGAGTCCCCAGGGGTTCTTTATTCATGGTTTTAAGTGAGATGTCTAGCACTTACCCGGGGTAAGCATTTTATTTGCATGTACTCTACTTACCCTGAGTAAATCTGTGGTGAAAATGATAAACTTTTGCAGTTGTGAGAGCAACTGCTTCCTTGGTTCCAATCTGTCAGATCCTGCCTCTGCAGTGCAGCCTCTTGCTTTCTATTTTGTATGTTGGAGTGGGATTAGTGCAAAAAAGGATTTTTGCAGTTTCAGAATAACAGATTTTCTCAGGGTAGGATTTACTTGAATGTCAGTTGGTTGTTGTATAATTTGCCCAGCACTTGTGGTTAGAAAAACCTAATAATAACACAGTATGATTGAATGTATACATGTGAAAAATATTAAGACCAAAATAACTGTGAATGTTAACATTTTTATAGTTATATGTTAATGAACTGTATTAGTCCTTCAGTTGGTTGGTTTTTTTTCTTACTTTGAGCAAAATATGCAAGTTAGATGTAAAGAATACAAAACCTGAATCCTTAAACAGGTTTGACAAAGTGATTTGAGAGTGGCAAGCCACTGAGAGGACTGTGCTAAGATTTCATCTCCTGTTTAAATATCCAGTCTAGACTTTATGACCAAGGAATACTGATAAGTCATTAACCTCACTCATCACTAGATTCAGTCTAACCTGAGTCTACTAAGTGCCTACTTAGCTGTTTACATAAGTGTACTTAAGGGATATCTACTTAAGTGCCTAACTCTTCACTTACAGGAATTTTGTGACTAGTTAATAGTCCATTTGAGCATGTTGGGAAGACAAGGGAGACCTTATCTATCTAAACCAGAAAAAGAAGTTTAAAAGAGCAGGAGCCTTGAGTTTTAAAGTAATATAAAAAAATAGTAAAACATTATCAGTATACCCTAGGAGAAGATAATGAGGAAGAAAAATCTTAACATTCAGAGTCCTCAAATAATGGATGGTGCTATTAGCAATATAGAACATAATTTTAAGAGTTAATGCTCTTACGTTTGGGTACGTTTTCACTCATGTAGCAAACTGCAATCAAATTTGTGCAGTCTCCTGTTCAAAAGACAGTGTTGCTGTTGACATCACGTTAGCCTGGACTTTTAGCAAACGTAAGGCCAGCATGATCAGCTCTTTGTTTGGTACTGGTGTTGATTTTCCAAGGGTAGATGCACTCTTGGATGTGCTATTTTGTTGGTCAAGGGAGGTTAGGACTTAAAGGTTTGGGGATTTGAGGAGAGCGTTTTATTTTTATAACAAAATGTATTATGAAAATGGAATTTAAGAAAGAATTTTAGTGAAGCTGAGAGTTTGAGTAACGTGGCCTTCTCTTACAATAGATTAATAACAGCTTTTTGAGAGGGCTTGGTTAGCCCTCATTGAAAGAAAATCTACAGCAGAATTATAGGAAGGTTCAGGGTGGTAAAGAGACATCTTCAGACTGCTAATTATTTTATATTTTGATGACACTACAGTTATGAAAGTTTACAGTTTTTTCTTCTGAATTATTTCTTCTTATACACCCACTTAGCTTAATTTTGCTTTGAAAAGCAGCGTGTAACTAGCACAGTGCTGCCCCTGCACTTTTGCTGGCGTGCATGTGTTGCTGCTGGGGCAGGAACAGACTGCTAGGGTTCCAGGGAAAACGGTGGGTGCTGATTCTCCAAGCTTTCTCTCTCCCTCTGGTATGGTGCAGCCTTTTAGTGAAATGGCAGCTGGGAGCAGGGAGGAGGATTAGAGCTAATATTGGCTCTTTGCTCCGGTTGAAGCATCATCAACAGAATTGCCTTTCTTTGTCAGTAATGTTATTGTGTGCCATAACTAACTTCATACTTGAAAATGCAGGGAGTGAAAATGGATTGTCAGTTTCCAATTTCTGCTTCTAGTTTTGAGTTTCTGCAAATACAGCAGGTCTGGAAATGACAATTGACTCCCTTCTCAGTGGGTCATGGTTGGGAAAGCCGATTTTGAGCCTGGTAGAAAAAGGATGTTGATATGCTGTCTTGTTTTCATCAATGCAAAATTCTTACCGAAATAGAGTGGAACCACTGAAGCAGTCAGACAGCTACTTTCTGTATCTGAACTGCTGAACTAGACTGGTGAAGGGGAGCGGTTGGTTGTCAAGAGGAAATGGGTTTACCTTTCCTATCTTTATCTTCACTGAAAGCTAAGAATTTAAATAAAATAGGAACAACTCATCAGCAAAGTAGCTTTGGAAAAGCAGAATTTGTATTTGCACTGAGGCAAAGTGCGTACCCAGGAAGTTCTGCAGGGTTTGTGAAACCTTTCTGTCCCAAGACAGTTGTTGAGGAGGCTGAGCATATAACTTATACTTGAATCTATCTGCCACGTTTACATTTCTGATTGTCTTCTGTAAATTGGTGCTATTTCTGTATTTAAAAAGCTGTATTTTTAATGTAAAGCTGCTTCCAGTTTGGTTTTTTGCACTGCTAGTTTAATATAGTTATTAATTTTATTGCTGTTTATAACTGTTCTTCAGTGATTAGATGTCTTGCTTTTCCTGCTCTCTAGCTATCTGTTTACCTCTCCGCATATAGCTTTACTCCAATCACACTGTTGGGTTGAATATTTTTTTATACTATCTTCTAGCAAAATATTAAACTTTCACAGAATAAAAAATGAAATTAAAACGGAGGCTGTGATTTCACTATGGAGGACTTTCAAGGACACCCTTGAAAATAAATATTCCTGCACCGTGTGTCCAGGTGAGCACAGTCCCTGTTGGATGTGAGCACTGAAGGACCAGTAGAGAGTAACAGCTGGCTCCAGCATCCAGCTGTTTCATGCAGCAAGGGCACAATTCCCACCAAGCTGTTGCAGGCACAAGGACCAGTGCAATGTAAATTGGCTCTTTAAAGTCGTGGAGCAGGCCAGGGCAAGACTGGGTGGCCCTGGCCCAAAGCCATGTGAGGTGATCCCCATCTGGGCACCATGGGAGCCCATCCCAGCACCACTGCAGGGCCTGCCCGGACACTCCCTCGACCCCCATGTCCCTGCAGCTGTCCCTCGGTCCCACTGTCCACAGGATGGCAGCAATGCCTGCCCGACCACAGCCACAGACACCCAAGGAGCTGGTGCTTGCTTTGTGTCCTTACACCACCAGCTGCTTGGAAAGAACAAGTGGATAACACAGCCACAGACCCATGGCTTCCACTTCCCTTTCTCCTGCCCTTCCCTAACCCCACACAAGGCACAGCTTGACCCAAACCCAAGTTTGCTCCCATTAAAATCAACAGCAGGTTCACTGCTGATTTCAGCAAGCCCAGTATTGCCACCTTACCCCTCCCTGTGATTAACTCACATCTCTTTAATGTTCCATGTCACCAACAACAGTTGCAAAATTACTGAGTTGCGAAGGGTTGAGATCCTCAAAACTCATTTCTAAAAGGAAAACTCAGCAGCTCACTCAGTGTTGTTTTTGGGCTTTTTCTGACCTGCTACTCCAACAATAATACAATTGATGCAGGAAAAATTAGAAGTTTAATAAGATTAAATACATTATGGGAAGCACTAACAAGCCCTAACCCTGCTCCAGCTCCACGGACAGGACCATGGCCATCGTTTCCTTGAGGAGGAGCAGGGCTGTAGCTTCCAACAGTTTTGTCTTCACTGGTACACTTAAAACTCCCTTTTTTTGAAGTAAAAAGTAGTTAGGGGAGTACACCAAACTCCATCTGATTCAGTTCTCTCTATAAGAAAGGGAAATTAACAAGCTGTGCCGTTGTGGGTGAAGGTCTTCATGCTTCCCAGCATGGGCTGGGCAGCCCAGAGCCAGCTGGGAGACAAGTGCCACCCCCTGGTCCTGGAAGGTGTTGAGCACTGCCAGCAAACCCAGCCAGAGGCAAGCAAAAGGGCAGCCTCCAACAGGCAGCGAAGCAAAGCCTGCTCCCACCGTGTCCAGGGAAGCAGGTCTTCACCAGCTGTCTTGGCCAACAAGGAGGGTTTCCTGAGAGGTGCCTGGGTCATGGCAGTGCTTTCTCCTTCCAGCCCAGAGTGCCTGAGCAAGGCTCCATGGCCTGCTTAATTTAAAATTTAGTAGCTTGGGAAGTAAAGGAGTGAGAAGAAAGGCTTCACACACAACTGAGGCAAATTCAAGCCATGCTGACTGTGATCGTCTGAGAAGATCCGTCTGTGTGGGAAGCATTAGTGTCCGGCTTCTTTCCAGCTTCATTTATTGCACCAGAAATGTGAGGAGAATTTAGGATATTTTTTCAAGCACTTTCTCCAAGGACTCCTAGAGCGATTAAATGAATTCTAATCATGTTAGTCAGCACCAGCTTAAGATCTGAGAGTGTGAAGCCCTCCCCCATTCCCCTTGCAGGCTATGGTAACTTTGTTCATGGGTGGCAATAGACTGCATTGCTTGTTCACAAAATGCTGTGACCTCCAAGTCTGATATCGTGGGACCTCCCGAGACAAAAACCTTCTGCCTCAGCTGGAGCTCCTCCATTTTACTGCATTTTCCAAATAAATAAGTTCTCATTTTGGCCCTGAGTGTGAGATGCCAGACTTTTATGCCTTTCCCCTGACTCTGGCTGAGTATTTCTCACTTTGGATGTGACAACAGTGTAATTTCATAGATGATATACCAAATCTGGGTGGGAGGGGAGCATGAAACTTTCCTTTTTCCAACAGCTGCTTTCTTGTTTCAAAACTGACAGCTGTGAACCAGCAGTTTACACTCTTATCCCCAAAGTATGGTGTGATAGCAAAGGCACTGCAGTGAGACCAAATAAGCCATCAATATATGTAAAATACTATATCTTGGTAAGTGCCTGTAACAGCAGCTGAAATGGGCCAGGAAATTTGGACCAGGTTTAATCTTTGGGGAAGAAAAGGGAAACAATTTAAAGCCTAGAAAATAAGAAGCAGATATAAAGATTTCACCATAAATTGTCCTGAAGGAAACACCTCCCTTATTTGGGCAGCCAGCTCTTCAATGGTGAGAAAAACACTTTGCGTCTTCATAGTCTCTGCATCTCACTGATAACCAACCAGCATGTAACTTAATCACCCTACACCCCTTCAAAATCTTGATTAACTGGTAACAATTAGTTCTGTGCTGAAATGCCCCAGGAATTAAATGAACATAAGGTGGAAGATGTTAGGGAGGAGTTGCCTGGAGCTTTGCTCTAAGGTTTGCCCCAGTTAATGACAAAATCCCCCACTCGACACCTCACCTACATTAGGGTTTTCATCCTTATTGCACTGAAACTAGGATGTTTGGGAGATGTTGCTTAAAAATATCTCTGCAGACACTCTAGGCCTAAGAGGCAAACACTCAAGCACTTGTGTTCTTCTCTGCCCTTATAGTAACACGATGCCAGTGGCTCCAGTGGACTCACCCTTGATCTACATTGGCTTGAAGGGGAGCAGGGTCAGTTTCCTGGTTCTGGAGTCCTTAATTCTACCCATCATCTACTGCACAATACTGAGCAAAGCAGTCTTTGACTTCTCTAAATCCAGAGAAATGTCAAACAACCAGGAATTTCACCTGGCCTCGCTAGAGCTGAGGATCTAGCTTGTGGATGTGGAGGGAGGTAGAAAGAGGGCAGGGGCCAGCTCTGTTGAGCCGGTGTTAAGAAACAGTCAGACAATATATTCATTGATTTGAAAATAATTTTGAAAATAATTTAGGGATTTTCTGCTCAGCCTTGCTTGGGTCTTCCTATTATTCGGACATGTTAGAGCCTACTAGCTTGGGACAGCATCAAAACCTGCCCTTGTGCTGCTGCAGTACAAGCCTGATGGTCCCTTGCTGTCTGGTCACTGATCTTTAAAGTAAGATTCCTTTCCATCAGCGTGAGGCAACAATCACATAGTTTGAAGCCTATTATGTATATAAGACATTTACAAAAACATTTCAAATGCATTAGAAAAAAGTGTATTTTAAGAGGCTGAGAAAGCAAAAGCTCTTCCCAGCATACACAATTAAAGAGGAAAAAAATGTTTCAGGGAATATATTTTGGTATAATCAGATAACTATGCAATGCCCTGCCAGAGTAGCTAGGGCTGAGCTCCAGGAGCCTCTGCAAGGGATAAAAGGATTCACTCAGGCGCCAGCCTCCCTCCTGTCCTGTTAAGAGTCTCTCCGGACATCTCTTCAAGTTAAGGCAAGCTGCAAAGTCCTGCACAACCCTAGTGAATTGTTATCTCTGTGAAAAAACAGCAGACAGGAAGAAAGTACCAGACCACCAGCTTTTTCCTAGCAAAGTCCTTGCCATTTGTTATTTGTTAAACATGTCTGTAATCTTCCCTTTGGCTTTCTCAAGACATGAGCTTAATTAAAGAGAGCAAAATGAAGCTCAAAGGTTCATAAACCTTTTAAGTCTGTTGAGGCTCAGAAAATCTTGGTCTGGATTATGATTTTGCCCATAAAAATGTTATTTTTGTAATTCTATGCTAAATTGGGTCACACTTATTTCCTCTGTTTCATTTTCAAGGAGGGATTCTGCTTGGCCAATATTAAAAGAAAAATGAGATGCAAAGACAAGTAGCAGAAATCCCTCCCTGAAATATCTCCCCATGCAGGGCTATCAGCACCAGCAAGCAGCCCTTATCAGCAAAGGAGCCTACCTTGGACTCAGCCAGCTAAGTTTCTCAATTTAGCCAATGTCCGGACCGGGGATGTCTCCAAGACAATGATTTTAACTTGTCATTTAAGTTCAAGTGAATAATAAAAAGGCTAAAATTAACTTAACTCTGCACAGCCACGTCCACACGGATGCAAATCAGCTTGATCATACTTTCTGAAGAAAATTGGCTTCTGTTGTATGAGGGTAGATTCCAAGATAGGGAGGAAGGTTAAAATGACTCTGTTTCATCCAATAGTGTGCTAATGAGACAAAGTGATTAATTACACATCTGTAATGAGAAAGAGATTTTGTATAGACTTGAATCAGCTTTAACACATCACCTTGTAAACTGACACCATGTTCACGTATACCTACTGGCATCTCTGTGCTCTAATTACTAGTGTCTCTCTGTTAAACCAGTGTAATTAAGAGGGAGAGAGACCCTTCTTGTCTTGGGCTTCTCTTTGGCCAAAGGGAGCCTGGCTGAGAAGATTAATCATAACCAGATGGGAGCAAAAAGGACTTCCCCCTTCAGCGGTACTTCCAACAGAGGACATTTGGATCAATGACTAGCAGCATGAAGAGATGGATTAAATATCTTTCCAGCTAGAGGATCTGTGGTCACTCTCTGTATCGTACTCACCAGGACCAGTTGAACACAGCCATTTGTGGGATGACGGCAGCAGCCACCGCTCACTGAACAGTGACCCACCCTGGGGGCACAAGGGGAGTTTTGCCCTACTACATCTGGCTAAAGCTCTCTTCTAGCAAACAGAGTCAGAGCATTTGCTAGAACTGATGGATTTTTGTTCTTAGCAGCTTAACAGAAAGCTATATTATAAGAAGTTTGCGTATCCCTCCAACAGCCCAGCGTTGCAGGGTCTAATTTCCACACTGGAAATACAAATACCTGCCTAACTACAGTTGATGACTCAAGCTCTTTTCTAAAGGGAATTCATTTTTCTATGTCCTTCTTATCCTTTCAAGTTGTTTCCTGTCTGCTCACCAGCAATACAGCCTGTTTACAGCAGCTTGAAATTGTATGTGACAGCAGGAAAAAAAAACATTGAAAACACTTTGGAGGACAAGATGCTAAACTGAAACTGATGTTACGGAGGAGGAGAATAAGGAAAGAAATTCAGAAACATTTGCGGTAACAACAGCCAGCCAGTCAGCTACAGCTGAACTGGAATAGAATCTAGGTAATTTCCATTTCAATCTAGGAAGATATGAAACAACTGAGATGACCACAGCTTCAGAAACAGTTCTGCAAAGAGTGAACAATGTCAGTAAATCCAAGCAGTCAATCACTGAGTATTGCACTGGGAAGTTTTCTCATGCCAGTCCCCTGAAACTGATTACCTGCTCTTCTACGGGATTGCATTTGTTGGCACAGCTCTGGCGGTCAGCCAGCATTGTGCAACAGCTGAAGACAGCGCTGCTTCTGCCTGTGTGCATTAACTCAGGGTGAAACCCTTTGTGTCAAACACCCCACATTTCCAAAAGAGCCCCTCATATGAACGTCTTCTCCCATGTATTCCTGTTATATCACTGCATTTTGACATATTCTGATGGGTCCCATCACTTCACATTGCAAACCAGATGCACATCCTAATTATGTTCTGTAAAATGGAGAAGATGTCATAACTTGAGGTAAATCCATAAATGTGCTGCCTGGAAAGTGGCACAATTGTTCAGGCATAGCCCTCTGGGGCACAACCCCCCTCAGCCACCCATCTTGCTTCAGGTGGTAATTCTCTGTAGGACTGCCAACCCTGTACTAGCTTTTATGGGAGTGGAGAAGCTGGACTCCCATGTCAGGGATCTGCATTCACATCCTTTGAGATGAGACTAAAAAGGGAACGTAACTGTATCACTTCTATAGGGACAGTCCTTACTTCCTTGTCCCAAGTTGTCATTGAGAAATCAGCAATCAAAATATACAGGAAACGCGGAGAAGCTTCTAGAAGTGGGGAGAGGGAATTGACCTCACTGCAGCTGTCCATGAAAAAAGCAAGAGAATTCATCTAGTCCTTCCGATAAGAGAGGACTGTTCCGCACCATTCCATCTCCAGAACATTTGTATGCCACCTCATTACTTTTTAAGGAATAAAATGAATCTGTGTCAGTCTCTTCTCAGGAACTTTTCTGCTATATTTGAATTGAGTCCTCGTTGCATTATGGTTGAACTTCCATAAATAAAGGGTAAAAATCCTTTTTATTTTCTTCTTTTTTTTTTTTCTGTTTCCTATATTATTGAGTCATTGATTCTACTGGAACTGCAGAATAAAACTTGTTCTAGTTTAGGTGAGTGATGAATTCTGTCAGCAGAAACTCATAGATCAATTTGAATCCATAAATCACATTTGTGGTTTCTGTTAGAGGAGTCAAAACTTTTTGTGCTTTCTCTCAAGATAGTAAAAGTTACACCATGAATAAAATATCCATATATATCTATATATAAAACACTGGAGATATTTTTTAAACTCTCAGTCTGATGGATTCAGCATTCAGCCTTACCACAATCACCTCCTATTTTTACCAGTGTGCAATTCAACTGTGCAGTTTTGGTTTGTTGTTTGGGAGTAGATCTTTTCAGTGAATATCCTGTTGCATAGTGACCCAGTTCCAGGGGATTTTAGGGAGGAATGAGTCATCCTATGGGACATCGGTCATGCCGTAACATAGATTAAAAAAATCCCACTTTGGACCTGGATTAAATATCACTGGAAACACATCAGAATTCATATTATGGCTTACTACAAGGAGAGTGTTTGTTGCACAAGCAGCAAAACTATCAGAGGAGCTTGCTTTGATCTCTTCTTAAGGCTTTCAGTTTCGTGAGGCTTGTGGGACTGATGTCTCTGTGCACAGGACAATGGATATATCTGGAGATGAGGAGAAAATTAATGCCTAAGAAAAATATCTTGGCAGCGTGCTGGTTAGCCTAAGGCGTCTCATTGCAAGACATTTTTTAATGCCTGCAGTAAGGTCATATCATGTAAGATTGTTACCTCACTGCATTTATCTCAATTAAATTCTGCCCTATCAACACTTCGTCCCTGGAGCAAAGTGTGACAAGATGTTCATAGCTTCTGAGTCTATGCCATTGAAATGCACATCTGGAATGGGAGCTGAACACACTGAAAATATTTCAGTTGATATGAAACTAAGCAACATTTCTACTTAGCAACAAATGGCTGTGAGCACATCACTGCCATGCCCAAACCTCAATCTGCTGCAGCCAGGAAAATCACATTTATAGCCATACCAAGTATGTTGCTTTTGAAGAGCTGAGAAAAGAGCAAAATGGGTTTTCTAGCTAACATAGATAGATGAAGTACACTTCCCTATGAAATTACTGTTTGGCTACATAGGGCTTGATATTTTTTCAGAAAGGTAAGAATGGGTAAATAGAAGTAGAATAGTCTCCAGCAGCTGCTAACAGCTAACATGGCTAGCAGGGCTCCTCATCATCTGTTCAACACCATTCTGTCACAGTTCTTGGTGCACTTGAGGCTGGTTCCTCTCCCAAACACCTTCTCCAGACAGGGAATTACAAAGGTTTATTTTGGCCCTAAGAAACTGACAATTTCCAGAAAGTCCTAGACACAGATGCATCTCAATAGTGGGGATCTCAGAGGACAAGCAAGTGGGAGCATCCTTCACTACAGAAGTACTGACACGTTCAAGTTCTGCCAAACTTTGTCCACACGAACAGCTTGCTGATTTCTAAGTAAATACCACCTGTGAGGTTAAGAAGCTTTCTTAACTCCACTTTAACCACCCCAAGTCCCCAGCAGCAGAAAAACTACAGCCACTCAGTTTTGCACCAAAAAAGCTGTCACCAAGTGACCTCAAATTGATGACAGCCTTCAATAATGAAATCTGTCATGCTGCACTCTAGACCCAAACATGCTCTTACCCAAATATACTTGAACAAAAACGTTGATTGTGGGATTCTTTGGGTTATTTTTTTGAGTGTGTATGTGACATACAGTCCTGCTTGGGGGGTATAGAAGGACCCTGAGCAAGTCAGTGCTTTAGTCTGGGGTTCTGACAAGCACTAGCATCGTGCCCAGCTGGAATAAATGCACAAGATGCTCCTAGAAATGCAGTATTGCTGACAATAGCTCAACTGCAAGAATAAAACGGGTCTCTGGGTCCAGCCAACTTGACAGTGCCTGCCCTCATTTCCCCTCTTTGTAGCCAGGTACATGTATTTCCTCAGGACATGTACAAAGTATAACCTGTGCACCGGGCATTTATTCTGTGGGATGGGAATTTCAAACAGCGGTTAAGGTGCCTAACAGCTGCCTCTTTATGTAGAGCTAATAGCTACTAACCTGACAGTCTTTGGTCTCAGATGATGTCAGACCCTGGCTGTGCCAAGGATCAAATGATACTCCTGCCTCCAGGGACCATCTCTATCATGTAGGGCTCCCTACTCTTTTCCCCGGCATTACAAAGTGATCATATTGCACTCATATTCTGAAAAGCAGGGAGTGATTTCAGCTTTCCTTAGTAAGCAAGAAGCTAAATCTATGCATGATCTAAACAGAGCAGGGTTTTTCCAGTTTCTAAACAGTTTAAATAACATAGATGTTACTGTCTTGGCATCTCTTCTAGTTTTCCTTGTATTTATTGCTCTTCTACCCAGATAGGAGTTTTCCCAAGCAGCCATAAATTCTGAGACTGGAAATATCTCAACAGCAGGGGAGCACAGACAATCATTTCTATTTCTGCTCATGGTTTCCATCTTGGAGAGAAAGATGCCATTTCTCACTTCTTTTTTTTAATTTTCTGGAAAACATTTTTAAAAAGGTTTCAGCTTTTGAGAATTTTCGGAAAGTCTTTTCCTTGGTATGCCTTGACATTTTTTCCACGAAGTTATCAATCTTCACATGAGAGAACAAACAGTTTAAGTGTGGGTAACACCATGCTTCAAAACTGTGCTTTCTGGAGCACCATTCCATGACTGTTCCATGACTAACTGACATCTCCTGCACATGTAAGGCACTGCTGGAAACCTAACTGTCCATTCAGTTATCTGCACACAAAGAACAGTTGGTTTGAGTGAGGAAGTGAAAGCATTATAGAGAGGACATTAGAAAAAGATCCACCTTCTCCTTCTTGGGAAAAACCAGACAATACGCTAAAAGGAATGAATAAAACACACTGAAGAGTGAATGACTGTCATCAATGCATGTTATATGAAGGCATAAACGCACACTTATAACAGAGAGAGTGGTGGTTTAGGCAGCTTTGCTTTTTCCTGCTTTTAGTCACTTATCAGTAGACCATAAATTCATCATCTAATACTGGATTTTTGTAAATTTATTTTAGCTGTGTTGGTTGGACAAACTGCCCTTTTCTGGGGAATACCTTACACTCCCTACAAAAAAAAAAGACACAACTCTCTGCCTCTTCTGGTTGGCTGCCTCTATTGCTTGCATGACAAGCACGCTGAGATCCTGTACTGAACCCATAACATGATATGCACATCTGAAAACATAACTCCTGCCCTGAAAATTTAACTCCAGTTAAAGAGTGCTCAGAGCATCACCAGCAACATCCTACAGTTAGGGAGACTGCACTAAAATACCTGTGCTCCATTCCCATCACCAGACCAGCTGCAAGTAAATTATCACAGAAAGTGCTTGCAGGGCCATGAGTGATTTAATAAAGCCATCAGTCAGAATAATATAAGGAGCATGCACATAACTCCACTTTCTTTGAATCTGGTCGGCACTTTATTTTACACATCCCTTGCCTTTAGAGGTTGGTTTGGATAGCACATACAACCCTCTTTCAAAGACAACACAAATTCAACCAGTCTGGACCTGGTGAATATAAAAAAGGAATGTTCTCTAGAGTTTTTGGGAGTTCCCAGTTCATGAAGGAAACATGCATTGGGGTGGACTTCAGAAAGACTGAGATGATTGTAAAGGCAACAGCTGTGTTGATGCCAAAATCAATTTGTTTTGACCTGGCTTTAAGTCATAATTGTACTGCTACAATAGTGTTGTTTAGATGGGTTAAATGCACATTTCTGCAGCATGAGACACTCTCATTTTGACAAAATACTCTATTTGAGTTAACTGGATTTAAAACAATTATTTGGTGACACTGACAATATGCTTTTAACTATTTTAACTATAGTAATGATTTTAAAGTTACTCTCTCATTTTCTCTCGGTTAAGGTCATTTATTTTACCTAAACATAGAGGAATGTTTTCCTTCTTAATCAGGAGCAGAGGCTAACCATGGAACTCTGCCAGGCTGAGCCCCACAAAGAGCACATGCAGTTCACGTCACTGCACTGCAGACACCACACGAGTGGGGTGAGCTGTTCAGGGCTGAGTACTGGGGCGTATCTGAGCAGAGAAACCACTCCCTTCTGATCTATTGGACTTGGGGAAAAGGAATAGTGAAGAAGGCTCGTGAAATAAAATCACTTTAAAATATCCCTACTGCAAAGTTAGGAGGAGAAGAACCCAGGTCCTGTAATGTATAGGATAGGACAGGGTCCCACAGCACCCAGGCTTTTCCTCGGGGCAACCTATGCATCCTGATGGGCCATGATGGTTTCCTGGACACCCTCACTCCGCAGCTCCCTCTCTCCAGCCCATCACCCCAGCACTCTGAAGCGGATATTCATGGGGTGATGTCTATCCCACACTAGCCACAGGCGCTGGAAAGTGATACCCTGATGCACAGCACTGGGAGAAGCGTTGTGGCTCCGGGGGTGCTGAATGTGTGAAACAGCCCTCTGCCCTTGAGAGCTTCCCCATGCTTGGCTGAAGAGGATTGTCCAGCTGACAGCTCCTCTGAGGAAGGCAAGGCATGCCCCATGCCCTTCCAGCATGGAAGGGTGGCCAACATCCCCTCCCCAAGGCATTTCTTAAACTACTTAACATATATTTGCATTCATATGACATCTAATGTAATTTAGAGACCTAGAAAGTAACTTATTGTTGAATTCATAAGCCCTAGAAAAAAGCAGCATCACAGAAACTCAGCTGTGTGGGCCTCATATGCTCCTCGCAGGCAAATGGCCTTTACCATATTGTGATATCCAATAGAAGTAGAATGGGAATAAAACTTCTCACTTTATCTTTAAAAAATTCAGTCTAATCAGATCTGGCAGAAAAATTATTTACTTTCAGTCATATACAGAACACAGCTACAGGGCAAACTTACCTGGATGATTTGTGTGTATAGTCCTCTATCTTCACTTGTCTCAGTTTCTTTTAAATCTTAACCTTCAGGCTGTGTGACCTGATTAATCCTTAGTCTCAGCCTAAGCACAACATTATCGTAATGTTTCTCAGCCTCACAAGAACACCTCAACTCAGGTTTAGCCAATTTTTTCCTTCCCAGGAAAACACATATGAGTTCAGTTTTTCCAGAACACTAAACATTTCTTTCTGCAAATTTTTAGCCTGTATTACATTAGCAATTGAAGTTCCCCTCAGCAACAAAACCATAATAAATGTTCAGTTTCCATTGCACAAAGGGAAAATCGGAGTACAGTCTGCTTTGCTTCCTTTGCCTGTGAACTAATGAACACAGACCATAAATGACTGTCTGCAAGACATAGTTATCTGTCCCTGCAAAAGGAACATAGGCTGCAGGAGAAAATGAGATTGCAAGAAAGAGGGAAGCTGGAGGATTAATAATTACAGGAAAGGAAACTCATTTAGGAGCCTAACATGATCATTACATAACCAAGCTTTGTTCAAGACTGTTCAGATGATAAAGCAGTACACACTCAGAACCAGCTAATGACTTGCTTGAAATGCGTTAGAAGCTGAAGGGTTTTTTAGCATGAGCCGTGACCAAACCTTGATCAGGGTGACTGATATTATGAACTGATTATTATTAAATGTGGTCTGTACACACAAAGAGTGCTTTCCATTCGCCAGGAAGGAAGATGGCTCTTATCTTGCTGAGGAGGTTTGTCTTTAGAGGGCATATCTGAATTTTCTAAGTCTTGTTCTTTCTGCTGCGCATCTCCTCCAATCCAACAGTCCCAACAGGGGAGCACAGCCTGTTTCACTCCTCCAGCAGCAGGAGCGAGTCTCAGCTAGTTCTGCTTCTAAATCTGCTCTTCCAAAAACAAACTTCCTTTTAAGAGTCAACTAGCCAGAACGGCCAGCTCAGGCCTCAACCACACTCCACATTATCCCCCACCCAGCTCAGCAATCAAATACCCTTCTCTGTCCCAGCGGGTGGATGGATGTCAGGCTGTCCGTCTTCTGCTAGATGGCGGCAAAGCCAAAAAACCTGTGGCTTCACGGCTTGTTTTGCCATCAGTGAATGATGCTCATGGTTTTCATGGTCTTCCTCCCTAGTAATCCTTCTGTCTTGGGGTGACTTTATAATGTGTATCCCCTATCACTACCCTATGCCCACCAATCTTTTCTGTGTCTTTAAACGGAGCCTGAGAAGGACAGAAAACAAACTTTTCAAAGCAGTTGTTTCAAGGACACTGAGATACGCTCCTCTGTTTCTGCGGTACCCTTGGTTTTTTTTCCAGCTCTTTTTTCTCCCAGCGAGAGACGGAGGGTTGAATTTCGTTTTCCTAGGATTTTTGGGGTTTTTTGTTCTTTTCTTCTCTTCTGGACTGTTTCAACAACATCTGAACACATCAGGAGAATTTTCCCAGAGGCCCGGGGAGGGTGGCCCCTCGCCGACCAGCTCCTAGGAGGGGAGAGACTGCACCTACAGAGGACCTCTGAAATCTTCTCAGGTTTTCTCTCCACAGAGAGATCGATCTCATTATTTAGCAATACTATTCCCCACCTGTGTGTTTGTTAAATAAATAGCTTGTTATCTCTTTCACTTTCCTTCGAGGAAATTTTTTTATTTCCCGAACCTGGGGGGAGGGGTGGTTGCAACCTGACTTCTATCAGAGGATATTCTCCTCCAAATTTGTCCAAACTAGGACACCTTCCCGGTAAAGGAAAGCAGCCCCATTCGCTTTTTCATGGTCCGTTTCATGCCATTCCAGACACACAGCCATCTCCCCATATCTCCATGTATGTCTCCCTTCTTCGTGGTGGAAATGAACCCATTTAGCCCCAATACAAAAGAACAGAAGAACACGGGGAAATGGAGGCATGATAATAACTGTATGCTTATCAACATAGAAACAATGTTGAACTACTCTAATTGTTTTTAGCTCCTCTTTATTTCCATGGTACTGCTATTCCTTTTGGCAAAAAATACCCAAAAAATATGCTCCTTGATGATGAGAGCTTGGGAAGCAATTGAAGGATGACAGATGTGAATTAAACCTGCACATCTTTTGTGACCTGCACTACTTACAGCACTGCTCAGCTTTTGATTTCCCTTCTTCAGGATCTCCATCTCAGTATTGTCTTTGAAACCTATCACTGATACAGGTATCTCATTGCATCTTTGTATTGTTAATTCATTCAGCCCTGAAGAACAAGGAGGATGTCTATTTCGTTTCACCATTTCACTTTTTGAAAATTTCCCTCTCCTGTCTGTAATGGAAACTGGTTTTGTTTCACTGTTTGTTTTTATCTTGCTTTTTTCTGTATGCTAGACTGTATCCTGCTTTCCTCCAATTGTACTTAAGGGAGACAAAGACTTAAAGGGAAAAATGAGTTTGAACACTAGCAAAATCATACAGGGATAACTCTGAAACTAAGGAGATGTCTATATGACTACTTGAAACATCTGTAAACCATAAGGTAGTTAGAGTAAGCCTTCCTTCTTTCTCCCAAACTGTTCCAACCTGTTCACTTTCTGGTTTTTGCTGAACGACAGCAGAAATGAAATGGGATATTTATGCCAAAAATGCATGATTTTTTGTTTCAGGCAAGAATAATTTTGTCTTTTCATAGTAAAGCAATATTGGCTCACTTCTTACCAGAACAGACATCCTTTCTTTCCATTAACTTCTGCATGTTCTGCCTCAGGTGAGTGGTTAGTAAAGAATCAAAGTTGGATCAGTTTATTTATCCAAATAATCCTATTAAGAACAGTGGGGAGTCCAAAGGCTGGTAAGAAAAATAACCCACTTGTTGAAATGTCTGGACTAAGTAAGAGAAAATGAGTCCCATCTGTTTTTTATATATTCTTGACGCAGAATGAATAGCCAATGCAGGAAAATATATTTCTGGTGTGTTTTAAAATCATCATTTAAAACTAGGAGGCCATTTTCAGACAGTAGGGAAAAAAGGATTTTCTGGACATGAATACTCTACCAGATTCCTGGGTTTTAACAGTAGGGCATGGGGATTCAGTTTGACAGAAACTATCACTGAGCAGTAGGTTTGCTACACTTGGAAAAATGGACTTCTCTTTTTCCATGCAGCTTTTAAACAGCTGTTTTTATAGGTACCACCAAGGCGGTAGATTGTGTCTCCTAAATGTATTTAATTATATTTAATAGCACTTCATCTCAGACATTACAAGCTGGGAATGAAGGGAATGCCTGCGAATGAAGAGAGATGCCAGCCCTGGAGAAGAGAGAGCAATGGGGAGAAGTTACTCCAAAACAGGATCAGCCCCTGGTCTAATTGATTATTTTTTTCCCCCAGTTTCTGACCAATTCCATAAAATAGAATATTATTTCTTACATATGCATTTCAAGAAAAAATAATGGAAAAATGCCAGGAGAAGAAAACAATTGCCAAGGCACCCATCTGAACAACTACAGCATTACAGATCCTGTTATAGTTAATAGCAACTGGGATTAGAAATGCCACAGAGTACCCTCCTGCCATTCTTTTACAGACAAATCTTCTGGGCTCTTCCAAAGCAGTGCCTTCCAAATTGGGTCTGTAGCACTGATTTCCAAGGAGACGTATGTTAAGACCCAGTGTTGACAGGCAGGATTCAAAGCCCCTATCACTTTGAATAGGCTTTTGGCACTGTGAACATTTTGGATCAACATCATCGTCTAGTGGATAAGTAGGGCAGGAGAACCTATTTGTTTTTAAATATTGAATTACTGCAGCTTAAAGCCCCGTGAGTCTCCAAAACATTCTCCAGAACCAGTTTGGGCAGCCAGCATTCCCGCAGAAGCTTTGTGTTACATCCTTGTGGCCTCTTTCTCTCAGCTGTTCATTTGCCCAGGCTGTGCCAGGTCACCCCGGGGACTGGAGCAGCTGGGAGTGCACCGAGGCCCTGGATCCCTGGACCCCGCCGTTTGTGCCACAGGATGTGTGGTAGTGCCACACAAAAAAAACGTGTGGGCATCGTACAGAGTGTGGGTGCCAAGATGATGCCTTCCAGGTCCTGCCAGTCGCCCTGGAAACAGCCTGCACCCGATCAGTTTGGGCACGCTCTTCAGTCTGGCCAGACACCGGCCTGGTCTCCAGGCAGACTGGGGGACATCGCTCAGGCTCAGTGCCGGTGCAGCCACGGCCCCTCCACGTCATTTTCTTTGGCATCTCATGCACAACAAGCAAAAAGTAAAACAAATGGAAAACCACAGCCCTGAAATATTCCTGAAGGCCAGGGCATTAGCACACTCCTCACTTTATGTGAAACCTTCAAGTAGCTTGCAATAAATTCCCACAAACCAGCACAGAGCAAAAACTCCTCACCCCGCCTGCTCACCTGCACAGATGTTGCCTTCCTGCACACAGGCACACGGGTGTCCTTGGGAAGTAAAAAAATGCTCTGTGCCTCTTTGGGGAAACAAGACAGCAAGCTATTTATGCAAAAGAAAAAATGCACTTCAAAGTCGTTCGGAAACACTTGGCTACACGACAGTGGCCATTGTTGCTGTCCCCTGTGCCAGCCTGTGCTGGGCCAGACGTGCTCTGGCTGCTGGAGGCTGTGCAGCTGCTCCAGGTTCCTGGTGTTGTCTGGCGGAAAGGTTGGACGCTGCAGATGGCAGCACCACACAGGCAGCCACCGCTGCCCATCGCTGCCCAGCCTGGCTGGCTCTCCCCGTGGCTGGGGCACTTGCTCTGCAGAAGAGATCTTCTGAGTAGTCCAACAGTTACGTGTCTCCACACTACTTATTTCTGCCTAGATGAACTAAGAATTTGAATTTCTTTTATATAATATACGTCTTCCAGGTGATTTCCAGTGAGATGGAGCCCACTTCGTCTGGAGCCAGGCTTATATGGCCATCTGAGTCATCCCTGATTAATCCAATACCTTGAGTCTCTAGGGGGAAATTTGGGTCCTTCAGGAATGTGTGGAAAGTTTCAGGAGTGTAACACTGGAAAATGAGGTAAATACAATCTACTGAAAGGCAACAAATGTGTTAATTCAGTTAAGCGTTTGGGATTTTCCTTCCATTTTTTCAAAATTTCCCTTTCTGTTTACACAAATGGATCACACATCCAATCGATGCACAATGAAAGGAAGAAGGATTTCCTACACTTAGAGGTACTTTTATACAGACACAGAGTGTACACTTTGAAACACGGAAAGAAGGAAACTAACACTCAGCATGTGCTTGCAACTTCAAACAAGTGGGTATCTGTATGAAACAAAAGCTAAATGCGTATTTGCACATCTGAACAGGAAAGACGGCATCTTTTATGGGTGCCAACATCTTTATTTCATAGAAACAACTCTTGAGCCTTGGGATGTGTTTTCTAGGCTGACAGCAGGAAAGAGGATTTCCAGGATGCAGACAACCTCCTTTAGCACTGCAGGAGTCATGGCACAGTCCAGCCCTGGTCTAGGGAAGGTGAACAGTGGAGAAAGATGGACATTTTCAGATGGAACCTGAGGCAAGCTGAAAAACACCGACTGCCACATGGAATTAGCTTGATTTACTGAACTCTTTAGTACAGTTTTAAGAAAATCTTCCCTGATGTCATTACAAAAGCTTGTCTCTGTGGTACCCCTTTCTGTTTCTGTCCATACACTAGCAATAAATACTTTTCTTGAAGTATGACACAACTAGCATGTCCAGAAAAATTCCTGGTGAGTGCGATAAATGGAAGAGGAGACATCACTGCTTTCCTTGGAATGGGAGAAGAAAGACAGTGCCATCTTTCAGAAGTATTTGGAGATGGTGCTGAGAAATAACGTGATTGAATCAGCTCAGGTCCAAGACGAGTCCACGTGAGCTGCTGGTAAAGAAACCTTAGGGAGGCAGTCCAACCCTAAGGAAAACTAAATGTTATTATCCTCAACACACCTACTGTGCAAAACACTGCACTGAAGGATGTTACCCTCACCATCTCACACCCTTCTGAAAGAGCCAGCTGACAGGGGGCACAGGGTCAGGGAACTGCCCACCAGCTCACACCTGTGTTGGGGAATACACCTGGTGCAGGCAGCTTGCTGCAGGTGGAGATGTAGACTGAGGTGCAGGTCGAGCTCTGGGTGGGAGCCTGAGACAAGAGGCCATGAACTGCCAAACCTTTGGATAACAAAGTGCCCAAAGACCAGAGGGGTCAGCCGGGTGGATGGACACTGAGGGAGAAAGAAGGAGCGGAGGTCTGAGGAGAAGAGCAAGACTTGTGCACAAGTAGACTGTGAGGGTATAAAAGCCATGGGGTTCCTTGGTTGGGGGCTCTCTCTTTGGAGACACCAGCTCAGGCTGTTTCTGTGTTACTACGCCATGAATAAATGGCTTTATGGAATGAGACATCTGAGATGCTGCTGTGGGAAACCCGGGGTCGAACCGGTCAGGAAACCTGGTCTGAGTGTAAATGGGGTGTGCAGGGAGCCAAGCAGGGCGCCCATGGGCTCACTGGAGCTGCCCCCTGAGAAGAGGCTTCGGTCCCAGTGGTGAAAATCTGTGGCATTGAGAGTGTGATGGCCAGAGAGCCATGTGCATGGTCAGACTGGAAAGTTGCCTTAACACTTGCATGTCCAGTGGGATTGGATCATCCAGAGACTGAAAGCAGACATACGTAAAAGAAAGAGGTGGGGAAGCAAGAAGGTAAGTGCTACTAGATCCCTACGGCAGGTCTTTTCCCACGTAATTTATGTCTGAGTCTCAAACAGCTAGCAACGGAGTCATTGTATATGTATGTACAAAGAAGCTCATGGAAATCTTGGAAGTCTGTTCCCTCAATACATGCAACCGATGCAGGAAACCATACTGCTCTCACAGCCTGTCTGACGCCTCCAAGAAGGAAAGAGAGGGAAGAAAATGAAGTGGGAACAGCTGCAGCATGTTGACAGTATTAGGCTGCTGTGCAGGCTCAGCCGTGGAACTATTTTTCAAGTTCAGATCTTACCCTAAGATAATCTCTTGCCCATCTGTCCACAGCAGAGTCACTGAGGTTACTGACTCCTTCGTTTCCTCTGTAGCACCCTCTAGACTGGAGAGAGTAAATCAGCAGTGTGTCAGCCCTGGGCTGGCTCATAGCATCAAACCATACAACCAACAAAGTTAACCACAGCTTGCAATCTTTCCATAGAAAAATATCTAGATCCTGGCTTTCATACCAAACTGAAAATTTTGGAGTGTCTCCCTGAGTCATCCAAGGCTTCCTGAGCATCCAGCAAGAGAAAAACAGTCTGAAAGAGTAATTCAGGTTGCACTAGAACTAAATTGCATTCCAGAGTCCCTTGACTACAGGAATAACAGAACTTAAAGCATTTAGACTCTTAATTTAGATTCCTCGTTAAGTGCCTAGGATGTGATGGGATGAATTTGGGCAAAGGTGTTCATGCCACTGCAACAACAGAACCCTGAGAGGATTTCTGTTGTGTTTTTGTTTGGAGAAAGGCTAGCTCATCATTTTCCCACGAGCTTTGATCTCATCTCAGTGGCTCTGCTCAAGTCACTAATCCCCAAAAGCACAAAGCATTCATTCCATTTTCAATTTAGAAAGAGAGTGGGCGTATAAATGAGTGTACCAAAATGGGTTTTGGGTAACCAGAGCAAGACGGAGAAAATAATTTCAAAACCCTGTTCTCAGCAAGGGGTGTGCTCCTTTATCATCTCCCATGATTCAGAGGAGAACGTCAGACTTTGTGCTGCTGCTGTAAAGGCTCAGTGTTTAACAAGACGTACTGTTCTTTTCCTGAGGACACCTCCAATACACAAAGTGTATTTTAAGGAATCATTGCTTTTATTAACTGCAGTTATACAGGCCAGTAATAAAAACTAGAAAGGACTATTACCCAGTCCCTCCCAGCTATCAAGACTCATAACAACCAACATAAATTAGCTAAGCTATAAAGCAAATAGTTTTAAGACAACCAGAAATATCCAGGGTAGGAGTGTGACTGGCCCAACTCCCAACTTTCACACACCACATTCATAACCTTCTGCCTACCTTATGATTTCATGGTAAATGTTCTTGCCTGGAAAGGGAGATGACCCTATGTGGAAAATTAAAGTACTGTCTAAATTCAACACTGATGTATACCTAGAGAGTGGAGTATTTCATACATATCTGCTGGGAAAAAACCATTAAGTTATTTAAAGTCTAAGCTGCTGTTGATACTGAAGCTATAGGATCATGGATATGTGGGTTGGAATATACCTTTAAATGTCATCTACCCCAGTTTCCTGCTCCAAGCAGGACTATTGCCATCCCAAGACTCTTCCTAATGGAAAACTACATTAGGTCTTGTCTTATTTGCAAGTGAGATAGGGGTTGACATATCTGCAAAGAGAGTGCCCTGTCAGCATCCATCCCCCATAAACACCCAGGACTTTTTGAGCAGGACTACCACTAGTCAGACACTTCCCAGCCTGTGCTGATACATGGGGTTATTCTGCAAACAGGTGCAAAGCTCTGCATTTCTCCTTGTCAAACTATTTGAGCTGTTTAGGTTGGCCTAGTCCTTATGTTTAGCAAAGGTGTTTTAGACTGAAGCTCTGCCACTCATCTTGTCAAATGTTTATTTAATTAAATATCTTATATAAATTCACTGATGGTTCATCCTGTGTAATCATTCAGGCTGCTGATGAAAATGTTAAGCAACACCTGTAGTACTCCTCTCATAAGTGACCACCAACCAGATGTGAGTCATCCTTTGAGCCCAGATGTTCAGCTGCTCTTCAGTCCACCAAGCATTTTGTTTCTCTAGCCCTTATTTCTTCAGCTTCCAAATGAGAATGCTGTAGGTGATGGCACCAAAATCATTAATAAAGTCACAGTGTATTGCATACATGGCTCTGTCCTTCTCCACACAGTCACACTGTTGTAGAAGGCAATCCATGTTGGCTGTTTCTGAGTACCTTCTTGCCCATCTCATGTTTGTAAATGGATTCCAAGAAGACATATCCCATAATATTTTCAGGAACAAAAGTGAAGTTGGCTGGCCTTCACAAAGTGAGGTTTCCTAGGTAATTTCTTCCCTTTTCCACTTCTTAACGATTTACTACAAGTTTTTTTGCTGTTGTCACAGACCTCTCCCAATCACCAGATTTGTCAGAGAGAACAGGCAACACACTGTGAAATCATGTAAGCCAATTCTTTCAGCACTCAGGAAAATTTCATCCAGCCCCTCAGGTCTGGATACATCCAGGTTCTCCAGGCAGTACCGACTGTGCTGTTCCCCCAGTTCTGCCTGTCCTTCCAGTCTCTAAGTTGGGCTGATGTACACAGTGGTCTGGGAGCAGGTTTTGCTTGTGAAAACCAAAGCAAAAAGTTGTTTGAGTTTCGCAGCCTTTTCCATATTGTCCAAAACTAACTTGCATCCTCCAACAGACCTGCATCCACTCTTGTAACGAGCGTGCTTGTAGGATTCCTGGTATCCTTAAGATCCCTCACTAATAACAGCTCTAACATCCAGGACTTCGACCTTCCTGATTCTGTGTGTACACATTCAAGCAATGGTTTCACTCAACTCCTTTGCTGCCTGCGCTTCCATTAGCACCTGGTATATTCCATTTTGTGTATAGTTTACCAACTTTCATCCTGAATGCTGACATGGAACCACTTCTAAAGCATACCCTTTTTTAATAACATGATCTGTTTGTTATGTAAACAAGCCCATTGTACCTTCATGGGTAGGATGAATACCTCAAGCAGAAGTTGTCTGCTTCTGTCTTCTGATGCTGTCTCAAGAAAGTATGACCCACGAAGATGTAACATTGACATCTTATTACACTGCAGCTTTTGGTGCCTTGCACATTCTGTAGTCACTTATTCTTGTGCAAAGCTGACAGAATAAATAAATGAAAAAGCTAGCAAACCCAAGGAGTCATTGCAGTTGTTTATTCATTTTTGTTTCTCTCTGATTTCAAGCAATTGTAGTTGTTTATTCATTTTTGTTTCTCTCTGATTTCAAGCACTGAGTAGTGCAGAGTCAGGCCTCCTATATTAAATCACATTCCTAAAGGATACTTATAAGAATGTATGCATTTACTTGTAGAGCATTCGAGAAAAAGTTCTCTAGTGCAAAAAAGAACAAGAACTTATCCTCTCTTGGGAGGGGAAGGCCATAACTATCTAGCCCTTGTGTGCAAAGACTTGGTGTGATTATAAAACAGATACAACCTCAGGGAACTCACAGAGTTTCACCAGAATCTGAAACTATCGGTATCCTGGCAGTGTCGACGTCCGTCTTCTGTCTTGGTAGTTCAGTCTTTCATTTTTACATAATCTGTAAAGATATAAAATACTTGCTGCTTTTTTTATTTTTCTTTTTTTTTTCTTGTGTGTGTGTGTGTGTGAGAGAGAGAGAGAGAGAGAGAGAGAGATTCTCAAAGAGATGTCTGGCAGGACTTACTCTGCCCTATCATCCTACTCCTTCCCAAAAGCATATGCTTTAGCCAGAAAAATTAGAGAGTATAACAGAAGTAAGGGTGTAAGGGCTCTACCTCTGGTTACATTTTCATTGAGAATAAAATATTTTTTTCCTGCTTGTATCCTGCACCTCAGATTGTGAAAATCAGAATCCTGTCATCCTTGGAAGTAGGGTCTCCTGCAGTCTTAACAGCTTTTTGGGTCTTCTTCCTGTCTCTTAAATCACTCTGAGCACCTTTAACAGTGCTGTGTTTGTTGGCCTCTTGCCTTATCTTATACACACACAGAGTTTCTTTAACTCCTTTCAAAGGGGCTTTTGAGGTTTCCTTTAGCACTTTGGATATCAAGTTATCCATTAATACCCTTTGCTGAGGCTAAGCACTCAATGGTTATACTTAGCATTGTTTCTCCAGCCTCCCTCCCTAACCAGGATGTTTATTTTCCATAAGACTCTTACAAGTTTAATCTCCTCACTGGAATTTGCATTTGTCTAGCAAACACAAATTCCCTCCCACTGGCACCCGCTAGCCTCTAACAAGGTAAGCCGTTCTTACAGGATGTCAAGCTCCCCAGCAATAAACAAAATCTCTTCTACCCAAGATCCCTTCGGCTTTTGCAATATGCTGGCTTTGGAAACATATCATTGGGGGTGCTTTTTGAAGGGCCTTGAAGGTGCTCAGTTTGAAGAAACAGTCAGTACAAGCTATCTTAGCCTGCTTCAGCCAGCTGGCCGTGACTCTTGCCAAGTGGAACTGCTGTTTACCAAGATTTACCCTTCTTAGCAGAATTTTTGTAAGGACTTACCAATTATGGGGATTAGTCCTGATTTGAGCTCTCAGGAGACCAGACACCAGTACAGGCACATCCCTGCAATCCCCAGTGCAGAGGAAGAACCAGCTCCTTCTGCACCCTAAGCTTGCCCCTGTTTGAAGGCTCAACCTGCTCCACCAGTGGGAACCACAGGTTTCTGGGGCTGTGCTCAGGACAGCAGCAGCCACCACCATCCCCTGGCAGGTGTGTTATGCCCAGTTCAGAGACAGTAACTCCTTCTCCAAGACCTCAGCTCTGCAGCTTGAACAGGAGGTTCTAGTTCAATTCCCCAAGCGCATGCCAAGCGCTGGAAAGGGAGTCTGTGGCTGTTATACTTTGCATACACTGTGCTGGCAGGAGCACTTGTGTTAGCATGGCTGCATCTACACTACGACTGCTGCTGGCACTGATCTTTTGTACAAAACACATGCCTCTGCCCCAGCCAACATTCCTACTGCAGCCAACATTTCCAGGATAAGCCTAGCTGCAGCTCCCAGGCGGCTGTAATCATACACAGCCGACGGTGTCTGCCTGCTCTTGGGTGCAAGCTTTGTCCTGGAGCACGACGTTCTAGCAACGGCTCAGCAGTAATGCTTAACCAGGCAAGGGAATGCTTCTGGGTTTTTCCATCCTTCAGCCTATAGAAATGATCTCGGAGCAACAGTAGATTTACTCTCATTACATCACTACGAGGATTCCTGCCTCACTGTAAACCTTTCCTGGACCTCAGAGAGAATGGAAAGTTTGAACGAGTGATGTTTTTAAAGCAAAATCATTCCAAAATACCCACCTCCAGCCCAACAAAAGAGGTTTGGCACCATCTGTCACAATCTAACCAGCTTCCAGCTGCACCTGAGCATGCTTGTGAGAAAAAGCCATGCTGAGAGACAGCTACTGTCACATACAGCTAAGGAAAATGAAATACAGCGAAACGCTCTGCTTCTCACCTCCCACTGATTCCCCCGTGATAAATTCTTCCAGAAAATTAATTAAAGTTCTTTGTGTTTTCAATTCTATATTTGGCTGGAATTCTTTGCACTTGACATATTCTCTAAGTGTCACAGAAGAGAAGTGTTATAAATTGTTGCATGTTATGTTGCAGAAACAATTTCTTCCCAAGGCAGTAAAATTACACTCACTCGAGCCTAATCAGGCTATCTCCTAGGGCTTGCACTAACAGAAAACTTCCTGAGGCTAAGCAAATGTTCTAAAGAGATTAAATACGTGCTACAGTGATGGTTATATACAGTCAGTGTGAACAAGTCCAGCTACCTGAAGCTTAAAGACACCCCTCTGAGGGGTGCCCACTTCAGATGGACAAGGACAAACAGATGGATCAATCAAACAACAGCAACTCCCAATACAGTCCGGCCAGGGGTAAGGAAGATTGGGAACTACCTGTCTTAGAAGGTCTCCAGCTGCTCCACTTATGCTGGCCTCAAGGCAGGTCTTCTCCAAGTGAAGATGGTAACTTTTAGTGTCCAGTCTTTAAACCAAGTGCACGAGAGCTCAGCCTAAGCTGTGATTTATGGCTGCTTTATATCATTGCCAAAGGGCTGCCACCAGGCTCACAGGCGCCAGGACAAACTGTTGTACAAGTCCATAGGAAGGAAGACTTTGTGATGAAGACGAAGCACAGGTGTTAATGGCAGTGATGTCCACGGAAAATGGAAGGGAACCCATCCATTTATCGCTCAGGATGTAAAACAATAAATTCCCTAAGGGAATTTTCCTATACATGCCCAGGATTTTCTCAGCTTTTTCTTTTTAGCTGGTCTCTTAGTCCCTGCCCAGCGATAGTGTGCATAACACCATTCACCTAATTCTGGCTAGGATTTAGCTTTTTTCCACAAAAACTGGGCTTGTGGGCCACAGTACATAGAACAGAGCCGCCAGTAGTGTCTTCTCAACAGGCAAACAGACCTAAAACCACAACAAGCTGCTGCAGTAGTGACCAGCTTTCAGCTGGCTGCCTTCCCGAGAGGGATTTACAGTCCTCTATTATGCCAGCATTGGAGGCTAAGAGGCAGAAACCTGAGCTAGCCAAAAGGAAATGTTTAAAGGAAGGGCGTAATATAACCTAACCCTGTCACGCTCATCCTCGGCCTGGACGTTTTCCTGCAAACTCCTGGAGCTAGACTTCCAGCCCAAGCCCCTCCTGGCCTGCTGTCTGGCCAGGAGTGTGTACCCCTCTCTCAGACACACTGCTTGCTGTACACCAGGGTTGTTACCTCCTCTTTCCAAACTATGGCCAAGTAACTCATGCATTCAGCTCCCACCTCCTTTTCACTTCTTCTGCACCTACTGCTCATGCCTGGTATTTTGTTCTCCCCTCCTTGGCAGCACTCTGGTGACGCACTTTTGGGAGAAGTTGCTCTGTGCTCGGGGTGGTACCTCAGAGGAATCACGACCCACATCAGGGTAGGGACACTCCTGCAGCTGTTGAACAGATGAAAAATGTAAGAAGGGACTAGTAGTTGAAAGAAACCCTTTTGCACAGGTCCAGCTTTCAGTGGTGCCTATCACCTCACCACAAGAGCTGGAAGGGGCTGGGTGCGAGGGCTAGCAGAAACAAAGGAATCTGAGGTGTGGGAGGTGTCTGGCTTAAACTGAGTTAGGAGAATGGGGAGGAAAGGTGTTTCCTTGTTTGTTAAATCATCTTCATTTCCTCAAAATCCAAATCAGTAATAAAAAATTTATGTCAATGTGCCAAAAATTAAACTAATTTCCAAAGTCAAGGCTATTTTGCCAGTGTCACATTAAAAACTGCCCTTGGACTTGAGACTGATTTGAAAAACAGTTGCAAGACCCTCATGCAATTTAATTCCTCCCAAGAGCCCTTTACTTCTCTTCTCCAGAGACCTTTCAGTTTCTGAGTCCATAAATATTCCCCTTGAAATGTGTAGTTCACTTTCTTTGATATTGCATGCTGCCTCAACCTTAACAGCTTGAGGCACATAGTTTGGAGTCAGCTCAGCCTACATACACACGGGCACACGCTCAGTGACTGCAGTAGCAGGTCTTTTCCTCTTTTTTAAGGAAAAAGCTATCTGGCTGTTGGATAGACCAAACCCCATCGCTTCCAATGGACATCTTTGCATATTAAAGCTTGTTGCCTTCTACATGTTCACTCCTCCCATACCCTCACCTGTTGCAGAGCTCTGGAGGTACAGCCCAGCCAGGGAGGTTTTCCAGCGTGTGCAAAGACCAGTATCACCACGTGCAGCAATGCTTCATTTTATGCAGCAAATGGGGAAATAGCTGTGCAAACCAGTCAGACATATGGAAACTATCATACCCAAACCTTGGCTAGTTCACTGGAATTCCAAAAGTCTTGTCACCTCTCCAAGGACTATTTTCCTATACTATTTCAGTCTTTACTTGCTCCCACCCATTTTGACACCAAAGCTGGTCTAAACAATCTATCACTTTCTTCTTTTTCCCTTCAGATGACGGGAGATTTTCCCTGCCCACAAGAATAGCTGTTCTTTGTTAACTACATATCTAAGTGAAATAAATCCGAGGTAGAAACTTAGTCTGGAAATCTTAAGGTCAGAGGCCCAAATTTTCAGCAGGTAATTATAATCTGAAAATAGAGCTGTTAAACAGGAACAAACATACATCCCAATTAAGAATGAGGGAAAGAAGCACTCTGTTCCAGGCTGAGCACAGATACCTATCCCACTGGAGAACTGGGGGCAAGGGGAGTCTCTAGTGAATAATGCCACTTCATTGTGAGTCCAAGCCTGGGGAAGGACTGTGCCAGAAACAGATCTGGCAGTCCTTAGTTGGTGGATCTTAAGTTCTTATTGCCTTTCATTTCTACTGTTGAACCACTCCTCCCTCTTCAGCATACTTAGCATATCTGAAGCAGAAAGTAGTTTTTCCCCCTTTACAGATAGAGCACCCTATGACAGGGATACTGAGATCCGAACCCTCAAAGGTATTTTGGTTCCTAATTCCAAGGAGATTCAACAACTCAAATGCATGTAAAGGTTTGGGATTAACTAACCTTCAAAGGCTGTGTACCCACTGCACAGCCCCAAATCACAGTGAGTTTCCTGAGCCCTGGGCTTGTGTTTCAACACCTAGAGATGTTTTGTTCTGTTACAACAACTGTTCCTGAGTTCAGAACGCTTTCTTGCTAAATAAGGGACTGGGACCAGCACACACATGATGTGGACAGACAGGCACAAGGAACTCCTCCGCTGTAGGTTTCTGTCTTTGATGCTTTGACCATGACCCTGCATCAACTCCTCAAGCAACATTTCTTTGCCTGGGAAACAGGGGCAAGCACGTGGACACACGCCCTGCCTTCACCCTGCTGGTGAGGTGTTGTTGTTCTTGCCTGACTATAACCTCATATCACAAATAAAATTGGGCATTCACTCCTCAGATCTTCTTCTTTCTCCCTGTGAGGCCCAAGAACAGAGGAAAGAGCTGTACTTCACGAGAGCTATTTTATGAAAGCCTTCAGCATCCACAGTTAGACCCAGTGGCAGCAGATTTTCAGAGAATTAGTTCAGGTGTTTTGGAGTGAGCCCTTTGTAGATTTTGAAACTCCACAGATTTATTCCTAAAGTTGGTTCCTGAAAATCACACCTTCAACCTCCAAAGCGCAAAAATGTCTCTTTTGTTAGAGGATTTAACTACTGCTTAGATTCATTAGTGAAGGTAATTTTGGCCTAATTAGTCTTCTAATTTCTATGTTATCCCTTGTAGGAATATGCCCTCAGAAATTAGTAAAATGACTTATAATATATGCTAATCACCATAATCTGATTTGTCTTTAATTATACATGTAATGGGGAAACTAATTGGAAGATAAAGGGTATTCGGAAGGGCCAAAACATGTAAATCAGGAAAAGAATAGAATATTATCATTAAGCAACCAAAAAAATATGCTTTTGAGTATGTGGAAGACTATTTGTTTCCTATAGCAGAAATATCAGATTGCTTCACTTCTTTTAGAGCTCCTTATTGTAGCAAAACTGATTAATAATTCTAATGATAACCAAGGTTTTGGCCTTAAAACATCTGTCTGGCATCAAATGGAACACCTAATACAAGGACAAAAACATGGAAAACTTATTTGCGGAGTAGAGGGCAAAGTATAAATAAACTTACAATTTATATTAGTGGTTTCTAAATGAAATTTTCCTAGTTCTAGAATTTCCTGCTTGCAGAAAACGTCACTGAAGTTTCCTCTGTGTTTAAAAACCAGATTGAGCTGGTGGGTCTTTTACCAACTTCGCAGTGTATTTTTCACCCTTTCCATGGATTTAATGGACAATAACAGTAAAAATAGCAATTTCCTGGGCATTTATTATTTTTGTTCCTGAAAAGTACATTTGGTATGAAGTACTGTCAAATTCTGTGCATGCTTTAAATGTTGCAGTGTAATGTGACTTTACAAAGCACAGCAAAATAGGGAGAAAAGAAATTATAGCTCTTCTATAAATTTATCAGAAGGGTATAATTTAAAGATATCTTATCACACAAAAGGATGTAAATCAGCAAAAATGAAGATACTAGAGCTATCCATGTCCGTTTGCATAAATATTTGAAAGGATAAGCATTTTGTCGTCTTAGTGCTTTCTGACTATAGGAGAATTGAGATGCAGGTTTGTAATTTGTCTTGATGAAAACCAGTTTTTTGTTTAATAGTGAGTGTTATTACGGCGTATTGTTTGGCTGTTTTTCCCCTGTTGTTAGACTAAAGCTGACAAACTGCACTTTGACTATTCCAGTTCAATAAATATGTCAGTGACCACTGTCTTTTGTAGCAGAGCCTACTCAGAGGCTGGAATGTGAAGGGGGGAAGCTGATGTACATGCTCCGACCCTCTCAGCCCTTTGCCAGGGCTTGTCTCACAGTCCTACCTGTGCCTCTTTACTTTGCGCCTGCCCCAGAATTGCATCAGTAATAGATTTTCTATTAAAAAAGACCAGCTGCAAACATTTGCAATGGTTTTCAAGTATTCAGTACTTATTTTTGCTGACCCCATGAGTAAGATACACCCATTTGATCAAGTATGTGGAAAGCATCCACACCAGATTTTCAGGTATTTTAGGAAGCTTGATTTATCATTTAATTGAGTGTACAAGTGCACGGTTAAATCCAGCACGTCCCTATAGGAAGAAGCTTACAGAAACCAGAGAGACACCCTGGCTCTTCAGCTCTACCCCACAAACCAGCTTCTGTAACTTAATGCAGAGGGAAAACTGCTGTCCCCAGGAAAAGCACACTGTCCTCTCTTGGTACAGCCTGCTGCTCTCCCTGGTCACATTCCCATCCACAAAAAAATTAGACCAACATGTCCCAGAAAAGTGTCAGTGCTTTGCTTGGGTACAAGTCATTTTCTTTCACACAAAAGCTCTTGAGGAGGCTTCATTGAATAGCAAGCTGAGTGTTATTTTTCAGGAAAAAAATACATCAGCATCTAACATTGTTCTACATTTTAAATCAGTGTACATTTAAATTATAAGAGACTCATACGAAATTTCCCTTTGTTACCTTCAGACCGACAAATAGCTGGCAAGAGTGGTGGCCACACCAAAGTCATGAGTTGGAGAGGAAACCTTAAAGCAGAACACAGACAATAAATCTTACCTACGTGCTTAGCAAGTGCAATGTATCATACAAAGAATCTCGTCTGCACTGGCCCTTAGTATGTAAACACAAAATGATAATAGCTGGTATTTTTATTTTGAAATAAAAAGCTTTGTGCTAAAGGTCTTTCTAGATCTTTAGAGTCAGTTGCATTTCTTTCTGTGGCTTTATGTCAGCAAAGAATTTGAACTAATGACTATCATGCACATCTCCCTGTTTAGGTAATATCAGGACCTCTGCTAATTTAGGCAATTAAAATATCAACAACTATATTTTTTAATGACTTGTGCATCCCAACCTTTCAGCCACTGGCAGTTGGGATCACAGCACAGCTAGGATTGTCTGCTAATCTTCTTAAGAGAGCTAACCACACAGCAGGATATGCCTTAAAGCTTGTTTTTAATTTTTTAATAAGTTATATTAAATAGGGAATAGGGGAATCAGAACACATTCATACATTTTTTACTTCCTCTATCAATAGAACAAAGCCAGGCGAGCTACACAGAAGAAATAAAACATGAGTCAGTTGAAATATTAATTTAAAATAATATTCTGCATAGACATAGATCTTTCATTATGACACAATATTCAAATGTTCTATTTGTCTGAGAACTTGCAATATTTGCTGAATAATTTGAACAATTAACTTTCCCATGAGGTATTACAAATTGTTTCAACCATCCATCAGTCCTCTTGTTTGGCTGGTAACTTTAGCCATCTGGTATTGATTACTGCTATTGGAAGTTTAAATGGCAACAAGTCTAAGCAGAACCAACCTGTACCTTGTATAATGCTCACAACAATGAAACAGCATTTCTAGAATTGGGAAGCCTTCAGCACAGCCTCACAAATAGCTGGCAATATTCTGAACGTTTACAGCCATTCAGACAATATCAGCAGCACTAGCCAAGCGTATCAGCAGCGCTAGCCAAGCATGAAGAGGTTTGGGGTTTTTCTCAACAAGCATGTCCCGTTATTTAGCACGCCCTCGCACAGCGTTGCAGACAGTGCCACAAGCCGTCCCTGCGCGGTTCACCGTGCCATCAAATGCCATCACTGCTCGTGGCTTCGTTCATTTCAAGGAAATATCGACTGCACCTTCATGTGGGGAGAGGTCCGTGCAGATGCAATCTGTCTACAAATGAAGCCACAGGCTAGAAGGTAACTTTGGTACTTTTTAAAGAAGGGTCAAATGGGAAAGATAATCACCATCCGTGTGGGCTTCATTTGAACTTAATCTAATGTTTTTCCATGGGTGTGTAACTGAGCGAGCCCAAATGTGGCCACACATCATAAATTATGAAAACGTGCCTAGAAAAGATGCAGTGCAGAGGAGAATGATATGAACAAATCTGGATGACATTTAACATGCAAGTTAATGGTCATATTGTTCTTGGGTTTTACTGAAAATTACTGGGCAGCCTCTGGAAAATGTGTTCTGTTGGGAATCTGTTCAGAGTTTTTATCAAAGATTCTTTGCAATTAGTGGTAAATAATTGTTCATTCCTCTGGAATTCCTTGAAATAAGTTCACCCTGATTTCAGCCTTTTACTTTTCACAGCCTTGCAATCTGCAGCTCTATAGGAAGTGTGTTTTCATAATAAATGCAATAGCAAGTATTTGTGCAGCAAGCAGCAGTGATAAAGTGTTAGCACAATTCAATAGCATTTTCACTGTCAAGGCACTTGACTTGCCAACCTCAGTCTTTGCAGCTCCCAGTGAGGTGAGTGTGTGGTCGGTTTATCTCAGTAACTACAGTGATAGGAGTGGCTAATCTCTCCATCCCAAGGCTGGTGGGTCACACCCTGCCCAGCAGCTCGCTCTGGTGTCCTGGAGGTAGGCTCAGCTGGATTTAGGTGCTGCTCAAATATGCTGCTCTTTTCTTGTTCAAGTACTTCACAGTCCTGTGAGTTAAATATTAACATTTCTGGCCAGAGTGAAGGCACACATATGGGAGTTGCTTTCCTAAAGCCGGGTTGTTGGAGCTGATCCAGTCGCCAGTTTAGGAAACCGTCGTCTTTGTCCTCCCAGTGCTTGCAAAGGTTCCACTGTTAACCTGACAGCTTCTGGGCTGCTTCTCCATTGTGCTTCAGAAAGGGGAAATATTTGACTCTCTAAGCCCAGTTTCTCCCATATGGTCACCCTAAGTTCTGTGTGGGACTGGAAGTACAGGAAGGGTCTGGTGCAGCCTGGCCAAGCTGCAGAAGGTGAAGGTCCTTGCTGGAGATGTGGTGCAGCCCAGCTGCAGCTCTGCTCAACCCTTACTCCTTTCTTCCCACCACCATTGCTATCCAGGGTGGCAGGCAAAGATGTGGAGGAAGGAAAGCAGAGATACCTGGCCATCCTTTCTCCCTAAGGGAAGGTTTCCATCCCCGTGTCATCCATGGGTTGTGCCATTCTGTTCTTTCTAAGGGGACACGGCAAAGTCACTTCAGTGGAAGAGAAAATTGGAATTAAACATTCCTCTATTGAGGAGCTGCACAAAGTCTTGACGTAGCAACATCTACCTCATCTACGGGCATGGCGGTGATGGGCCACAAGGGTACACTAATAGCAAAATAGATTATTAATAGCTACGCCACTGAGAAAAAGCTGGCATTAAAAGTAATATTAATATCTGGGTTTCTTTCCTTTTTTTAAAGCCATGAGGTATGAGGCAAAGAAAATTAACCATGAGGGAAATAGTTGGAGTGGTGTCACTACTTTCATGGTTATTCCTAGCAGCATAATTGCCAATAGCATGAACAATGGGAGAGCATTGTTAATTTAAACTGAAAAATATTTTCAAGCAATTTATGCAGCAAAAAAGCAGCCAGAGTGAAGGCGTGCAAGGATTTTAAAGGCAAAGATGCAACTAAGAGTTCTGTTAGAAACATACTGTTTCTTTTTCTCAAATAACAAAAAATGTTACTAATTTGATTAATTAGGAACCTTAGAAATAAAAAATGCAGCATGAAAATCTTGATTAGCAATCACTGCTACCCAAAGTTAATGACTGCTAATGATTAATTAACAATTTCTCAAATGAGTTCCTGCAGCAGTTGGATGAAATTATATAGGAAATTACTGTGCCATGGTACACTAGACAAATGATTCCCCTAGTATGTATTTACAGAAGTAAATTGCACAAAGCAAGCAGCAGAACAATTATCAAAACTAATCATTCCTGGAATTTAGGATGTTGTTTATCTTTTATCTAGGGCTGTGATAATAACCATGAAAACCGTATCACCTGTGGCAAGACTTAGCATCTGGTGATGAATGCTCACCCAGAGCACGAGCATTACAACAACAAATGCTTTACATGTCCCTTTGTAACCTTCTAGTTTCGAAGGAAAGTAAAAAAAATTGTGGAGACTGTTTTCTTCAGGGATCAGGGTCAGGAACCGTAATGATGGCTTTGTTTCTCTTTAAGGGCTTTATCCAGCAGAGAAATGCAGTCAGGCAACTTCATTTACAGCTGTGTGACCATTGGTTTCAAGGAAGACTACAGTTCTGCTCGCACTCACCTCGCTGCAGGATCAGTTCTTGGTCACTGATTTTACTGCGAGGCTGGAAACTGCTTTATATTACATTGAAAAGAAAAGGAGGAGGGGTAAAGAGGAAAAATAATGCAATCATCAGAAAATTATTTGAAGCAGTAAAAACCATCGATAAGCTAATGAAAAGGAGAGCCAAATCTACGAAACTTGTCACATGATTGTATTTTTTTAATAAGAGAATTTATTTTTAAGTGAATGCATGAGTCACATGGAAAAATATGTCCTAAGTATCCATCATCTGTGGGAGAGTACTGTTACAACATGCATAATGCGGTTTCAGAGAGAACAGTTTGGCTTTGTAATAAAGATGTGGGTTTCAGTGGTAAGAAATCTCTGTTACTTTAAAAATCTGTCAAAGTTCCAGAAATTAAACTTTCATTAATGGAAAAAAGTACCAGCATTTTTCCAAAGCTGTTATTACAGCTTAGTCTTGTCATGCAGAGAAATCTGCAGTTAGTTATCCATGCTACTGGATCATTTGATATCTCCTTGAAAGATACCAACCTATCCATTTTATAACATTACAGCAACACAGCTATGGTTAATCATCTTCCCTTTCACAATATAAGAGAGTTGTAACACTGCAGTGCGGAAAAACCTCCACATCCTAAAAATTTCATTGTTCCTTCAGGGCTATTAACTCCTTACCTACATCTGCTGTTGTACTTAGTTCTCCTTACTTCCTGCATTCATTTGTTCAGCACGGAAATCTACTGGCAAATAAGCTTCTTAGTCAGTTTTCCAAAAGCAAAAGCTGCTTTCATGGATGCAAAGGGAGGCCCAAGGTCATTGCCTCATCCAAAACCAGTTCTGTCAACGACTGCATTTGATGGGAACCCTTGGACCAGTGTTTATTCACCACAGGGCGTTTGTACACAGTACATGGGGAACATACGTGTGGTCCTGGGCTTAAATCAATGTATTCATGCAGTGTAACCCCCTGTTGCCTTCAGCTGAGGTGACTTGCTGAAATGGGTACCAGAGACACAAGTAGGATGCAGTTTCTGCATGTCTCAGAACAGAATCCAAGTGAGCATTGAATGGAAAATAAATTGATGAATTCTTTTTTTATAGTCCTTTCTGAGGGAAAAAAAAGTGACATTTATCACTTTGGTTGCTCATTCATTCAAAACATTGCAAATGAAGTGGTTTTCTGTAGCAGAAGTACACTTACTGCTTGTACAGCATAACCTGGGCCAATCTGAATTTCCATTCCTAACTATACTACTATCTGGAAACAAACAACTTCTCCGTTTTTCAATTAAACCTAGTTACAAGGACTTGGAGAAATTGCCAGATATATTTGAAACAATAGGTGAGCTGGGAAAAGGAAAAAAGAGAGAAGGAATCTGTTACTGCAAAACAGTCATTACCAGATCCATGCATTTCAGGCTGCCAGAGCCCAGGACAGGGGAAAATAACTTGTTTAATTCATTAAGAAAAAAAGCAAAGATGAAGCATCATTTCTGCTTTTTGATCCTAACTTCCTGAGCAGTGTGCTGGTTTTGGCTGGGGTAGAGCTAATTTTCTTCACAGTGGCTGGTATGGCCCTGTTTTGGATTTGTGCTGAACACAGGGTTGATAACATAGAGACGTTTTTGTAATTGCTGGGCAGGGCTTGCACAGAGCCAAGGCCTTTTCTGCTTTTCATACTGCCATGCTGGTGAGGGGACTGGGGGTTCATGGGAGCTTGGGTGCAGACACAGCCAGGACAGGTGACCCCCGCTGTCCAAAGGGATATTCCAGACCATCTGACATCATGCATTATATAAAATGGGGGGAAGAAGGAGAAAGGGGGTATGTTTGGAATGATGATGTTTGTCTTCCCAAGTCACTGCTATACCTGATGGGGAAATGGCTGAACACCTGCCTGCCCATGGGAAGTGATGAATTCATTACTTGTTGTGCTTTGCTTTTGTGCACAGCTTCTGCTTTCCCTATTAAACTGTCTTTATCTCAATCCATGGGTTTTCTGGCTTTTACCCTTCCAGTTCTCTCCCTAATCTCGCTGGTAGGGGAATGAATGAGCTTGGCTCCTGGCTGGGGTAACTGCAATTAAAATGTCCATATACCTCTCTTCTCATCTAAAAATCTAGTATGTTTCCTTTCCTCACATGAGATGTGATGCTAAGAAATCTTCCAAGTAGGAGAATGCATCCACTGCCAAGTACTGTAGGTTGGTGACTATATTTCTTCAATATTACTTTCCTGTCCAAAGATGTTAGGAATGCACACTTGCAATTTTGCACCGCTTTTGACCCAGGCTGTAGCTTTGTTCAATAAACTTCACTGACCACACCATAAAATATCCATCAAGCCAAAAAGGCAACCCATTAAATGTGTATTTTTAGTAAGTAAAAGTCAGGAAAAAAATATGAAACTGAAAACTCCAGAGTACTAGAAGCCATGCTAAAGGAGAAAAATGAAACTCTTAGTAATGTTTATATTAGTGAATTGTATCAACGATCCTGATGCAAACTGAAGTAAAATCTCAGCGGCCAACTCTAATATATGCTGCATAGAATTTTGAAAGATCAATATTTTGACACCTTTCTTTTGGCTAAACTCAAATTAAGACCCAAATCACAAAATGTTCCCATACCCTATGGAGTGCTCCCATTTGCCCCCTGCTCCCAGTAATTCAAAAGCCCCTTTATGGCAGATGTTTGTGCAAGTCTATTTAAAATAAAAGAAACATGGGTTCCAGTTTCCTCTTGGGTATCATTCTAGGCCTGGGGAAATTCAAGTCAGGTAGAAAACTTTTCTTCTGCTGACAGGACAAATGCCAGTTCCACAAAATGGAGATGCACACAAGTCCCCAAACATGGGACAGCTGCACCAGATCTGGCAAGTAACCAGAATGCACAAACTGCTCGCTGTTTCTAATGATGAAGTTCAAGGAAATGGCCTTAATTGGTCCCTTTGAAAATGCCAAAGAATTGAGCAAAGCTGATGAGCCAACCATGACCATGGGAACAAGCCACTACAGCCGCTCAGCCAAAAACAAGCAAAGCAATGAGTTGGCCAAAACACTGCATCAAAAAGCAGCTGAGTCTTCTTGTACCCACAATGCTCTTCTGTGTTAAAACCCATTCTAGTTATAAGCCGAGACCTGCCTTCCAGTCCAACCCCTCACCCTCCTTTTGCCCTTCAAATTGTTTTTTAAAACATTTTCTTTGCTTGTAGAGTTTTACAGTTCCCTCCCTCACAGTAAGACATCAAATACCGATGCTCTTACTCTGCATATACCTCACGTCATACAGACAATCTCGCTGATGATAACAGCCTGATGGAGCAAATAGTAGTATGAGGACTTCAGGGTCTGGCCAGCAATAGCACACTTGCACCTTTCAAGCCCTTATCACTGCTGCTCATCAGCCTGCCCCCATCAGCTAAGTGCTGGTCTCTTTGGATGACCTCCCTTCTTGGCATCCAGCACTCCCTGTCCTGTCACTTCCCATGAATTACAAAAAACCAACTGACATCTCTGAGATTTCAAAGCCTTGATTCCAGATATAGGAGGTTATATACAAGGATGTTGGGGCATGTCCTTCCTCTCAGGCCCCCCAAAAAGTGGGGGTACAGCCAGAAGCCCAGGTCTCAGGAAAACAGGGATGCTGGGGGTACTGCACATACATGAGACACAGCACTGTCCACATCAGCTCCTTCAGCTGAGTTTCAGAAGATCCAGATGCCTAACCCTCAAGTAACCACTGAAAGACTACAAAGTACAGCCCTACATTTTAAGCAACATTGCAAGCTGACGTTCAGCCATCTAAATTGTGCGGACTGGGCACGTGTTGGATAAAAATAAACCAAGTGTTGAAACATGTTTTCATCCCCCTAAAAATCATTTGAACTTTTGTTATCAGAGCACGTGCAGCACAGGGCATCAGTGGCACCCACCTGCTGCTCTCCGGAGGGCTGGAGTGAGATCCACATGCTGCTGGAGTGACATTTCCAAATAAATGCTGTCAAACCATCATAAGTATTTCCAATACCTGGTATCTGTGTTCAGACTTTTCAAACACATGCTAATGCAAGCCAGAATTGTACCCAGCAAGGCTCCCTTAGGACACAAGGTAAATTTGTGGGTTTGCGTTTGCTGAATTGGGCCTTTTGCTGTGTAACTTGGAACTCATGATGAAAGAGCAGCTGTTTCCTGGAAAACTGGATTCCTGGATATACTTTCACTGATTGGCGTTTTAGTAAGTGCCCAGAGAAAATATGGAAGTGCTTCAGTTCAAAAGGCTGAGGAGGGAAAGATATTTTATGAGCCTCAAATGAAAAAATGTTTTAAGTGTACCACCTCTGCTGAACTCTCCAGAAAACATGCTGTGGCAGGAGAGTACAGAAAGACAGCACAGTGCCATTTCTGTGCTCTACGTCCAAAGGGGTGGTCATGTCTTGTACTAAGAATCAAAACCTGAAACCCTCACTCAGCTCCAAGACCTGAGCCATGGCATGGCAAAACCAGCCCCTTCATCCCACTGACTACAATGCCTGAGCAGGAACAGTGAAATCAGGTCCTGTGGGTCACAGCTCTGTTCTGCAAAACAACCACAGGGAGCCTATATAAGATTCACTCAAGCTGATGGCACTTAAGTATGTCCTTAAGTGGGCATTTTATCAGGGAGCATACTTACTTCATCCCCAACCAGAAAAAAGGCTGAGTTGGGAAGTTCTGCAATAAAAATAGCACAAATACAGAGCCTGAATCCACCAAACTGCTCTGGATTCAGCAACTTTGACTGTAAATCAGTGGAGCCCATTGACCTCCCGAGCTTCACAAGAGTCTGTCTCAACTGTGTAACAGGATGAAAGCCTCAGCTGGGATCAGGCCCACAGACCTGGTAGCAGTACAGATGCTCAGACCCCTACAGATGCTCTTACAGGGTGCAGTCCCTGAGTGATGAACTAAAGCAGCCCTGGGCATAAGGAAGAGCAGGGTGGATAAGCCCTTTTTCCAACAGCCTGGGCCCCTCCTGCACCCACAAGTAACAGTCCCGCTCGCACAGGGCAGCTTGGAGCCTGGCAAGGGGACTTCTGGCATCCTTTCTGCCTGGAAAGAGAACTAAATCCAGGTTTCCCAGACTCTTGTTAACTGCTCTAATTGCAAGGTTGTCGCACACAATAGCACCACAAGCTGCCTTCAGGGAAGCTGGCGATGGTATTTCTTCGAGAACAATCCTGCCTGTGTACTAAGCATGGCAATGGCTGCGGGGCAGGAACATTTTGCTTAGGATCCCAGCTGGTCTCAGGTATCCTCCACACCCCGAGGTAACATCTGTGCCAGAGCTGGGGCAGGTCTGGGTCTGCGTAAACACACAGGTCCAGCCATCTTAAAACCAGGAACTGAGGAAGTTTTGCCACCAGGTAAAAAATCCCCACACTTTAACTGTGCAAGTCCTCTACCGGATTTGACTCCGAGTTGTACACAATGAGGTAGCATGTAGACGTGGAAAAAAATATGATTCAACTTTCCCAGGTGCTATTGTATAATATGAAAATCATATCTGACATCTAGTGAACGTCAGCAACAATGACAGCTGCTGGTTTTAGACAAATGCCGGAGTGCTGACACTGCAACGTACAAGCACAGTACTGTACAGTATCTGCTCGTGCCCCCCTCCCACCCACCTGAAACTGAGCCTTCTGGGAAGACATCCAAGAAAGGTACACCTAATACTCAGGCCTCTTGTCTCCTCTGACAAAACCCCATAGACCAGAGTAGATTTAAGAGGAACAGAAAACCTTAGCAAAACAAAGAAAACCATTTTTAAGAGCTCCACTGAGTGCCAGAAGGCTAAACAAAGACTTTATCTACTCCCAAAATAACAAATTGGTCTAGTGCCATGAGTAGTCTAGCAGTTCTAGAAAGCATATCACTTAATGCCAACAATAACAGACACCTTCGGTCAAATATGACCCTTTAGAGAAATTTACCATATATGACTAATTCAGACAGACAGTAGTAAATCAAAAGTCTGTTCCTCATCTATACATGAAATTATTTATAGCACAGTGAAATTCAAACGTTAGAGAATATTGCATGATATATTCGTATATTAGTGGTATATCACACAATAATTTTATTTCACATATATTTATTCATTCCAATATTTCTTCCCTGAAGTACAGTCAAACTAGGGAAAAAAGACTCAGACTATAAAATGGTATATAAATTCAACTGCAAACTTGCTACTAAGACAAACTAAAATAGCACTGAAACTTCACATGAGTTATTTGAAAAGGTCAGGGCAATAGATGTGAGATGTTGTAAACCACGTCGTCCACATGAAAATAATATGTTTGTATATAGATATGTATACATGTGCACATGCGTGTGTGCATTCCGTACCAGCTTGAGGGCTGCTCTCAGGCAAGGAGGAGTAAAAGCAGTCAGATGAAGGCTTCGGGCTGAAGGTGGCAAAAAAAGACTGCCAGGCAAAGGGGAAAATAAAGGATTAGGCAAAATGGTATGTCCTGCATTTTCCATACAAAGAGAGCAGGAAGACCAAAAAGGCAATGAAAGCAAAATGAGTATCAGGAAATGCTTGTATAAGTTAGTGAATACACATTACTGAGGGGATTAGCACAGAAAACACAAGGATTACATTCACAGATTTGAATACCATACAAAGTTACAGTAGCTAAAATAAACAACTCCAAGAATGACTGACTTTCCTTATTTAAGAAGGACTTTGTCTGGTTGTACAAGTCTGAAGCACCAAGAGCAGTGTCCTGATGGCAGGCAAGCTGTCAGTAGTCTCCACTTGCATGACCAGGCAACCCATTGTTTCCTCATTTATACAAATTCATTTCAAACAAGGCCTCAGTGATGTGCTGACCCCCACAAACATCCACAGGCAAGTGCAGGGTCTCCATCCTCAGCGGTGAAAGCCTCACAGAGCTGGCACAGCCTTGAGCACATCCAATCAGATCCCAGCACAATGAACAAAACACGGTCAAACAGGCTAAAAAATGTCTGGCTGAGTGCCATGCCAGCCTTGTGCTTATTGCTGGGCTATGGAACAGTGGGCTGGAAGCAAGGAAAGAAACCGATAGAAATCTCCAACACCTTCAAGTCTCCAAGGTGGCCAGGTGCCCTGCAGTAAATAGGATTTGGTGTCTAATCTGCATGACCAAAAACTGGTTTAGTATCTAACCAGCCTGCCTGCCATCTCTCCAAACAAGAGCTGTACTCCTGAAGCTCACCTGAAGCTCTTGGGGAATATTTTCCTGAAATACCAAACGGGTAAGAGCAACCCAGGTGGGGTGAGAGAGGAGGCAATATCTGCATGAGAGGTCTTCTCCTGTGTGCCCTAAATTTGGGAAGTCCTCCGCTCAAGCAAAATGGCTGGTGGAAACTACCAGCATTGGGTACCCCAAATTATCAGTGAGAGTCTCCCCAATGGTTAAATGCTCATCTCTCAGCTGATTTCCATACGGGTTTTGCCACCACACTCCAAATGCACCACAGGCAATGGAATTGCTCCATTCCCTTCTCTGATTTTTAAAGACCATCGAAAGTGTCACCAAACAGTAAAAATTGTGCTAACCTGCAAAGCAGTTTTATTTTATCTTACATCTTTTGCAAAAATAAAAATCCTCTTCTGTTTGGCATAAAATGGCTGCTTTTTTAGGAGAACTAATTACTTTTGATTTCTGTTAACCCTCTTGCTGGGAACATAATGCCTAATTGAAAACAGTATCTGGTTGCCTGACAACAATTACATGTAAACAAATCAAAACAAATTTTAGCTGCGAATTTCAGGCCCACGTAATTACTCTTAAAACATTAAAAGCCAGGTTTGGAAGAACGCATACAATGCCAAGGGGCCTTTAGAAGGCCTAATTCACACCAAATAATCACAGGCTGAAAAAAAAAGTCTTTTATTTCTCTTGTAAAGCAAACACAATAGTTAGATTTTGGAGTGAAAAATTAATAAGCTTTTAATGCTGCAATACCTGCTGAAATTTTTCAGTGTTTCTTGCACTTTTGCTCCACTGCTGTTTCTGCAAGGTTTGGCCTGAGCTGTGCTGAAAATTCGCTGTTGGACAAACAGAAGTTGTGGCTCACTGCAGGAACAAGACTGAAACCACGTATGGTATAGGAGAGACAGACAGCAGGCTGCTTGCTAAACGACCAGCACCATAACAGTATTGCCGAACGTTTCATCTTCAGGCTAGTATGTTGACCTTTAATTAGTGACCTTTAATTATGGTTGCAACCAGCTGTGATAGGAATATGGCTCTCCAAAACTTACTGCCCCTGCTCAGTGATCACAATGTTAGCCGCCATCCTCACTTGACCGGGGCAAGATGGCCAAGGACAAGGAGTGAAAAACCATCCAAAACTTACTGAAATCAATGGGCCCCTTTTAGCTATCATGGCAGGGGGGTTGGAACTAGGCGAACTTTTAAGTTCCTTTCCAATCCAAACCATTCTACAATTCCATGATTAGTGGGTTCTTTATTTGGCCTCAGCCTTGGCTAGACAAGGGCATCGCCTACTCTTAGGAGGGTTTGCAGCCCAGCACAGCCAACAGCCAGCAGCCAGTGCTGCTCTAGCACAGCCTACACCAGCCCCTGGGAGACAGAAATGCCAAAAACCTTTTGCTGTTCCTCCCACTCCGAGCCATGTCACTAAGGCTGTTATGTGCACACAAAGCATAGTATTAAACTGTGGGGTACAACATGATAACTTACTGGTTTTCAACTGAGAGCAGAAATTTTTAGGTCATTTACATTGAACTGATGGGTCTGTACTTGTGCTGAGCAAATGAAAGAGAATAAATAATGTGTATAGCTTAGGATCAAAAAATCCCAGAGACATCACTACCACAGAATCATAGAATAGCTTGAGTTGGAATGAGCCTTTAAAGGCTATCTAGTCCAAGACCCCCTGTAGTGAGTAGTGACATCTTTTACTAGACCAGGTTGCTCAAAGCCCCAGCCAGTATGACCTTGAACATTTCCAGGGATGAGGCACCCACAACTTCCCTTGTAACCTGTTCCAGTACCTCACCACCCTTATAGTAAAGAATTTCTTTCTAATTCCTAAACTAAGCCTGCCTTCTTTCAGTTTGAGGCCATTCCCCTTTTCCTATCAACACATGCCCTTGCAAAAAGTCCCTCTCCAGCTTTCTTGTCAGCCCCCTTTAGGCACTGAAAAGTGCTATGAGGTGTCCCTGGAGTCTTCTCCTCTCTAGGCTAAGCAACCACAATTCTCTCAGCCTGCCTCCATAGAAGAGGTGCTCCAGCCCTCTCATCATTGTTGTGGCTTCCTCTGGACCCATTCCAGCAGGTCCACATCTGTATCCTGATAGACAGACAGATAGATGTCTAGATAGATAGACAGATAGACAGATAGACAGATATGGCTATATATATTTCTGACTTAAATTTCAGTCTCTGACAAAATGTGCAAATTATTTTCAGTTAAGAGAACAAGGCTTTTGGTGGTAAATCCTTAAATTCCAATTAAAGTGTTGTTTATTAAAGCTCTTGAACATCTGGACTGCTGCAGAAAAAAAACCTTAGGACAAAAAAATAAATCAGAGACAAATCTAACTGTACAAGCAGTAACATAACTTGCAAGGAATACAGAAAATACACCTATTCCTGCATCTCACAGCCAGTTTGGAGTTAATAAACTTCTGAATTTTAAAATATTTTTAACCTAATACTAAAACCTCTCTCATGCTGATGACTGTCTCCCTAGGTCAGTCTTCAGTCTCAAACAGCATTAAATGCTGGTTCATTGTCCTCCTCCAGAATCTTTTCCACTAGAATTTTGCATATTATCTTCCTACTTATCTCAGTTCCAGTTTCCCTTAATACCACTCATCTTGTTTCCCCTATTTACACATTTACTCTGTTCACTCTCTTTGCTTCTGTGCTCACTCCAAGCTTGACACTCTCTCTTCTGCCTGACACAGTCTCCCCACTTATGCCTACTAAACAACCTCCAGAACACTCCTTTTTTAAATCCTTTTTTAATCCCTACGCTTTAGATAATAAATCTCAACCACCTCCCCTTCAATCTCTGTTAGTACATTTTCTCCTGGGGCTGGGTTAAGCAGGCTGTCTTCCCAACCTCCATACAATCTCTTTCATGGAGTAATGTGTCTTTTAATTAACTGTGCAAGAATACAGACCTCAAGGAAGACCAGAAATGACTCTGTGGTAGGCAATGGCAATTCCTTTATTTTTAAAGTTTGTGCAGATAGTTATCTGTGCTAGAAAAGAAAACTGTTTACTGTGGCCTAACATCTAGAAAGAGAAACTGACATCGAACACACAGCAGAATCAATAAGAAACACACCAGCCTCATTTCATTGCCTTGCTTAATGAAGTGTAAAAAACAAACTGACAGCACAACAAAGAGAAAAGAATAATTGATTTCTAAATGTATTCCAAAGGTGACATTTGTAATCCAATTAAGGAAAATATTGGAAATTGTTTGGGTTTTTTCCTGACCATGGAATTTCACTGTTGTTGATGCTGGATCTTCTTTCCAACTGATAAAGTTTCCGTTGGAATCCTTTCAGCTCTTTCATTGCTTTTTTACACCCACATTTCTCAGCAAAAGAGATGTGTACTTTACAGGCCCTGGTCTATCATAGCAGGACAGTGTGTGGCTGTCACAGACCATGCATTACATGACAGTGGTTGTCATAATCTGAACGCAGCATTAACGATAATGACTAAGCCAAGCACTGAAAACTGACCATCGGCGCCATGCAGACGAGGTTCTGACACCCTCAGCCTCCTAGAGCTTCTGTATTTGTGCCAAGAAAAAAGGGAACACTGCCAAGACTGTGTGATGTGCAAGAGCTGGCCAAAGTGCTCTTCCTAGGCACAGTTGTTTTCACTCGCTGTGTGTGGAAGGGGTCATAAATTGCTGTCCAAAGAAACCACAGGAAAGCAGAGTGCCTTACAGCGATTTGTTCCTGATGATGCAGCATTGCCGCTAGGTAGGATTTTTGCACAGTCGGTTTTAACAGGGAACTGTTGAGCACCCTGATTAATGCTGTGGCCAATAAGAGGGATAAAGCATGAGCAGTAATGGGAGTAGGAAAGAGCACTGGGGCCAAGGGACCAGGGGAGTTCCAGTGTCAGTGCTGGTTGATGGATATATCTGCTGATGGGGGAAAGCAGCATACCTGATGAGCAGTTTCTGCTGGGCAGCTCACATCGGGTGCTCACGGCGCACTACAATGGCTTTTATGTTAATAAAATCACAAACACATCTCCAAGCACTCAGTCCTGACATCCTCTCCTTGCTGAAACCCTTGCATATAACCAGCATTTCAATGGCACTATTATTACCTGGTTTTACCAGTTCAAATAATTGTTTAGTGATAGAGGTAATTAAAATACTCCAACCAGTGATGATAACTAAATTAATTAATAATCAGATTAGCGGATTTCACTGATGAGGTACTCTTTCCTCCTCAGATGGCACTGAGGTGAGCAGCTCAGCTTCAAAATGCAGATGTGAGGTATTACTGTTGTGTCACGCAGTCACAATAATTTGGAGGGAGGGGACGTCTTTCCATTCCAGAAAGTTTTCCGCCTTCCTTGGCAGATATTTGTCTTTTAAACCAAGACAGCCACACAGCTGCTGCCACAGATCCTGCACACCAGGGATATGTCAGAGACAGAAATGGGTCCATCCAGAGCTTAATGGAAGCTCACTTTGATGGCAGGAGCTAATGCTGCCTCACCTGTATCTGGTATCCACTGGAGAAAGGCACCACACAAATGCAGTGCTGCTGTTGGCTCACCACAGGGGCTCAGACTCACAGCTGCTGTGCACCAAACCAGGAGCTCTGCAGGCTGGGAATAGCTCTCAGGCACAGGTCTCCGTTGGGAAGCTTCCTGCAGCCAGAATACTCTTGCTTTTTTAGACAGAGTCTGCTTCAGGTGCTTGGTTTTCAGGCAAAGGAATCAGAGGGGGGCTGTATTTTATGCCTGGCTCTTGTTGCTGCAGCCACACCCAGTCTTAGCAGCACCACTAAGGTGGTGACCAGTCCCACCTATTCCCCTTCAATGGGCTGTTAAGAAAGTACAATCATATTTATGGAGAGTCCTGCCTTTTTCCCACCAGGAGACTCAATGTGAGATGAGGTATACCTACCCTTTCCTTTTCTACTGCTGGAGAAAAACAGGCTTCGTAGCATGCTCATGCACTCCCAAATGACACGTGCTTGTCACTGGCATTACAGTCGGTAAAAAGGAGTCTGATGCTCACATTTTGTTCAGATGAGAACAGATGAGAAAATCCCACCAAGCGCCTCTGCAGAGAGGGTAATTAAAGCACTGCTGGCTGCAAGGAGACATGCTGGAGACTACCAGCCCCACCACATTCGGTAGATTATTCTATCGGGGGGATAGGTTTTCTGCCGAATTTTTCACTTCCTTTCTTCTACATCTGATGTTCCCAGCCTGGGAAAGGCAAAGCATCATTGCATGTTGTGCTGCCAGGGGCAGGGACAGCTTTTGCAGCAATGGTTTGCAGCAAGCATCGGCACGTTGCTGGGTTTACTGCTGACCACCCCCTAGCTGTTTCTGTGGAGTCTGAAATGCCTTTCCTTTGATGTAAGGGTGCTGGAAACTTCGCGTAATGGCAACACAATGCAACTTGAAAACCATCCGCCCTCTTCTTTCTCACAACACTTAGCAGGGAGCTCTGGCACAGGACTGCCAGCGGCTCTGAGGAAGGTTGCTCACAGGTGATGTAACGCCCTGGCATGACTTGCCTTTGAGCTTCCTCTTCTTTTCAGGACAAGAAGCTACATGCAGAGGTGCTGGCATGGTGCAGAAGGGTTTAGAGTCCTAAGAATTACTGGGAAAGGGGACAGTGGGGCGAAAAACAATCACATGGGCTCTTTTTTTAGCCCAACCAGTGCTTTTTGACATTATGAATTTAGAGCAACTGCTATCTATTCTCCAGATAATTTCCTCAGCAGTCTGACAGGGCTGGGAAGCATTCTGAAAACAGCAGAGTCAGACAGTTTCACCTGGCTATCCCCTCTGTGCTTTACATCTAATATTAAACACATTTCCCTGCCCTCCTCAAAATCAGTAACAGTATTATTTGAACAAGCTGTGTGGGTCCTCAGATTTTGTCCTGTGCTAATGATATCCTGTCAGTCAGCAACAGAACTTGTACATGGTTGAGATTTCTGAAGCTCTTGCCTGCAGGTTTTTCCATGGCACAATGCAAGGGATAACCTGGCCTTGTGAGCGTACAGTGAAAAAATCAAACTTTGTTAAAGAAATCAATACTTTCAGCCTAGATTATGCCTTCTGCCAGGGAGGTGACATCATTACTAGTCCAGGTATTTGTATTCTGCTGAGCTGGCATGTTTCACCGGCCTTTTCAGAAACCTGTGTTCAAACCCTTAGAACTTCAGTATAGTAACTTCAGTGTTTTGCTGAGTTTTTACAGTGCTGTGATCTGATAACTTCATCACTGGCAGCCTACACTGTGCTTTACCTCGCTAAATGGATTTAGGATTAGATGCAAACTGTGTGTTTCATTTAGATAAGCCTCACATCAGCCTAAAGCGTTGCATGCAAGACCCTCAGAACGAATGGATCCATCTCCTGGGGGACCAGAAACACACTGGGTCCCAAAAACTTTGCTGAGCTGGTGATGAATCTGAGAGCCTCTGAGTCAAAACCCACTGCTCAAGCTCCTTAAAATCCCACCAGCACTCATACTCCTAACAGTGGGCAGCTCTGCAGCTGCCTCCATTTCTGCTTGGAGCGCCTGAACCAAAATAAAATAAAAACATGACCAATAATAAAGAAATCAATAACCTTAAAAAGCACAATCTTCTCATACTGAGAATGTTTTCCATATCTGTACGTTGGACTTAAAGACATAATTAAAAAACAAAAATCACAGCTCTGGTAAACTCTAGAATTGTCTGTTGTATTTTAATTAATTTGTGCAAACTTCACTAATTTATCGTTATCATATTTATAGTAGAATAAATGTATAGCACTCTTGAGATGCATGAATGTTTAGACAAGGAAATTAGCTAAACACATAGTCCCTTCTAGGAGAGGACAAATCTGGGTAATGCTGGGCACAAATTAATTATTCACCAGCGGATATTGTATATAAATCACTTGAAAATCCCTTTCACTGGGGCAAGTTTGGGGGATGGCCAGTGAGAAATTAACCAAGGTACCACAGGAACCACTGCAAAGTGTCTGACCTCCCAGGCTGGTAAACAATAAACTCTAATGCTAGCTTCAAAACCTCTTTCCGAATAGGAAAAATAGCTAAAATTATGCTCTTATGAGAACACACTTAAGGGAACTCTATCAGTAGTAACAGTATTCGGATAAAACTAGGTCTGGCAAAAAAACAGTGTCAGAATATGAATACACCCACTCCCTGCAAAGTAAAATACAGACTAACTAGAACAATAGCAAAGATTACCAGCAGAGCAGATTGGCTCTGCCATAAGAAGGCATGGGGCCATGCTTACAAGATCAAACGAGGATAAGATAATCCCAGGTGAGTGGAAGGTACTTAGTGGATGTAAAAGGCCTGAGAACACTGATGTGTGACAAGTCTTTTGAGAACTAACTAGGTCAAACAAGCTGGTGATTTACTCAGCTTTTCAAAACACGGAAAACAACTCTTCCATAAAATTATGGCCTAGCTAAAACCTTGAGAATTTTGGTCTGAGGTAATAAATGTACTTCAGGTGAATTTTACAAGTGAAGGGAGAACTAGTTTTATGTAGAGCCTGTGGGTTTTCCCATGGCCAAGGAAGCAGAAGAACAGAGAGTAAACACACACACCCCACCCCCTCGCCCCTGAGCTGCCGAACATCAGGGGAAAGGAACAGGAGCTGTTAATACACCCGAACACTGTTTTTCAGAAATAAACTGTCCTAACTATAATCTGCTGAACTCAAAATGGCAAAAGCCAGACAAAAAACTGGTAGACTGCAGGAGCCAGGCTGCCTACAGGGGCCTGTCATGGTGGTTAGGTGGGAAATCCTCCCCAGGCCAGTGACAAGAGGCATCATCTGAAATTTTGGGCGAGTCAGAAAGAGTAGTTTACAGCAGGTGTTAGGCAGGAGCATAAGGAAGGATAGGATCAGGCCAGGAGGGTGCCGAGGAAGGTGAAGGGGGCAGTGGGGCTGCTTGGGCAATGGCAGGCATGTTCAGGGTGACAGGTTGAAGAAGTGCAGGACAGCAAGGAGGAATGCAGCAGGGTGGGATTCAGGCTTTATCTTAAATAAATTCTGAACTATGCTCTCAGGAAAGAAACAGAGAAAAAGAGACCTGCAGAGGACATAGAGTAGGTATGCTTATAAATAAAATAACTATGTATTTATAGATAATAAATATACATATGCATACTTATATTTATGAAATTTATTGATAAAAATAGTTCATATCAATAAAAATAAAGTATGTGGTAAAAGTTTTCATTGTTTCTTTTGTTCTCTTTCATTATAAGGTATTATTCCCAAGTGTTGCAGTAATGTATTCCTTAGTATTGTTCCTATAGTAATGGACTTACTCGATACACATAATCTCTGACCCTCTTAGTTACTCTTTTTCTGACAGACTGACAAAGTACTAAACATGAGAAAATTCAATACTGGATGTCAGAATGTCTTCTAGCTCACTCAGCAGTGCCTCACCACTAAAGAGCATTTTATTTCATACCAGCATGGCCTCTTAGTCACAGCGAGAATTTCCTTTCTTTGAGTATGGTCAGAACTTGCTAGGTCTGCAAAGCTTCTCTCTTCCCATTGGGATCTCTGCTGTTTATTTTTTATAGTCTGTAGGAAATGTTATCAAAAGACAAAATCTATTAGGTCTGGAGGCTACCCGAGGAGACATGGTAAATAACTTAGCATCATCACACACAGTTCCAGCAGGGCTGGGAGCAGGACAGGTTGGACAAGAGAGCACAGGCATGCCTTGCAGCAAATGGAGTCAGCCTGCTCTGACTCACAGCCTCTTACTTGTCCGACTGTGAGAGATCCTCTCCCTTCATGCAACCTCCAATTCAAGAAATGACAGTTGCTAACACTTCTGCTTCTCCTAGTGCTCGCTTCCCTCAAAGCCTAGGCTAAAGTTTTTGCTATGATGCTTGAGGTCAGACTCTTGGTCTTGCTCACAGGGAACATCAGCTTGTTCCACAGGAACCGATACTGGCTTTGCTTATGGGGCAGGACTCTGAGGTGCACATAAATCATGCACAATCGCGTCATTCAAAACTCATTACAAATGAAAAAAGAAAATTAAAAACTGAAAGGCAAAAAAATCTCAGCAAGTTGCAGCTGCCAGCACGCAGGCTGCAGCACACGGGAAGAACATTTTAAGGGGAGAGAACAAGTAACCTTTCTCATTCTCTGACCTGGTGTGGAAGTAATTTTCAGTCATCTCACAGTACAGGCATTTTGGGCCCAGCTGCTGGACAAGGCAGGCTGCATGTCCCCCTGTGCCAACAGCCCTGCGAGACCTGTTTCACCCCAGCCAGCACACAGCCCGTCTCACTGCACAGTGCTTGCGCTGGAGGGTTTGCAGGTGCTGTCTCCACACAGCTCGCTGGGCTCCAGTTCTGGTGCGCACGAAGAGGTCGTTCCTGTGCTGCCTGGCACTCCTGTGGGCAGCGAGTGGGTGATTCGGTATTGCATTAATAACGAGGAGGGGCTAAACCCACACCTCCCACTAGACACAGGGAGCCCCGTGCATAATCCTGAACCGACAGAGCCAGTGTGCAACAGCCCTGGGAAACTGGGAGGACGCTTATAAAAAGCAGCTGAAGCCTCGGGCAGTTTTCTCCAGCATGGTGTAGACAGCCCTAATTGCTGGTCTTTTGTGAAAACTATTAAGGCCCCTCCTAATTAGTCAGCGGTAGCTGCGGTGCCGAGTCCCCCGGAGCTCCCACGAGTCGGGCACGGGCTCCGGCCTTAGCCCGCTCCTCATGTCCTGGGAAACCTCTTGAGGAGCCCTCCCTGCATCCCTTCCCCTTGCTCCGGGGAAACCTCTTGAGGAGCCCTCCCTGCATCCCTTCCCCTTGCTCCGGGGAAACACGGTCACGGAGCCTGCACGAATGTCAAGCAGAATCCTAAAACTGGGAAAAACCACAGGCTGAGGTCCTGCGGTCCGAGGCTGCAGCTGGGACATCTCCTGCCGCCTCCTGGGGTGGCCAGGGCAGGTCCGTCCCTCGGCCGGCCCAGCGCGGGCAGCGCCGCGCCGGGAGCGGGGCCGGGCCCCTCCTGGCTCCGCCCCGGCCCTTTAAGCCGCCGTGGGGCCGCGCCGAGCCAAGAAGCG